>JACCIB010000348.1:0-176774 GCA_018906965.1 Philotrypesis tridentata
TGCAAATCGATTCATTGGAGAGATCAGTCAGAGAGATATTTATAATGATCTATTGCGGAGAACGCAGGGAGCGTCGGAGAAGATAACCGCGTTTATAGATTGTTTTAAATACATTGTCGACCATTTGGACAGTCCCCCCAAGTCGTGTGGAATTAATAGGTATGGCGTATGAACGAATACGTTCAGAATACCGTGATTTTATGGTAAATCTGAAGATCACTTCGTTGGAAGACATAGAGAAATATGGTCGACAGTATGAGCGGCACAAAGAAATTAACGAGTATTGGGAACCTCCACCTGCGAAGGAAAAGATGAAACTTCCAGGTGCAAGCTATATACCGAAGGAGGTGGAAAAGAAACCGACTAAGGTTGTGGCGATGGAGGAAATGATTATGAGGCCGGGAAAGAGTAAAATCAAAAGAAATCGGTCTCTGGTCAAGCTCAAGAGTCGAATGTGGATATTGGTGAATCGATAATAAAGGAACAAACTAAAGTAAAGGGGTTAATAAATCCGAATTTGGAAAATTTTAACCAACAAGTTCAGAATATCCAAAGTCAACAGCAGCCACCGCGTCAGATGCAGCAGCAACATCCACAACAGATACAGCAGCAGAAGCAACAACAGCAACCTCGAATATGGAATAATTTCGGTAATCAGAATGCGTTGGGGCAAAATGGTGGGAATCCGCAGCGCGGAAGTAATTTTCAGAGTCAGCAAGGCGATAATAAGCAGCAAGGTTCGAGAAAATGCTACGCTTGTGGGAAAGAAGGTCATTTTGCAAATAAATGTCCGGATACTAAGTGTTATAAGTGTCAACAAATGGGGCATAAAGCGAATGGATGTCCGATGAGAGTTATGTCGGATATTTATTGCCAGTTATGCAATAAACCAGGAGTCACAGTCAGAGAGTGTCCGGACTGCGACATTTTGAACAGATTGGGAAATGGCAGTGCGGGGGCTCAGCGCAGTTCCCTGCCTTCCGCGAAGCCATAGGAACTGTTTTTGGAAATAGTGGAGGATTTATTGGAGATAATGGAGGTAGTGGTTTTATAGAGGATAATGGAGGAAATCATGAATCTGTTACTTCCAATGATTTAGGTGGTTCACGTAGTGGACGAATTGGGAAGGAAATTTCATCTAAAAGGAAGGTAAATCCATCAGGCAATACTTCTCCAGGTATTGCGATTGGTGGAGAGATGAAACTTGGAAGGCCTAGTGTCGATAGGGATAGTGAGAAGCTTCAACGGATGCTGAGAAAGTGTGAAGAATCTACAGCAAGTCGTGGGAGCAATGGAAGTAGTGATGAGAATAGTGTTGATAGAGGAACTGATTCTATTTTGAAAAAGAAGCAGTTTAAGAAGAAGAAAGAAAAGAGTAGTAATAATGTGGATATTAAGACTTGTACAAATGGAATAGATGTAATTTTAAGTGATGCGCCGTCGATTGAGTTGCGTGAGAACTCGAAATTGGTAGGGAAGAAATTGAGGAACTGGTCGGAATATTTGAGGGAAGCACGTTCAAAACAGATTATAGAAGACGAGGCTATGAATCAAAATATTAACCGGCTAGTTAATGGTAAATATTTGTTGGTAGGAAAATCATCTGGAGGCTCAATGAAGGATCCGTCGTTGGAGATAGTAAAGGATGTTTCTAAAGGAGCTATTCCTAAGAACAATACTTCATCGAGGCGATGGTTTCAGAAAAGTGTGGAGGAGCCTAATTTTGATTTGAGGTGGCGGTTGCCGAGTCCTGTAGATAATTCACGGGAGCTGCAGGAGGATGGTAGGAGGAAGATGTGTGGAAATTATGATCATAGTTCTTCCGAGCCGTTGGTAACTTCTTTCCGAGATGTTCAGAAGCAAGTGGACAAATTTATGGAGAATCAGAAAATGAATGAGTTAAAACAAAAGAAGAATAAATCTCAATTAATTGCTCAAGGTGCGGAGATTACCACTAGAGAAAACAGGAATTTTCTTTCGGTTAATTTTGGAGGAAAAGAGTATGTAGCATTAGTGGATAGTGGAGCTATGGTGTCATTAATTAAGTCACATATAGCTGAGAGATTTCCTTCCAAGATGAGTAAATGCAATAAATTCATACGAGGAGTAACTGGAGACATTATCCCTGTAAAGGGGAGCATGAAGATTACTCTAGAAATAGATGGTGTATCAAAAGTTCTGGAATGTATAGTTATGGATGAGCCAGGCCATGATATGATTCTAGGTATTGATTTTTGTAGAGATTGGGAAATCCAAATGAATTATAAGGAAAATTTATGGAGAATTTCTGGTGGAATTTGGCATTCTTTTGATCAGGATGGTAATTATGGGAAACCTTCTTTGATTGCGGAATGTGCAGGTTTATCGGAATTGAATGTGGAGGAACATGATAGGATTTTGAAGATTGTGAAGAAATATTTACCAGAGGATACGCCTACACGGTTGAATGCGACTACTCTAACGGAGCATAAAATTGTGTATTTAGGGGATGCTCCTATTAAACATAAATTTAGGAGGTGGTCTCCGAGGCGATGGAATGCTGGGATCAAAGAAATTGAGGAAATGTTAAAAGCTGGAGTTATTGAGAAATCGGATAGTGATTTCAGTAGTGCTCCGGTAATTGTGTTTAAAGAAAATGGTGAGGTGCGTTTTTGTATAGATTATCGGGATGTCAATAAATTGACCAAGAAAGATGCTTATCCACTACCTTCAATTGATGGAATATTAGATAAATTGAGGCATGCGAGGTATATTTCAAAGATTGATCTGAAGAAGGCCTATTTTCAAGTACCTATGGAGGAAAGTAGCAAGAGATATACAGCATTTGCAATGCCGGGTAGTGGATTATGGCAATTTACTCGCCTCCCATTTGGGCTTTCCAATGCTCCGGCCACTTTTCAGCGTCTGGTTGACTCTTTGTTTGGTCCGGAATTTGAACCACACATCTTTGGATATTTGGATGATGTGATAGTGGTAGCGGACAACTTTGAGGAACATTTGAAATGGTTGGAGTTAGTATTGGAAAAGATTACGGAAGCTGGATTGACGGTGAACAGAAAGAAATGTGAATTCGGCTGTTCTAGAGTCCGTTATTTGGGATATTTGTTGGACAGAAATGGTCTCAGGCCAGATCCTGAGAGGATTGCTCCGATTATGAATTATCCGGCGCCAAAAGACAAGACTCAGCTTAAGAGATTCTTGGGTATGATTGGCTGGTATAGTCGTTTTCTGGAGCATGATGCGGAGATGAAGGTGCCTTTATTGAAGAATGTTAAAAACTTGAAGGAATGGAATTGGAGCGATGAGCAGCAGCAAGCTTTTGAGGACTTAAAGTTGGCGTTAACTAATGCTCCGGTGTTAGCTCGTCCAGATTTCTCCAAACCATTTACGATCCAGTGTGATGCCTCAAATTTTGCAATTGGGGCCGTTTTGACCCAAGAATTGGAGGATGGAGAGCACCCAATAGTGTATCTCAGTAGAGTACTGTCATCTGCGGAGAGGAACTACACTACCACTGAGAAAGAATGTTTATCCATGATATGGGCAATAAAGAAATTGAGGCCATATGTGGAAGGTTATCCATTTAAGGTGGTGACAGACCACAGTGCTCTAAGGTGGTTGCAAAATTTAAAAGATCCAACTGGTAGATTGGCCAGATGGGCTTTGGAACTACAGCAGTGGGATTTTGAGATAATTCACAAAAAGGGAGCTCTTCATCATGTTCCCGATGCACTTTCTAGAGGTTTTAACATAGAGGAAATGAAATTGGTTTTGGAGGATATCAAAGATGAATGGTACATTCAGAGGATGAAAGAGGTGGAAGAGACTCCAATGAAATTTTCGTCCTGGAAAGTGGATAATGGACTGCTATACAAATTCAGGAATGATCCATTGTTAGATCCTATTAGTTTTCCAGAAGAAAGTTGGAGGTTAGTAGTACCCTGTGATTTTAAACAGGATGTATTGGTGGAAGCACATTGTAATTTTACTGCTGGCCATTTGGGATTTGAGAAGACCTATGATAGAGTGGCTAGAGAATATTACTGGCCAGGTATGTGGTATGAGATCCGGAAATTTGTGCAGGGTTGTGAGGTCTGTCAAAAATACAAGTCTGTGCAATCCGGACCTATGGGTCTTATGGGTAATCGTATAGTGGAACGCCCATGGGCGGTGGTGGCGGCAGATCTTATGGAATTTCCATTAAGCAAGAGTCAAAATAAATATCTTATAGTGTTCCAGGATTTGTTTACCAGGTGGATTGAAGTTAAACCTGTGCGTAAAGCTACTGGTCAAGCGGTGGCTAAGGCATTTGAGGAGTTAATTTTATTGCGGTGGGAAACACCAGACTACTTGCTGACAGATAATGGGAAGGAATTTATTAATAAGACTTTGATGGATACTCTCGAGGAATATGGAGTGAAGCATGTCACCACGCCACCGTACCATCCTCAGGCGAATCCAGTAGAAAGGAGTAATCGAACGTTGAAGACCATGATTTCTTCATATGTTGGAAAAGATCACAGATTATGGGATCAACATATAATGGAATTGAGGCATGCCTTTAATACGGCGGTTCAAGCAACGACGAAAGTGTCTCCGGCGTTTTTAAATTATGGAAGGCAGCCTCAATTAATGAAGTCATGGCGGAAGAGTGTGGAGGATAGAGGAAATGTAGTGGGTATAGATCCGGATTTATGGAAGGATAGGATGAAGAGGTTGGATGCGTTGCGAGATTTAGTGGGAAAACATATTGAAGAAGCCCGTGTTAAACAAGCGGGTCATTACAATCGTGGTAGGAAACCGGCAGAATTTAATGTAGGGGATTTAGTGTGGAGGAAGTTACATACGCTGTCAAAAGGTGTTGATGGAATTTCTTCCAAACTTAGTGGTAAATATGATGGTCCATATCACATTATAGAAAAGATATCGCCCCTAGTGTATATTTTGGAAACTAAAGATAAGCGGAAGAATGCTAAAGTTTTCGTTAATGAGTTAAAAAAGTATATTGCTCCCAGGGGTAGGAATTTTTCTTTTTCAGATGGCGGTATGGGGGTTGGCGGAAAGTAGCGGATTTCACCTGGATAGCGGTTGTGTTGTCCACATGTTGGTGGTATCTTTTGTTTTGTCTAGTAAGTTGTGTCGTCTGTGACGTTTTGTTTAGAGGGGGGGAAGGTAGGAATTGGTTGTACTAATTCCTATTGTTGGTATGTTTTTTTTGTAGAAATGGCTGGTTATACTCCGTCCTATTCCGATGAAATAGAGAGGGAGATCCTCCGGGAGATGGAAGTGGAGAGGATTAGGGAGGAGCGTCGCCGCGGTCGGCCGGTCAATGATATGACCCGGACGGCCGATTTGTGGGCGCAACGTATGGAGGAGCTGCGGGTGTCGGAAGAGGCCGATAGGAAGTGGTCGCTGGGCCCGGCCTCCAATGTACCC
Organism: Philotrypesis tridentata; assembly: GCA_018906965.1. NCBI lineage: Eukaryota > Metazoa > Arthropoda > Insecta > Hymenoptera > Pteromalidae > Philotrypesis > Philotrypesis tridentata. Next base: position 5,437 of record JACCIB010000348.1, read on the forward strand.
AAGATCCTGCGGCGTCCGCGCTCTCTTAACCCTCAGCCGGAAACGGTTGAGATGGCCCCGGTTCGGATGTTGCATCTCCCTGGGGAGACCGGGAGCGAGCCTAGTGAGAGTGCGGAAGCCGAGGCTTCAAGGGAGGCTGTGGCGGAACTGGAGGCTCTAGTGGGCCAATCCGACCCGCAGCTGGTGGAGGAAAGCGCCGCTTCGGCGGCTGCTGTGGAGGTAACCTGGATTGAGTTTAGTGGGATTTTCTTTTCTTGTTTTTTTAGATGTTTATAGTATGGATTTTTTATGTGTAGGTAGAGGAAATCTCATTGGAGATAACGATCTCAAATGAGAGGGCGGTGGAGGAGGCCTACCCGATGTTCCGGGGGGCGAATGGAAAGAGGAGGCGGTACAACCCGCGGCGGCAGCTCGTGCTTGATGACTATGAGTCATCGATTGAGCTGCCGACCCGGGTTCGCTCTCCTTCGCCTCCCGGACCTCCTACCGGACCTCCTACCGGAAGGATTGCGGCTAGGGGTGTCCAGCCAAGCCCCCTCATCCCATTTTATGATCCGGTAGAGGCTCAGGCTAGATGGCGGGCGGAAAGGAACCGGCCGAGGAAGTCTCCGGCGTGGACCGGTAAATAAGTTAATTTTTGTGGAGTGAATTTGGTGGTATTATTTTTATTGTTTGTTTCAGTGGGACAGTCGCGCCGTGAGGAACAGAGGGAGGAATCTCCGAGGGTGCGTGAGTCTACGGGGGTGGTACCGCGGACTCCCCGTGAGGGGAGGCGCACCCGGTGGGGATCACCGGTTAGATCAGAGGTGGCAATGGGTCGTGATCGACCTATTCTCTCTGGGGCCTTGTTTGGGGAATTGAGGCCAATTCCCACCGACCCGGAGGTCGACCCTCCCTTCGGGTCGTGTTTTAACTGTCGTGGCCGAGGGCATCGTTGGGAGCGATGCCCCAGAGAGAGAAGGCGATTTTGCTTCAACTGCGGCCGGTTGAACACCGATCTAGTGGATTGTGCGCGGTGTGGGGAAGCCCACAGAGTGTACCTGGAGGCGCGAGCCAACCCAGGTCGCTCGGGGGTAGCTCCCAGAGCTCCCGTGTACCCTCGGAGGGCCTCGATGGAGGTAGAGGAGCTGGGGGCACCACCCTCTTATGAAGAGGCAGCCCGGCAAGCCCGGAGGGAGGGGCGACCGAGGCGGGAGGTTTCTGCTGCTGCTACTGCTACCACTGCTACCACTGCTACTACCACTGGTGACATTGGAGGAATCTCTGATAATTATTTATTGGCGATAAGGCAGTTGGCCAATGCCCCAGCCGACGTTAAGGCTATTTTGTTGGCGGCCCTGGCCCCTGGAGGCCACTAGTTTGTTTTTTTTAAATAAATTTTTTTTTTTTTTAATGATGGTAGTTAGTTTATTTAGTGGATCCTCATTTGGTACTGAAAGTTGTTGTTTTTGTATTGCCTGGTTAGGTTGTAGAGGTTATGGAGGTTTATGGAGGAAAACTTGGATATTCAGGTATATCCAAGGTTTTGTGGGGGGTATTGCGACGTAGCAATAAATATTGCTGCGTCGTGATTATTTATCGCGGCCAGCTGACTCACTCTCGGCAGATTGACAGGTACTGGAGCGGAGCTAGCGCTCGGTGGCACTCGCAGGAGTCGCCTCTGATCGGCCGCTCGCGGAGCGCAGGATGTGAGCTCCCGAGTCACACCTGCGCAGCACGTTGGCGCTCGGGAGGGGGGCAGCAGGAAGCGAGACGACGGCCGCACGCACGCGGTCACATGCACGCCGTGGCGTATGGAGGGGAGCGCGTGTGTATGTGGGAGAGAGAGAGAGTGAGCATGATTGCGAGCGCGAGCGAGAGAGAGGGGGAATGAGAGCGCGAGTGGGAGAGAGAGGGAAGGCGACGCACATGTGGTGCGATATAGGTAGAGTATGCGGCGCGCGCGGTAGCGGGGAGAGGGAAGGCGCTCTCCGTTATCGGCCTCTATAGATCGATCGAGAGGGCGCCTGCTCCCGGGCGATCAATATATGATGTATATAGAGGTTTTCCATTTTCAGAATTATAGGGAGATAGAGGGATAGTGGAATAATGTTTGGTTTCCACTATCTGCTCTGATGGGATATTAAGGTTTTTTTCCCAAACAGTCTTTTATGATTTTCTGTGAATTTTGGAATTGGCGCGGCCGTCTGGTACTATATTGGGGGAGCCACCTTACGGTTATCGACATAGATTGATTGATCGAGATTAATAAAGGGGGCGCGGAATTTGCATATTGATAAATGATATAGAGGGCAGTAATCGATTTTATAGCCAATGGGAAAATTAGAAATAGAAAAAGAGGGCGCTGGGAAATTTCATAGATAAGAGTTGATTTAGTAGTGGTATTTAAATAAGCCAATTGCGGATTTTGGAGGTTTCTAGGACCAATGAAAATTTGCCAGCCAGGACGACGCTCCGGGGAGGAAGGAGGCGAGGTGGGAAAATCGCGGCTTCTTCCTCGAGCGGAGCGTCGTCCTCGTTCACTCTGTTCCTGGATCTCCAAAGTATTAGTTCTGTGGTTTTTCTTGGATTCTACTGATTCCGGACTTTGATTTTGGGAGACTTTTCGGGGCATTCTTGGTGGACATCGCTGAAATTCTGGATCTGGGATTTTTGGGTTGGAGGATTTTTGGAAGAGCGGTTCGAGAGTTAAATAAGGAATATCGGTGAGATTGTTAAATATAAATTTGAAATCTAGGTTGTGGTAGAAATTGGAAAAGAAGGAAAAAGGGGCAGATAGAGGAAACTTTCTCCCATTTCAGCTCCGCGGATTTCTTACGTTTTCAGCAGGAAGCGGTTTTTTTCCCTTTTATTGTCCCTTTTGTGAATTAAATATTCAGAGTCATCGTAGAGGATCTTCGCGGTCCTTTTCTGTATTTAGCAACCTCCATTCCAGCTGCAAGGACATAGTTATTTGGCTGTTGGCCCATGCAATATTTAACTTCACGATTTTTCTGTTTGCCAATTTCAATTGTAAGAGGGGAATTACAATATACTTGTTATGTGTTAATTCTGATTTTTGTGTTAAAATTTATTTCTTACTGAGCCTATTGCTACCGAAAATTCCCTGCGTGTACCCGTTTTCTCCGTTTTCAGAATCCTGGACTCCGAGAGTGAAGAGCAGTCGTGTAATAAAATATCTTTGTATAATAACTGGAATCCTCGAGCGGGCGAGGCAAATTCCACGTTACACAATATATAATAGAGGGCTAAGGACACCTCCCTGTGGGACTCCTTTACAGACTCTGTTGAACTCATGTTCATTTACATCCGTATGAATATATCTTTCGTGGGTTAAAAATTTTATAAACTTAATAATTTGCTCGAAACATTTTATCTCTGCAAGCTTGCTTATCAGGAGATCGGGTAATACATTATTAAAGGCGTCAGATACATCTAGGAATGCAGCCAAGACATCATTCTTTTTTTTCCAGTGTTGTCTACGTCGAAGGTAAGGAAAGTTAGATTGTCATAATATAACTTACCCTTTCTGAAACCGGCTTGTTTGTCTGGTATTAGATTGAGGTGTTCTAGCCACCATTGGAGTCTATTCTTTATCATGTGTTCAAATAGTTTTGACAAACATGATGTGAGGGATATGGGCCTTACTGAGTTACCATCTGGCTTGTTTTTTAAGTGTACAAACGAATGATTCCAGTCTGTCGGAAATTGGCTATACTAATACATTTCATTGAATATATCTAGTAACAGAAGTTTGAATTTGATAGGTAGTTTTTGTAGCAGCATATTGTCAATGCCATCCAGTCTTGGAGATGCTATTGAATTCGCTAAATGAGAAGAAGTTATCTTGGAACTCATTTTTTTCGCAGTTTGGTAGTCAGTCGGGATCAGTGGAGACCCACGGAGGAACTATTTTGTTGAGACAAGTTTCGTGCTTTTTAATGTCAGCTATTCTGTTTTTTGAATTTTTAATATTTTACATTTTTGACAAACATATTTTTTGTTAGTACTAAAGTTTATTGACGCGGCAAATTTTCTAAAATGTTCTTTTTTTTTGTTTTGAAATTTTTTTTGCTAATGCACATTGCCGTTTGTAGTCAGTTAAGTCACTTAGATTTTTTGTGAGTTCCCACTTTTTAAAGGCATCTCTTCTTAGCTTTTTTATTGAGTTGCATTCGGAGTCCCACCATGGGACGGGGTTCTTAGCGTCTTTTTTATTTACATATTTTTTCGCGGACTACATTTTTTTGCGGCTTCTGTTATTTTATTTACGAAAAATTCATATTTCGCTCGTTAAAAAGTTTTTGTACTTATTTTCTAGTAGATTTTCAAAAACTTTCTACTATGTTTTTAATGATGTTAATTTAAAGGTTTTTCATTGGTATTTGGAATACGTAGCATCTACATCTATCGCGACAGAGAAGTGATCAGATCCAAATGTTTCGTCTAAAACTCTGACATTGACTTTGTCTGCTATAGCCATTGTAGTAATTACTAGATCTAAATTCGATTTATTATTGTTGTGTACATCAATTCGTGTATAGCTATCAGTGTTGTGTAGAAACATGTCTAAAATTTCGATGCTATGATCGAGTCTGTCGCCATTTACGTCCGTTTTATTACAGTTCCATTTTTTATTATGGGCATCGAAATTCCCTACTGAAATAGAATTTGTGCTGTGGGTGGTGCACTCTATTATTTCATTCCACTCAGTTTACATCAAGTTTATTCCCGGGATTTTATAGAACGCAAAAATGTCCATGACTGGGTGCCAGTTTTCGATGCGTATCGCCGCGATCTCGATTTCAGACGTTTGTTTAGAAATTTGATTTATAAGTGTTGCATTTGGATGCTTTCTTATTAGAAATAGAATGCAACCGCCTTTTGTATTGAGTCTATCTTGTCTTATTGTAGTGAAACCAGGAATCTTAAAGGGATCGTTCGGCTTTAGCCATGTTTCTACACAAATGAATACATCAATAATTCTTAATATATCTTGTAGTTCGCTTTTTCGTTGGAGTATGCTCCGAGCATTCCAAAACATTATTTTGACATTTGAAGGATTTTTTACATTATTTGTGTTATTTACCGACATTTTCTTTCTTTAGCTTTTAAAAGAATTTATCGGAATCAGATATTTCTGACTCATCGCTTGAAGGGACAGACGAGTTTGCGGTGCCTGTTATATTGTTACGGATTTGTGTGATTTTCGTTTTCGTGTGCCGATCATTTATATGCGGATATATATCTGTAAGCATTGAAGCGATTGAATCAATTTCATTAGTAAACATTCCCGCTACCACGTGAATATTTTGACCAGTTCGCACGCTTTCTAGGAACGTAATAAGTTTATCGTAGTCTAGCGGATATTTGTCATTTTTTGTGTCTATAAATTCTCGTGCCGATTTCAGTGTATTATTAAAATTAATTTTACTTGCGTTCTCTGCTCTTTGTTTCTTCATTTTTGATGGTCCTCTTGTACGGTCTTCTTTTTTATTCTCATTTTCTTCCACTGAAGTTGAAGTTGAAGATACTGAACTAGGTGGCGGCGGTCTTTTGAAAGGCGTCGTTGTTTTCATTATTGGAGGAGTTTGGATGTCTTCTTGTGAATTTTCGGTTTGGGAGATCGATGGAAACTCTAGTGGGTCGATTGTCGTTTGATCTTCTTGTTGTTGGCTTATAGGTGCTCCTCCGTATGTGTTATTTTCCGAGTCTTTGCAGAATTTAGCAACGTGGCCCTCCGCTTTGCATTGGTAGCATATAAGTTTTTCAGCTGCAGAGAAGTATAACCAGTAGTTGACATTATTATAATTAATTTTCATGTTGTTTGGTAGTTTCGGTATGTTTTCTGGATTTATAAACATTTGCTTTCTAAAGCTTAGTAGATGACTTGTATAGCTATATAGCATCAATGTGTGTACTGTGAAGACTCTAGAGGTTATATTGCGACTTAAATTCGGAGCATACGTTTTGGAGCACACATTGTGAAAACATGGAAAATCGAAAAAGGTCATACAAGAAGAAATTAAGACAAGAAAAAAGTGTAAAGTGTTTTAAAAATGTCAATGATCATTTGAAAAACACTGATCACGATGACAATTCAGAAGCTTCACCTGATGCCAGTTATTATAGTGATTCAAATTTGATTGATTTATCTTCTACATTGTCTTTACAAGTGATAGTGAGAACAATAGTGACAAAAATGACAATAATCAAATTTCAAGTAGTGAGTCGGAGGAAGAGTTTACGTGTAAACTAGAAGGTGCAACAGAAATATTTGAAATTAAAGAGTGGATTGTGTCTAACAGAGTGCCGCATGAACATGCAGATAAGTTATTGAAGATCTTACGTCGAAGACTTATACCATCTTTTCCTAAGTCAACAAAAACACTTTTAAAATGTAACGTTGATTTGAGTAACATGGAAGAAATGATGGTATCCAATAACACAAAAGGAAAGTTTATGTATTTGGGTCTCAAAGATCAGTTATTGAAGAAGATAGATGTAAATCTACACAACAAACAGATTTTGGAAATAATAATAAATATTGATGGCATGTCGCCTTTTAAATCCAGCTCAATTACTGTGTGGCCTATACTTGCCAAAGTGTTTATGACGCCAGACATATACACACCATTTACAGTTGCTGTGTATTCTGGAAATGGAAAGCCCAAGTATTGTAACGAGTATTTGGAAAAATTCACTAGAGAAATCAACGTTCTAATTGAAGAAGGAATAATCATTCAGGAAAAGTGGTTTGAAGTGAAATTAAAGTTTTTTGTTTGTGACTCACCAGCCAGGTCTTTTCTGAAATGCGTAGTAGGACATGCTGCGTTCAATGGATGTGAAAGATGTGAAGTTCAAGGAGAAAAGGTAGAAAAAGTTACTGTATTTTTACAAACAGACGCTGAGAGAAGGTCAAATGAGAAATTCAGATCATTCAGTAAGCCTGAATGTCATACTCAAGCGACTCCTCTCTGTGCAATACCATCCTTAGATCTCGTCAAACAGTTTATCCTCGATCCTATGCACTTGGTGTACCTTGGCGTCACAGCCAGAATCCTCTCATATTTTTTGTCTCCATCTACTAATAAAGTTAGATTAAGTTCAACAATGAAATTAGAATTAGAGCGCAGGACTAGTATGATCAATGCAGATATTCCAGAAGAATTTCCACGTAAGATGAGGTCATCTAAGGAATTTGGTGAATACAAAGCCGTGGAACATAAATTTTTTTTTTAAACTTCGGTTCTTCAATATTTTTCAAGAACTTACTCGCAGATGATCTGTACAATAACTTATTACTATTATCTACAGCATGCAGATTATTGTCTGATAAAAGTAAATTATGTGTTGATCGAGCAAGGCAGTATCTGATTAAATTTGTGGAAGAAGCAATAAGTTTATATGGACCTACATTTTTGTCGTTAAATGTGCATAATCTTATTCATCTAGCTGATGATGTTGAAAGTACTGGCTGCACCCTTAGTGAACTAAGCGCTTTTCCATTTGAATCATATTTGGGAAGTATAAGTTCAGTTTTAAGATGCTTGAACAATATAGTTGCCCAATACTGCAAGCGTCTCAAGGAAAAGGAAACGTTTGTACGAGAACAAATTAAAATTCCACCACAATTGGAAATGTTAGTGAAAAAAAACAATTCAGTGCAGAAAATAAAATACATGTGATGTACGCTATCCACTAAACATCCTAATAACACTGTGTTGTTGCGAGGTTCTCTTGTGGCAAATATTAATAAGTTTATATCCAGTGAAAATCAAAACATCAACATAGAAGTACAAGTTTATGGAAAGAAAGAATCTGTGTTTGAATATCCATTTGATTCAACGGAATTGGATATTTATGAAGTATCGAAACTGTCTAAAGAGATGTGTGTACCTTTACAAAGTTTTACCGTTGCAACATTAAAATTTCTGCTCTGCTCTAAATGATCACCACATTTGTATAAAAGGTAAGAAACATTTTTTAAAACTTGTTTTTCAAAATTTTCCAAAATTCAATTGACACATGACTGGAAACATTATAGTTATGTATGGTCTGCTATATGTTATCAGTCAGTGCAATTAGGTTAGATTTATCGACAGGGTGATCGAACCATACGTCGATAATCAAAACAAGTAACAGCTAGGTGCTTCAATAAAGTATGATTGAACTTTTAAATTAGTTTAAATCATTGGTTTATTGAAATTATCAGTTTCTTAAGTTTTGTAAAGCAGGTAAATTAACATTTCATACATAAAAACTTGAAATAAATTTTTTAATAAAAAGCTTCAATAAATTTTAATTAACCTAAAAATCCATAGGCTTTTAATGTAATAATTATTTACTTTGTTGGTTTTCAGAATGGACGGTGAAGCAGATACTGAAAGTAACCAATATCATCTTCAAAAATTAGTATAGTTTGTTTCATCCATCGAGGACCAAAAAGGAAAACCGAAGATTTTGACATTGTTCCAAGCAAATGGCTTGATTTTGACCCGAAGAACAAGAGATGTGTGACAAGATATAAGTCACCACCTTACACTGAGGATGACAAAACGCTTATTCGACAGTTAACTATGGAATGTGCGGATGCTCCAGATGATTGGCCAAGTTATCCAGTCAAACATGTTGGTGGAGCCAGTAAGTGTACAAAATCTTTTTACATGTATTTTATATTTTGTTAAAATGTTGAACTATAATTTATTTTGTAGAAACGTACGCAAACGGCTTAAAAAAATGAAAAAGCTGGATACAGATGATCATGTACTCACTTTGGAATCTGAAGACGATGCTTCAGAAGCTCAAAAGCAATTTGCTTTAGCTGTAAAGTGTCAGAAGCTTCAAGCGGAAGCAGAAAAGCTTTGCAGTACCTATGGACGTGAAAATAGTGCTCAATCTAATGCAGCTAAAGGACTGGATAATAAGTCTGATCAAGATATGAATCAGCCCGAAGAGCTTCTGGCTCCTTTGCACACTCAGACCAAAATAAAGAAAGTGAATCTTAACTATGAAGCTACATCCGATGCTAGTCAGCCAAGTTGCAGCACAAGTTTCCATAATTTGGTTACAGACCACATCACTTCAGGTGTTTCAGATGTCACATCTGAAGCATCTAGTATTTTAAACTCTGTGTCGTCATTTCAATCTAATAACTTAGATTCCAACATAATCATTGATGTTAATGATCCATTAATTTACAATGAAATTATACGTACAAGTTGTAAGTAAATTTAATTCTTAATTAATATTAAAACTATTTACTGAGTTTATAAATATTTAATTTTAACATTTTGAGCACATGCTGGAATCTGACAAATTTTTTAAGAAAGATGTGGTAAGTCAAATGTAGCCTATAACCTATTTAAATAAATCAGTATTCTATTAAATATTATTTCAACATTTGATTTTATTTTCAGTATTCCGAGCTTAAATTGTTAGCAGACAAGGACTGTAATACCCCAAAGTCAATTGTAAAAATGATTAAAGGATTCATCACAAAAGACTTGGCGAAGCAATTTACAGCTATTCGAGTCTCATCGTTGAACAAAACCAAGTTCAAATTTCGACAAACTCAATTTTGTACACTAATTGAAGGTAATTGTATGCCCTTATTCTACTTTATTATGTTTGTATATATATATGTATGTATAATTTATTTTTTATTTTATTTACAGCACTTATCACAAATCTACGCAAGGAAAAATCCTTGGATATTACACCCGAATTATTCAATGGGGCTTTAACCGATGTTTTTTCAAACTTTGCCGGTGGAAGTGAACAAATGCTTATATTTTTTAATATTTATTCATTAGTATCTTTAAAATATTTGTTTGTACGAATGTTTATATTTTTTTCTAATGTTAATTATTTACATTACAATATTATTAATATTTATTGAATTGAGATAACTATTACTACTATATAAATTTAAATTATTTTTACTGTATAAATTTAAATGATTTGTTTATGAATGTTATCATAATTTTGTAGTTTATCAGTAAATTATTTGTGAATAATGATTTATAATAAACCAATTAATCATTTGTTATTATTTTATATATATCTGATTCCCTATATTTTATTTCACATATATTTCCTATATCCTATTATAACCTAAAATCATATACTACTGCCATTTTATTTGAATTTATATACACCGTGATTTTAACGTAATAAGGAACTTTAATTAGAGCTATAGAACGTTCAAAACTTTTACTTGGGTCAAAAGTTAGAATTTTGTTCAAAGAGCTGAAGAAAAGTTACAAAATTAAGAAGCATTGATAACGTTAAAAAAATGTTTTGTTGCACTGAAGTTACCAAATAATGTATGTATCGTGAATGTAAAACTGCAAAGATAAAAAATTAGAATACAATAAAAATTTGGCAAAGCGTAATTGGTACAATACATCGGTTACTGAGAAAATAATTAGACCTGGTGCCAAGGAAAAATTATACAATGTTCAAATAACTTCAAAAAAGAAAGTAGATTGTTGTAGATTACAATTAATAAATTTATTTGGTACTAAATTGCCCGATTTTTTAAATCATGTCTACGTTATGAATACTTACACCAGTTTCAAGCAATTGCTCATTTCAAGGCTAATTTGAAGAGCGACGAATTGATTTTAATTATAGATTTTTCTGAAAACTACTTATGTAAAAACAGTGAGGAGATTCAAAGCGTTCACTTTTGAGCTTCAAAAAAAAAGAGATTTCACTTCAGACGGAAGCCTTTTATTACAAAGATTTGAATAATAAGCACAATGCATTAGCTTTGCTTGTACTGCCGATTGTTTGCTCCACGATACGGCTGCTGCTTGGGATCTCCTACAGCCAGTTTTCGATTTATAAAAAAAATGTGTGCCTCAAGTAGAGAGTGTTCATTTCCAATCGGATGGGCTCAGTATTCAATACAAAAATAAAACAAATTTTTATTTGTTAAATTATTTTTGTGTAAAATTAAAAATAAAGAATAGCACGTGGAATTATACTGGAGCGGGACATGGAAAGAGTGTTGCTGATAATTCGGCTGAGTGTCGAGGATAATTTCAAATCTTTGTACGATCGAGCAATAGTGTTCGGAAAAGTATAATGTGTGCTATTCAACTATTGATTTGAAAAGTACGGTAATGAAAAACTTTATTTATTATTTGTAATTCGATAACGAAGATATCTCAAGTTTTTACCATCAGGAGAATTTTCTGGTGTTGGTGGCACTGGCGCATGAATACACTTTCTATCGGATTTCTTCGGGTCCATAAAATACTAAACTACAATTATCTAGAATTAATATTTGAATTTCGTAAATATTGAAACGTGCCAATAAGATTTTTCTTGTATGAAACGGGAGTTCCAGACTCGAGAATGATAATTATATCGCGGGTCAGTCGAGAGAGGGGTCGAAACCGCCTCTGCAAGAGTAACCGTCCTTACCCTGAGTTATCTTGAGGTTGAACGGGTGGGGGTCCCGTGCTCTGTTGATTAGTACTCCGTTCACGATCATTTGGCACTGCACGGCTTTCGAATGTAAGCTTTATCCTCAAAAACTTGCTTTGATAGGCATCGCTGTCTTCATACTCCTTTTGGATGACCTCCGTAGTGCTAGCCTCGTCTTTGAGAAGCTCGTCGATGATTTTTACGTCAATGTCCCGCAACTCTTCATTTCTCGTTGTCAACGAGCTGAACGCCACCGTAAATTCCAATATTTCGGAAGTTGACTCTTCTAATTGGCTATTTAGCTCATTCAACGCTTTCGTGTCTAAAGCCCGTTGGCTTGTTCGTCTCTTCTTCAATACATCCATTTTATTGCTCGATCATGCCGACATTGAGAAAACAGAATCTTAAAATTTAATATATATATCCTAAAAATTACTATATAAAATGGGAACGGCGTGACATACTTGCACTGTATTAAAAATTACTACAGTATATAGTAAAAATTGTATCTATTAGAAATTGCTGCTTTAAATAGCAGTTTTTACTATTTTCAAATAGTAAATTTTATGATTCACACAAATGAATTTAATGGTATAAATCATGAAAAAATAATTTTTTTTAGCGTTGTTCTCCTTATTGTTAGTGTTGTTAGAGTTGTGTTATCAAAGTCTTTACATCTGTTATGTCGTATTTAATAATTACATTTAACTTAACACGATATCCTATTGCGCTCGGTATTGTAAAACCTAACCTAACATATTCGCAGTCCCTATTCGCTCGCATATTTCGTTGTTGGTCCTTTAAACAAATCGACTTTATATACTCATCATCTACTATTCTTGCTACTTGCAAGTTGTAGAAAAACGCGACGCCACCTAGCTGTGAAATAGGAACTTATGCTATACTAAATCACTCTATAAAAGGGAGAAGTGCTTATATGAGCCAATGCAATCCAAAAATTTGATTGGTCGATCGTGTATGACAGTAAACCGACATTTCGTTTTTCGCTTGTTTTCATAATGACAAAGAAAAAATAATCAAGGCACCCGATACGCACGCTTGGACAATTTCTTTTGCAGATCTTAACATATAAGCTATAATATTAAATACAATGATACAATGCACTGGAAAAGAATTAGCAGAATATTTATTTTAGAAAACTTTATTTTTTAACCTAAATATATTAATTGTTTACATCCAAACTTTTGATATGTTATTGTAACCATCTGGTAATAAAATCATGTGAACAATTTTTAAATATTAAAGGTTCTCACTTTCTACCATACTCCACTTAAAATTTTTTAAATTAAAAACTTTAAATGCTTGGTAATGTTCACTATAAAAGCAATCGTAATAAAATTTTTTGCGATAAAAATGAATTTTAAATCATCAAAAATTATTTCGTCAACTAAATGAAAAATAGGACCAGATATAGAACATTCAACAAAAACGCTTGCTCTTTTAATGATTTTATCATAATAGTTAACTAAATTGACACGCATAATAAGTTTCTTATTCAATAAATGACAAAATTGTCGATAATCATTCAGTGTTGTCACAGATATACGTTTATTTTGATGGTTTGATTTCAAAATGGGCTCGCTTACTGTCTGAGTTAAAAATCCATGACTCAAGCATAGTTGATGCTTTATCGAAATAGTTTTAGTAATGTTTGATCGACTAGTAGTACTTTTTGAGACATTTTTACCTTCCTGATTCTTACTTTCAAATCGCATGCAGCAAATTGGCCATAACGGCCCAAACATTTTCATTGCCGTCGGGTAGTGCACACTAAAGCGATGCTTTGATTTACCGACAGCAATGGTAGATCTATGAGACAAATATTCAAAAATAATTGACTCTAAAACCTTATAAGTCGAAGGATTTAAAGTGTTACTTAATACTATAATCACATATTCTCGAAGAAGTAAATATAAAATCCAGTATTCATCTTCGACTGGCATTAAATGACCTACTAGCAAATTGAAATTTTGAATTAAATACCTCATTTCTGAAGGCGCTTATTATAATACAGTTATTTTTTATTGATTTTTCAATGAATAATTGTTAAACCCCACCCAATGACAAACTCGCCGCGCAGTAAAAAGTAAGGGCCCCTGCAGCACGGCAGCCCGGCGGGCACAGCCAGGGAAGCCACGGCACGACATCTGCGCAAGCGAGAGCCCCTGCGGCGCGGCAGCCCGGCCGGCGCGGCCGGCGAGTCTCGCAGCGCGGCAGTTCCGCGCGCCGCCGCTAGGCGGCCAGCACCTTACTTTCGCGTATCCACCACAGAAGTAGTGTAGGGAAATGGATATAAGGCCGAGCCCGACCGGGGCTTAGGCATCCCACTGACTGGTCTCAGTCTCATAGGTCGGTCCGTCCACGACTGCTGGCGACTCTCCCTACGAGCGACCAATAAACGTCAGCCCTGCTGAGAAAATAAATTCTTGTTTGAATTATTATTTCGACGCAACCCTTCCCCAAACAACAGCCCCTCTCGGGGCTACCGGCACTTATCAGCGCCAACTTTTTGTACGGTGTTTACGCCACCGGGTCCTTCTCGCAAAGGTCCCATCTAATCGGCACTTGTCAGCGCCAACCTTTTGTACGGCGTTTACGCCACCGGGTCCTTCTCGCAAGGTCCCTCCTGATCGGCACTTATCAACGCCAACTTTTGCGAGGCGTTTACGCCACCGGGTCCTTCTCGCAAGGTCCGCCACTACCGGCACTTCTAAGCGCCAACTCTTCGCGAGACGTTCACGCCACCGGGTCCTTCCTGCAAGGTCCCCCCCGATCGGCACTTTTCAGCGCCACATTTGAAAGGCGCTCTGCGCCACCTGGTCCTTCTTGCAAGGTCCTCCCGAATCAGCACCTCTCGGAGCTAACACGGACCTCTCTCTCGTCGAGGAGATTCCGCCCAGACTTCCGCCAGAGCCAACGTCGTGGATGCTGCCGTGCCCGTTCCTGCAGCGTAGAAGCCGTAGTCAGAGGTGACTGCATCGGAGAAGTCTCCACGCTGCCAGCTGCCTCCGGTTCCAGCTACTCTCCGAGGAAACGCCCCTGGATCACCGTCCGAGCGCTCCGCACAACATCAGAGGGCCTGCTCGCAAGCCTTCCCGTCGTACCAGAGCGATCGTCCGATCAGGAGCGAGCGCTCCGCTGCTCTCCCAAGGAGTCGCACTCCATGCCAGCTATCTCGCCCACGCGAACGTCGCTCGTCAGGGCAACCCCTTTCCAAAAAGATTGAGCGGGAGCCATCTCTCCGAGTCATCGCGCCCAGAGCGCCCCCTTTCGACCAAACCGGAGAGGCTCGCTTATATCATGCTGGAGGACGGTTTATATTGTCTTCTCCAAAATCAAAAGCAAATAGTTTCGAATTCAACGCCTCTAATGAAAAATACTTTTTTTCATAAATAAAGTTATTTAATATAATTGCTAAATCATATCTACATATACCTTCAAGAATATCGTGCATGACATCAACAGCAATATTTCTTGATGAATGGAAATTCTTGATATCATGAACTTTTCTTTTATATCTGTTTTTTTTTAATCATTTAAAGCTAAGATAAGTTCATAGTTCTCTTTAGAACGGAGAGTACATTGCTTTTCGAGGAAAATTGTATCTTTTTCTGATTGATTGACAAGACAATGTTGGCAAAAAACATTTGCTCTAAAACTCTCTGTTAAGCCTAAGTATCGAATGTAGGCCAAGATTGTCGCCCATGAACCAAACGACTTCAAAATAAATTTTTTTTTATGCCACAAGGTAAGTCTATTTCTATACCAAATTCATTTAAAAAATTTAATTCTTCAATAGCTTTAGTGAATATTAAGGGATTTTTGAAAGCTTGTCTATCAAGCGTATTAAATAAAATAAATAAAAAAATGTTTTCGACTTTTCCTTGGTACTGGGGAGGTAGGGCAGGTATAGTAACGTATACTGCACCGACTTTTCCTATGCCTTTATGGGACCCTAACGGATTATTATTTTCGTAGTCGTCGAAATAAATTATTAAAGATAATACTAGTCGGTTACCAAAAGTTGTCATTCTACTTATCCAGTACTCAGCCTGTACTATATTGCTAATTATTTTATTATTCAATTGCAAGGTTTGTACGTATGAAGCTGCTTCGTTATAAAGTCCTGGCAACTCAAAAAACTGTTTAAAAACTAATTTTAACGGAATAAATTGAGCTGTTATTGGAACATGAACTAATGTTAGAATAGAATTTTTTTTATACTCTTGTCTTTCACCAGTAGTGTATCCTTGAGGATCGATGTAAGTTTTTAGCATTCTGAAATTTGAGAGTCTTTTGTATTCAGTGTCGACAATATACAAGCAATTGGAATACTCAGATAATAATATACCTATATCGTTAAAGTTTCCTACACAAGAACTATGAACTTTTACATCGTTTTCTAATATCTTAAAGATATCTTGTAATAATACTTTTGTTTCGCTTATAATTAAATTCACATCGTTCCTAGGCATTTTTTTTAAGTTGCAAAGCCTAGTACTATATTTTATAACTATATCCTGAACTTCTCTGTGTGAATGGCCTTCATATTTTTACCGTTAGATTCCTCTGACGAATCATAAATAATAGATTCTGAATCGCTTTCACTAGTAACTTCATTTTCGTCAAATGTTATAATTTGTTCACATTTCTTCTTAGATTTGTGAAAGTATTCGCTATCGATTGGCACTGATTCGACATTTTTCCTAGTACGTGGCAAGAGTGAAAAATGTTTCTGTTAAACATGTTTTCGAAAGTTAGCTCTAGATGAATATGTTCTTTTACAATCTTCAAAAAACATACGTCATTTGCTAAAAATGTATGAGAGTTTGTTATATGATCGAGGAGATTGCATTCGTATTTAGAAATAAATTTATTAATTACGAATATATGCTAGAAGCGAATTAATATCTAACGTAAGAACATCGAATCGTAACTGAATATTGTATAAAAGTCTTTGTGAAAAGACCCAGATGGTTTGTGAGTTCTTTGGGTATTAACAATCTAAAGAAAAAAATATTTGAAAAGCTAAATCAATCGCTTCTATCGAAGTGGGTACTTCAAATAGTTTTTCATTCACGACGACGTAGTATCTTATGATTCTTGCAGGTGTACCTACTGCAAGGATTACTGGCTGAAAAGTAACATGATCCTGCATATAGCGGCTCTTCAAATTCAGTAACGCTGGCTGTAATTTGTTTTCTGCATACAATAATAATTGTTAAATTAATACAAAATATTGTGTGTATTTGTGTATATGTATGTGTGTGTATGCGTGTGTGTGTGAGTATGTATACACTGCTGAACGAATCTTTGTTCTAAACAAAAAGCTTACATTTAACCATACACACCTCAACTCTTAGAATAAATGTTTCTCGACGTTCTTCCAAAGACAACTTTCGAGGTTGACAATCATTTTCTGCTTTCTTTTTATTATTCCTTTTAGGTTTTACGATATGAAAAAGCAGATAATAAATCAAAAAGTCTTCTCGATCTAAAAATTTAATTTAGTAATTTATATAGTAAATATAAAGTAAATAATAATTTATTTTACTAACTTGCCTTTAATTCTCCAGTGTTAAGAAGTTGAAGTAATACAGAGTCTTGTACTGATTGAATCTTTACAGAATTTAAGTGGCGAATTAACTTTGGTTTATAATTCAACCATTGTTCTGTAGAGATTAATCTGTTGTATGGGTACAAGTTGTTGAAGTCAATGAGAAACTAAAAATAGACAAAAAGTGAAAACATGAATTTAAAAACATAAAACAATTTGTATATATGTCAATGATCTCTTCGAAGGCCAAGATCCTTGAATTGAAATTTATGGATTTTGGTATTTGAAGAGCTAATAAGATATGTAAAGTATATCGTGTCTTTGATCCCTTCGAAGGCCAAGATCCTGAAATTGACATTTATGTTTTTTGATCTTCGAATAAACAAAGACAAGATACACCTTATATATGGTATATACAAAAGTTACTTGATTGTGAATTGTCTTACCAAATCCTTTGCTATTTGATGAGTCAAACATGGGAAAGGTATTCGTAGACAGATAAATTTCCTCGTACTAAGGTAAAGTAACCAATACTGGGACACTTTTGAAGGCTGTTTGTACATAAGTAAAAAAAAATAAAAAAATTATCTATAGAATACTTCGAATTTTTCTAATTGGTTAGAATATTTCTAATTGGTTCGCAAATTTTTTTAGATAGTTTCATATTTTTTAATGAGCCATAAATAGTTTTTTTACATAAAAAAAGAATGTATAAAAAAAGAACTGTAGACCCCAGATGTGAGACAGTGCTTTCGGAAGAGCTGGAATAGTGGGACAGAAAGAGAGTAGTAGTGGGAAAAAAATAAAAGAACCCTGTTATAGTCTTAGTAACAATTTATTTTACAGGTGTAAATAGATATTAAATTAAGTTTATTAAATACACAAAAGTAACTTAGATTTTTTCTTGCTTTATTTTTATTTTTGTTTCTAAAGCTTGCAATTCGTACAATCAAATAGAATCCTCTACTTCTTGTAATTTTTTAGACGAATTATTAATTTGCTCTTGCATGGCTGCCTGGTTGATGCAATTGCTCCTTTTCTCTTATCGCCTTCAACTTTTCTCTTTCTTTTTTATTTTGTAAAATTTGCTGTTCCTTTAATTTTTTTGCATCTTTTTTTTTTGAAGTGTTTGCAGTAAGTCGCTAACTGTTGACACCGGTGGATCTGATTTTTTGTTCTTCATTTTCCCTTTAAAGCTGGGAATAGGCAATGACATTTTTAACTCTTCTCAAGAATTTGAATTATTGTCTATTTCTCTTAGTACACCGATTTTCGCAAATACTGCATTATCATCTTGAAGAATAATGTTTACATGCTCAGTATTTTTTGATGGTGAATTTCTTAATGCATCATTTGTTATCAAATGATTAGATCCATGACTATTGAGGGATAAATTAAGAATCTCATGGAATTTATTTGAAATATTCAAATCGTTATGAGTTTCTTTAGAATGCGTAGAATTTTCATGAAAATCTGGTAAAATCTTATTATTTAAATTGTCTTGAATATTTGCATTAAAGTCATTATTTTCTTCTATATTTGTGTTTAAATGTTCTTCAATAATTTTATTAGAATCACTGTTTAAATTTTTGTCAATAATTGCATTAAAATCATTATTTATATTTTCTTCAATAATTGCATTAGAATCATTACTTAAATTGTTGTCAATAATTGCATTAACATCATTGTTTAAATTTTTTTCAATAATTGCATTAGAATCATTGTTAAAATTTTCTTCAAAATTTGTATTAAAATCATTAGAAGAGTTTTTTGGAACATTTGCGATTTTCTTGCGTACAAGTTACTATAGTATTAATAGATAGTCGATTTCCAAACTCATCATAAATTTCAACGTCATTTTCAAAATTATTTTGAATTATTACTGGTGATTGGACATCTTCTAAGATTACTTCAGTGTTATCCATGTTGTTACACGGAATCTTCAGTCGATCAAAATTAAAATATTCGTCTTCTTCAAGTAATTGAATATTTGTTACTTTAGGTATACCTTTTTTTCTAGATTGAAGGTCATTTTCTTCAGAGCTAATTGTGTTATCTAATATACTATGACCTGTAATCAATATCAAGAATTAAAATAAAGTAACAAGTATCATAAGAATAACATACTTACTAGACACAATATCATCAGCTTGATCATTACTATTGTGAGCAAACGAGTCATCAGATTCTATTACTTGAGAGCTATCAACGTTGACAGCATTATAACCTGTAATTAATGTGAATGATTAAAATTATGTAAATAAAGTATAGAGTGTCCGTTTGAATGTGTATTTTATAATACGTACCGCATGTTATTCTCATTTTTTTCCAACTTTTGAACAGCTCCAATTGTCTTAGCTCTTCGCTCCAAGAAACTTTATACTCGTCTGCTTTGAAAGCCTTCACAAGATCAGCACTAATCACATTTTTCTCAAAATACTCTAGAACCATCTGACAATCACTAGTATTATTATCCGTTGAAGTAGATTCTTTAATATTAACTTTATCAACTGTTCTCTTTTTTCCTTTTTTTAAAATATTATAATTAACAGCATCAGCATTAAATGGGAAGAGTCCAGAAGCCCTAAATCCATTTATGAGTCCAGTAGAGAAATCTACATTTTCCAATACCTTTTGAAGTATCGGAGCAAACATTTTTTTCTGAACATTAACAATGTCATTTTCGATTCTCCACTTTCTAAGTGTCTTGGCATATTGCTCTGTGAGCGGATGAAATAATGCTACATCTAATGGTTGGATAATATGGGTAGCGTTGGGGTGCAACACTATTAATTCTATTTTATTTTCTATACAAAACTTAACCACTAGCAACGTAAGATGCGAAGAGTGTCCATCGACGTATAAGATCACTGGTATATCAATGTTTACTAGTTTTAATTATTTAAAAAATACATTACTTAAGAATCTGTAAAAAGTTTCTGATGTCATCCAGCCTCGATCAGAGTGGCCAACGCCCCAATCTTCTGGTATCTTACTCAAAACTTTTTTCGTTGGAGGCTTCTTTAAACTGAATGAAATCATTGACGGATGTAACCTTCCAGATGCTGAAGCAGTAAACAGTACTGTTAGGCATGCCTTTTCACTTCCTGTTATTTGATACACAGATCTGGATCCCTTTTCAGCAATTACAGAATTATCTTTAGGCGCAAGCATAAATGCCGACTCATCTAAATTGAATATTCTATGAGTTTCTAATGCCAATAGATTGTTCTTTTCTAAATACTGTTTCACACATGAAAACCATTTTCTAAGATCTTCTTCAGTCACTGAAGCTCTTGTAGTTGTTAAGTTTTGAGCAATTCTTTTGCTGAGATTGGGATGCCTTCTCATAAAAGAGCGATACCAATGTTTCCCAGGCTTATTGTTTGTGAAGGGTGTTTTCCTTTGGTTTTTAATAAGAAAATTTTGCACGCAGTCACATAGATGAGACTTGGTCACTGGAAAGCCTCTATCTGCTGAGTACAAAATCCACTCAACAGTAAGCTCTTCTTCTTGTGTAGTTAATACAGTAGAAGGACCTTTTTTGCAACAAATTGGGGACTAATATTTAATTTTTCTATGAAGTGTACTTTTTGGCACTCCAAACTGGTCAGCAGCCTCTCTTAAAGTTTGCCCTTTGGCAATCGCATCAAGTGCCTTTTCTAAACTTTCATCACTGTACAGTCTTTCTACTCTTTTTCTTTTCACGCTCTTTGATTTCACAGACTTTGCATTTTTTTCTTAACTGCAGCGCTCACACTACTATTTTTGTGCTCCAAATTATGTTCTTTCTCACTTTTGCACTTTTTTTAGTACTTGTAGTTGTCCTTGTAATTACCATTTTTGAGGTTAGAATACAGTTCTACAGTATTAGTCTCACTACTGCTCCCACATGAAAAATGTGGTCCCTGAAGTTGGACAAGAACGGAGACGATGTCCCGCTGTTGGGTACTGCATTAAAAAATGGATGGTAAACTTGGACAAGTAATTTAAAAAAAAATGTTAATGTTGGGACAAAATGAATCAATGATTTTGTAGTTAAACGCGCTTTAACAAATTTAAACGGTTTACAGAACGATTATCTTACAATTTTTCATTTTTCGACTATAAAAGTGATCGCATCAATTCTCATAATAGCCGAGTGTAACACGCAAATTTTTTAACGTTTCGAGTAAGACATTTTAAACATTAAATTTATTTATAAAATCGAGCTTTAAATAAAAAATATGTACACTATTATTAAATAAACTGTCTCAATATTAAAAAAAAACTTCCGTTAAATATTATAATTTTCGGAAAATAACCATTCATTAATATTATTGTCCCGATACTGGTTCACAATTATGCGAAGTCCCAGTATTGGTTTCTTTACCTTAATAAGTCCCTCCGAATTTCATGAGACTTTTTCCATTTCTCTGTTAATTCATTCCAGGGCTCCAAATGATTCATCAGCCAATGGATGTCATCATTGTTTACTGAAAATAAATAGTTATACAAATTAGAACTATATTACATTTTGAGAGCAACACAAAAATACGTAGAAAATTTCTCAATCAAAAATCAAAAAGCAATCTGCAATACTCACCAGGACCTGCAGTCAATTCAGTATTTTGTCGTGTTTTAGCTTTTCATAAGTTTGCTTCACGCAGTACAGTTTTTAAGTAGCTAAAATAATTCCATAATTTACCATTGGCAAGTATAATTTGCTTTCCTTGTTGGATTGATGCAGTATAGTAAGTACTGGGGTGCTCGTACGTAAAAATACTACAAATTTCTTTTGCCAAGGTCTTAAAGCGTTCCTTGCTTATCCTAAAAAAAATGATCATGAGTACAAGGTATACGTAACATCAGTATAAGTAAGTTAAGTGGGTGCATTTACTAAATAGTGTAAGTATACTAATTTTACGTATAATTTATTCTACTTACGTAAACTTTTCTAAAGCTTGATTCTCTGGGATATCTTTTAACGCAAAATTACGGTCCCTCTGCACGGTTTCCCTTGATATCAAGTTTCTAATTTTTGTCGGCAGTGGCAATTTATCTTGCAAACTTTTCTTATAAGCATTAAATATTATTTTTCCATTGACCCTTTTTTTAAGATACTCTAATAAACCCTGAAATAAAAGTCTGATTGAAATGAAGTTACTTTCTACCTTAAATAAAAACTGAGACTAGATTAGATTGCACACATACCGTAGTAACTTGTACGTTAATTCCTTCACCTTCAGTAGGAGGAAGTTCGCCAGCCTGTCTTCCAGCTTCCTCAGCAAGAGGGTTGATATTCTACAGTGCGTCTGCTTGTATTTCCTCTTCTGGCACAATATCAGCCTCAGCGCTAGCATCAGCAGCAGTACCTCCTCCCTAAACAGCACCGCCTTGACCCTTCAGATTATTTTAAGCATATAATTAATTTTTATTCTCAGTCATATACATGCATTCATTCTGTTTACCTGTCCCTTCACACTTGCCATACTTTAAGCAAACCCATGAAGTATGAAAAAAAGGAAATAAGGTTAGGAAAGTGTAAATGAAGTTAATTACAATTTTAATGACTATTACTTAATTATTTATTTACAAATTATTAACGTATACTTACGTAATAAAACCCTAAAAGTTGTTGTAGAACGTTTTCTTTCTTGTAAGTTCAAACTTTTTTTATTTTAATTGAACACTTGAGTAAAGACAATAGCTGCATGTGCACAGGACCACGTGCATCGCAAAAAGTCACCTATAGATTATATATAAGTATACTCGCTGCAGAGCTGGCGAGAAAGCGCGCGCGAAAGATACTTAGACTTAACTTAACCTGATGTCACCCAGTGACGCCATCTTTCAGAAGATATACTTTTTACTATTTTCTGTGTTAAAATTTACAGTGATATGTATTAAAAATTACGAAAACGTTTTTTACTATTTAAAATAGTAAAAAATGATCACGTGTATATTAATAATTAGTATTAAATATATTTAAATGTTGCGAAAAGAGAGTATGTTACGCTATTCCCATTTTAAATAGTAATTTTTAGGGCTTATGTATTAAATTTTAATATTCAGTTTTCTCAGTGGATGCACACACTTCTCTAATCACACGATAATCACCTATGTTTTCTCTTCTCTTCATCCTGTCACGGTCGCCAGTTGTTGTATTACTATTTAATGATTGCCTTTATTCGTCGCAGGATTCTCTAATTATCGACGATCGAGAGGAGTGACATGAAGACTTGCTCGCTCTCGTCGCTCTTACTACACTGCTCTTTGTTGCCGATTTTGGCTGCTTATAAGGGCTGTTGGTAGCAGCGCCACGTGTATACCTGCGAGTTTTCCGATTCGAGATTTTATTACGAGCTAATTACACTACGTAGCCGTACGGCTCAACGACAATGATGAACGAAAATGAAAATCGCTACTTTTGCGGATTTTCTTACGTAAACTATGTATCAAATTATCGCTCTTTGCTAAAACTTGGTAGGGATCTTCCGAATAGGTATATAAAGTCATCTCGATTCAAAAAATGGAGGCACAATGCTTATCAATAAACAATTCTCTTGTTAAATTTAACAGAATTACTTTTTATACGTTTACGAAATATTCTCAAGTGAAAAAAGCGTGGTACAAATATTGTAAATAATGAAAAGTAGCGATTGTTTAAATAAAAGAAATCTATATTTTTGTGAAGTTTCCTATGTACACCGCAAGAATTTTTTTCAAAATTATCGCTCTTTAGTGATACATGGTAAAATTTTCAGATTAATACGGGATACAAATATTATAAATAAACAATTGCATGAGATTCTTGCGAATAAACTCACTTCTCTGGAAATTTTTCTACGTTTGCAGGTGTAACTTTTTTAAAAACTATAATTCGTTTGCGTAATCTAATGGAAATACTCGTTATACATATATAAAGTACTCCGAAGCAAAAACAACCGTGGTACAAAAGTTATAAATAAACAAAAGTAGCTAGGTTGGAAAAAAATCGCTGCGTTCGAGAATTTTTCTACGATCACAATTCGTAACTTTTTTAAAATTATAACTTTTTTGTGATATTTAGTATGATGTTTCATAATGTATTTACGATCTGATCTTGATTCAGATAATCGCGGCACAAAAACGATAAATGAATAATTGCATATGATTCTTGCGAATAAACTTACTTCTTTGCTACTTTTTCTGCGTATGCGGTTGTAGCTTTTTAAAAAAAAATTTGAATTCTTTCGTGAAATTTGGTAGGAATACTCTTTGTACGTATACGAAATACTACCAAGCCAGTAAACTGTGATAGAAAAGTTATAAATAAACAAAAGTAGCTGTAGTTTATAAAAAAACGCAGCTTATTCTAAAATTCTTTTATGTTCACCACTGTAACTTTTTTTAAAATTATAAATTTTTTCACCACACTGGAGTAAATAAAGAATGCATCAAATCGCATATTTATCGCCCTCGCCTTTGTGAAACTTGGTGCGATGTTTTTTAATACGTGTGAGAAGTGATCTTGATTCAGAAAATTAAGGCACAAAAATTACAAATAAACTTTGGAGTTTTTGTATACTGCTGTTCACCCCCTCTTCGCGATACCCATACGTGTGTACTTTTGTACCACGTTTAAGCACCCTCAGAACCAACGACGAGAACGTAGGGGGCATTCCAGTTCCACTTATATGGCCTTGAAAAGGACTGATTTATAACCAATAAGCAGAAAGCGTTTAATGTACAATACGAGTTTACTCATTTGATTATAGTATATGTTTTAATGAGTAATTGTTCTTTTCTTTTATATTTTTTTTTGATTCCTTAAACTGCATACTTCAATTATGTCACACACTAGCGCGGACGCTTTTTTCTTCACTACATTTTCTCTTCTTCACTTTGAGTTTGCTTTTCCTTTTTAGGACATTCGCGTGCCCAATGCCCTATCTCTTTGCATACACCGCACTTTGTACGCTTTTTAAGCTCTTCGATTTCTTTTTCCGAAAGTTTCTTCTTTTTTTCTCCTTTAGAAATTATGCTTTGTGCTAGGTGCAGTGCGAGCATCGACACTGCATCTTCGCTAAGTCGCTTGTCCTCATTTATTAATCTAGTCATTAGATTAGTAGCTGTTCGTTCGGCAAGGGTTGTGCTACAGTTCCATGCTACTCAAAATACTGCGAATTTTGTAGGCAATTTTCGCAGCAGTTTTGTCAAAATAGCTGCTTCCGACGGCTTCCCACCTACGTCGTCCAGCTTCTTGCAGATGTATTGGAATCGTTCGAGCTGTTCAGCTACAGGTTCTTTCTCGTTGATCTTGAATTCATAATACTTCTCCCATGCATTGTGCTTTGCATCTTCATTCGTATCACCATACAAACTTTTGATTTTGTCGAACATTTCCTTTAGAGAATTGCAGTTCATCAAATTTACGTGAAGTTGCTTGGCCACTGAGCTGAGAATCAACGTTTCAGCTTGACTGGATTGTTTCTCAAAGATCTTCAAGTCGTTCTTTTTATCAGCACCTGGTTTTTCTTCAGTTCCTTCTACAAAACCGTACAGGTCCTTCGCTTGCAAAGCGATAACTATCCCAAACTTCCACATGGAATAGTTTGTATCGTCCAGTTTTGTGATGTCAAAGGTTTCTCTATCACCCATCGTCACAAAGACAGCACGGACAAAACCAAACAATTTTTTGGCTTTTTGGCTTATTGAATGAACATTTACTCGTGCAGTCGTGGCGTGGACTGGGCCCATAACCTGTTGAACTCAGCAGAGTTTAAGGTTTAAAATGTTTATTGAAATTCAAAGAAATATTCAGAATTAAGAACCATATCTAGAATCCTTGTCATAAAATAGTGAAGAATGGAGCATTGCACATAAACGGTTACCAAGACTAAACACAATTATATGGTGTAAATTACCATTCAAAATTTATAACGCTAATTTTCGGATATGTGCCGTACACCGCGTCATATTTTATAATTTCAATAATATCAATTTCGAGGTGTT
Organism: Philotrypesis tridentata; assembly: GCA_018906965.1. Taxonomy (NCBI): domain Eukaryota; kingdom Metazoa; phylum Arthropoda; class Insecta; order Hymenoptera; family Pteromalidae; genus Philotrypesis; species Philotrypesis tridentata. The sequence goes on from JACCIB010000348.1 coordinate 31,430, forward strand.
CCTCTCAATAGGTATTCTCCCAATAGGCGATATCTATCGATGTGGAAGTCATATTGAAATGTGCACATCATCATCAGGGAAACGTTTGGTTCTGTCGGTATTTTGAAAGTATGCTTGGTTGAGAGTCTTCAGGTTGATGTTCGGCCGACCTGAGCATCATCCTGACACCTAAACATTGTCTTCAGGGAAATTTTTTAATTCTAACTTTTATGCCTCGATTTTCTGAATCAACATCAGTTCCTATCCATATTAAAAATAAAACTACCAAGTTTCATCAAAGAATTATAATTTAAAAAAAATGGTAGAGATGTACGTAGGTACATTCTCGAAATTGCGTTACTTTAAACTATAGCTACTTTTGTTTAATTATAACTTTTTTGCCGTAGATTTTTTGCTTCGGAGTACTTTGTATATGTATAGCAAGTATTTCCATTAGGTTACACAAAAGAATTATAGTTTTTAAAAAAGTTACAACTGCAAACGCAGAAAAAGTTACAGAGAAGTGAGTTTATTAGCAAGAATCCCATGCAATTATTTATTTATAATATTTGTATATGTTGTTAGAATATTCTTACCAAGTATCACCAAGCAGCGATAATTTTAAAAAAAATTCTGGCGGTGTACACAGGAAATTTGGTGAAAATACAGATATATAAAAACAGCTTTAATGAGTATAAAAGTAACATAAGGAAAGCAAAATGGGAATCCATGAAAAGTTTCAGTGAATCCCTTAAGAACATAAATGAAGCATCGAGATTTAGGAAGGTTCTGAAAAAAGAACCAATGGTTCTAAAGAGCATCCAAAAGCCAGATGAATCGCGGACTGAAACAGGAAAGGAAATTCTAGAGCTACTAATGAATATACACTTCCTCGGGTGCCAAGCCTGGATCCTGAGTGCGAAGAAACGCAACAGGACCCGCCGGACTAGAACAAACGGGTAATTGTAGAAGAAATAGTCCTAAGCGAGAAGATAGTATAGGCAATAAACACGTTTGATCTTTACAAATCAGGACCAGATGGAATAATGCCTATTATGCTAAAAAAATCTTTAGGGACTGCCTAATATTAGGATACGTAATAAAAAATGGAGAGAAGTGAGGGTGATCTTTATACCCAAAGCTGGTAAAACAAGCCACATAACACCAAAGGACTTCAGACCTATCAGCCTTTCATCGTTTTTACTAAAAATACTAGAAAGACTGATCAATCTATGTTAGGTCGTGGGGAAAAATAATGTGCACCACAGAATTTGTGTGGGATCGACAGTAACAGGGATTTGAAGAAAGGGAAAAATGTCCGGTTTTTGGAAAAATCGAGCTATTTCGTGAAAGTCAAACCAAACGACTTTTTTCAAATGGTCATAAATTTTAATCGAGTGATTCGATTTTAACGTTTAATAGCGTAAATTCAAGCTGTTTTCCTCAGCTTTTTTGTTAATACAAATATTTTTTTGTAGTGAGCTATATATATGCTTCTAAAGCCAATTGGTTCTTTGAAAGCATATATATAGCTGACTATATATCAAATTTAAATTTCGTTTTAAAATTCAAAAAGTAGAGGAAAATAGCTTTAATTTAAGCTATTAAACGTCAAAATCGAATCACTTGATCAAAATTTATGACCATTTGAAAAAAGTGGTTTGCTTTGACTTTCACGAAATAGCTCGATTTTTCCAAAAACCAGACATTTTTCCCTTTCTTCAAATCCCTACTACTGTCGATTCAATGCTTCGATTTTAACGTTTGATAGCTCAAATTAAATCTTTTTTCCTGTACTTTTTGGTTTTTAGGTCTAAATAAAAATTTTTTTATCTGTTGATCTATATATATATGCTTCTAAAGCGGATTGGTTTTCTGAACGCATATATATAGCTCAATAGATAAGAAAAATCAATTTTGGACCTAAAAATCGTAAAGTTGAGGAAAAGAACTTTAATTTAAGTTAATAAACTTTAAAATTGAGTCACTCGATCAAAAGTTTCGAGGATTTGAAAAAAAAAGTGAAAATCGCTTAGTTTCCCCAGAGCCCTATAAAGAGTTAGCAGTATTGAAGCGTATGTAACTCGTGACCGAAACATCCGATTTTAAAAATTTTAGGCTCGATTTAAAGCTCTTGAGCTGCACTTTCGTTCTGTATATATAAAGTATAGCACCAAGTCCCATAGGATTCAGAGTACATAAATAATACTCTCGATAGTAAAAATGCAAAAGTAAATGTATGAAAACCCGGGTGGCAATCGATAATTATGAAACTAGCACGGTTTCTTGTTCAGAAGGGTCCCAGAAATCAGAAAAAATAAGTTTGGCAAGTGTGCCCTACCCAAAATTTTTCGATCTTCCAGGCCCCCAGAAGTTTCCAGTATCCCGTGGAATGACTCATATACACGCAGGCGAGGGGCTAGTTGATAGGCCCAAGTTGTCACTTGAAGCTCTTGCAGACCAGTGCTTCGGCAGGCCTCCCCTCTCCTTCGGAGGCCCACCCTTCCTTCGGGGGTAGCCTTCCTTCTTCTTTCCTTTTCGCCCTCTCCCCTATTGGCTCGCCACCCGATCGCCTAACCGGCCTCGGGAGGACGTTGCCGCCCACTCGAGCCGAACTTTGACCTGCACTACCTTGAGCTGGGGCTCTTCGGAGGTCGTTATACAGCCTAGATAATAGGACCGTTCTCTAGCTGTGTGGCGTGGCGGCCACGCCCTGCGTACTGCGTGGACGTGCCGTAAGGTGACGAGATCCCGGAGAGGGCGATCTTTCTTTTGTACCCCCGGGTCGTGATAAACCTTATCTACCTACCCAGAGCACCTTCGATCAGCGCCAACCACTCGCCTCGCGTTCTGATACACTCTTGCATACGTCCTAGTCCACACATACATACTCATACTACATACAATATTCGCATTCTCACTGTGTTATTGTCGTCGTCGCTCTTACGCTTCTAGTGATATTTTATTTTACGACTTTATTTTATTTTACAGTCTTCTTTTTCGGGTCGCATCGCTAGTTTTACAATAGTTCTAATTCTATGGTCGGCCAGCTGTATTCCTCGGAGTTCGGTAATGCGCAGGGAACATATTTTTTCTTTCCGCTTATCCGCGAAACTTACAACATTTATAAGCCTACGGTCGGCCCGCTATATATTTCAGGCTCGGTAGTGCACAGGGATTTTCCTTTTTTTTGTTTTTATGTCTTGATTGTTCGTGAACCCGCCTCACGGATTAACGGCTCGAACTGCGGAAACGCGCTTCACGCGACACGTGAACCCCGGGCTGCCCTGCTTTATGATGGGCCGTCTGCTCAAACCTCTGGGCCTCTTCGGCCATAAATCCCCAACTCCGTTCTCGTCGCTGTCAACTAATTGCCGCCCTTCGGCCTGCTATATAATTTTTTGTTTCCTTAGCCGATGCTGTCCCTTTCTCTCTCTCTCTCTCTCTCTCTCTCTCTCTCTCTCTCTCTCTCTCTCTCTCTCTCTCGCCAAACAAATCATTAGTTTAAGTATTTAATTGTTCATTTTGCGTTTTAATTGTAATTTAAGTGCTGTACTTATACCGATTGATCTAAATTTATTTATTGTGCTTATTCTATCTATCTATTTATTACTCGAACTATCTATTTACTACTATTAGTATATACGCTATATTAACTTACTATCTATAAAACTTTACTGTTGAGATGCGCTTATATCTATCAGCGATAATTTATTTATTGTAATTATTATTGTACTGTTATATTGTACGCTACAGACTGGCATACGGTTAAGTTTGGCCTTGCCAGTAATAAAATCAGTTTAATCAAAATCAATCTCTCTCTCTCTCTTTCTCTCTCTCTCTCCCTCTCTCTCTCTCTCTCTCTCTCTCTCTTTTTTTTTTAACGATTCCATTCTTTCCGGCGAATATCCTCAGGAGTTGAAAAAATCTTACATAATTCCACTTAATAAAGTTCCTTCACCGGAGTCGGCTTCCGACACTCGAGCCATCGCAAATTTGTCTCATATCGCAAAGATTTTTGACCGACTCATAACTAGGCAAGTTATGAATTTTCTTGAGTCGAATAACTTACTGTCACAACATCAATCAGGGTTTCGGAGGGGGTTCAGCACACAGACAGCACTTTTGAAAGTAGTAGAAGATATTAGGCGAGGTATTGATCAAGGTCTAGTTACGATTCTAGTGCTTTTTGACTTTCGAAAAGCTTTCGATTCGATAAATCACAAAATTCTTCTAGCTCGTATGAGGGAGTTCAATTTTTCTGACTCGGTCATCAAATGGTTCTTTTCTTACTTAACTGGTCGCTCTCAAGCCGTCATTGACCTTAAGGGCGTACCATCATCGTTTTTGAATATTTTTTCTGGCGTTCCGCAGGGCTCGAGCCCGGGGCCCATTGCTTTTCTAATATTCGTAAATACCATTATTGAGGTGTTACTTTACTCTACGGGTATTTTATTTGCAGACGACTTGCAAATTTATATTCAGTGCAAGAGAGCCGAACTCCCTACATACATTCCGCGTATTGCAGAGGATGCAGCTCGAGTCGTTTCTTGGGCAGAGGAAAACGGGATCTGTCTCAATGCCGGTAAGACACAGGCTCTTATTTTTGGATCCGTTCAAAACCACAAGCGCCTCGATATAAATTTACTACCGCCACTTATAATTAATGGAAATGAAATTCCTTTTAAGGACTCGGCCAAAAATCTCGGCTTGATATTGTCTAATAATCTCTCGTGGAATCGCCATGTATCGTCGATTTGTTCGAGAGTAAATGGTACACTAAATAGGCTCAGATTTCGGACGTACTTTCTATTTACCACCCTCAAAAAGCAGCTAGTCTCAGCCCTAATTTTTCCTTATTTCGATTATGTCTGTACCGTCTATTGCGATTTACCTCGTTATCTCGAAGAGGCTATGCAATACGACCGTCAGGTATATTTTTAGGCTTCGAAAAGACGATAGGTTGGCTCCTTCCATCGAGAGGCTGGGGTGGCTCCCCCCTGCATTACGCAGGAAGTGCTTTATAGCTACACAAATGTACCGCATTATGTCTACGGAGAAACCGATTTATTTATACAGTTTTTTCCCGCGAATTAGCAGCGAGATCCGTACGTCAGCTGGGACACCTAAAACTGTTTTCAATAAGCCACGAGCTAGTACAGAAATATTTGCGAAGGGATTCATAATTACGGCAATGCATATTTAGGACGAAATACCCATGCAAATCCGGTTAAAAAAGCCAATAGAATCGTTCAAAACAACGATTTTTAATTATTATTTAGAATAGGATTTAGTGTGTAAGACTAGAATGTAAGTTGTTGCGCATAAATGAAAGAAATTGTAAAAAGCGATAAATTAAATAATAAATAGCGATAAAAAATGTACTATTGAATTAATCATCGAAGAATGTAAATATTACGAACTTGCATTATTATCTATTATTTATAAATTCTATAAAATGTTATATTAATTTGTTATATTACTTTGTATATTTGCTGCCTGGCATTCGGTTATTGTTACCTTGCCAGTAATAAATAAGTTTCAAATCAAATCTCTCTCTCTCTCTCTCTCTCTCTCTCTCTGGTGAGTACGTTCAGCAGTGTCTCTCTCGAGCTCCGTATTTCGGCATTTAACCACTTTGCACTCCGTTTTTTGGAGTTTCTTGATTTGCAGGCCAGGCAGACTCCAGCTGGCAACGCTTTTGCAAGTTTTCACGGTACAGCTCGCATCTTAGAGCCAAGGAGGTCTGCTTTTTTGGCCTGACAAGAAAGCTCTTTCGTTTGGCGTCGTTTCGCCATTTTCGACTGCTACCTCACTCTATCGACAGACCGGAATGCTGTCCGTCAACATTCATCCGATTCTCGACCTAAACTCAACAACCACGGTCACTCACCAAGAAAGGAATCGAGCCACTACCAGTGTTGCCTGCTGTCCGCCGACTGTCAAATAAACCGAATGACTTCGCTCAAGGCCCACACAGTCGTATAAGGTTTTCGATATCAGTGCCTGCTCAGTCGCATAAATAAAGTGAGTGCATCTACCACAAATCACACTGCAAACGACCAGACTCGGTTCAGCATCAGCACAATTGGGTGTAGTTCATTTTTTCCAATCCAATTTTTCCACGTCCCACTTTTTCCAAAAAATATTTATTCCAAAAAATGAAGTTCCAAAATACCATTTTTTCCAAAATTTCGAAAATTTGAAAGTGGTTGTATATAGGTGTACCAAATAATAACGAACAACAAGAAACGACTGTATTTGCAACCAACTTCAATCGCTTAACGTAACTGTTATTAGTTATTAACCAAAATTTTCTGTTATTAGTTAATAAACAAATTTTGTGTTCAATTACGTTTAAAAATACAAAATCATGGCCGAATTGATACCTTCACCGCGCGGAAATTTTTTGCTCATAGACGGATTCGTTTATTACAGTCATTCATCCAGCGGATCGCGGCGGTATTGGAACCAAATACGACTAGGGCAGCGAATCAGAAGGGGAGCGGACCAAACTCAACGGCAAGGGGAGGAGCAGTTATCGAACATAGTACACCGGTATCAAGAATATGTTGATAATGGTGAAATTGATCAATATCTGAGACTGGTCGGTTTCTGCATTAGATTGTAAATTTAAATGTAATTGTTAAATTATACATTTAAATTAAAATTTTGTTTTGGAAAAAATGATACGCTGGAAATAAATTTTTGGAAAAAAAAATTTTTGGAAAAAATGAGACGTGGAAATAATGGATTGGAAATAATGACTCCCACCGGCACAATTTACCAGTGCAAGTTCGTTGTGATCATTTTCGCCTACAATACCGCCAACTACTATAAGTTTTTATCCCGGACGTCTTAAGTGTAGCGTTAAGTGCCGATCTATTATCTATTGTCACTGTTCTGTTCTTTACGTATAAGGCGCAATTCTTTGTGTAAAATTAATTAGTGGAAGCGGTGAAATCTCGTGCTAATTCTCTTATTTACGTTTACTCGTTCGCGCTCGGCACAAAACCGTTACCTCTCGCCGCTGTCTACCTCTCGCAGAAATTATCCGTATTTGTAAACACGCGCCTACGTAGACTTAAGTCCGAAATCGCGAGTTCGCTAGCCTGCTTACCCTAGTCTAGTCTTATCAAGTGTATTACTCTAGACAATCACACATGTAATAGCAATCACGTTCTGTCGGCTCGCCACTCTGCGAAAACTATCGACCCAGCGCCTTCTTGTTCTTGTTTCTGCTAGCCTCGTGCAATACTTTTTGTATACCGTGTCGTATAGTCAGCTGGTGAATACCGACTAGTACTTAAGTCAGAGTTTATTAACTTCACACTTGTCTCTCCGCGGCAATAGCGTAATCGTTAGCTTCCATATTTGAAAAATAAATCAGTCCGAAAATAATCATCGCGTGGATGTAGTATGCTGAGGAAATCGTGCTCGAAGTGCCGCAGGAAAGACAAGAGCTTGGCTACTGGTCCCTTAGTGCGCTGCTCGGCCTGTTTTAAGCCATACCACGTAAATTGTCGCGAGGCCTCATAGCACCTTGACAGCCCTGATGGCCTTTCCTTTCACTGCTGCGCCACAGACGACGACTCACCGCTAGCTTCAGATCCAAGTGTACCTGGGTCGCAGGCATCGTCCCCTTCGTCAACCCACGCACGTCCACTGCAGACATCCTCGCGTGCAGCAGTGTTCGACGCAGCACGCGAAAAAATCATCAGCTCTCAAGTTACGGACGGCGATAATCTTTCTACTTCTTCAAGCAGCTCAGACTCTCAAGCAGAAGCTACCTTACGGATCACTGCGGCAACTTTTCCCGCAAATCAACAGGGTGTTACCCCCAATACTGCTGCACGAAACAAGCGCACGCGCTCGCTGTCACCGCTGTCGCTATCACCGGAAGGTCGCACACTCAAGCTTCGACGCGGCATTGCAGCTAACACGAATCTAGGCTCTAGTCCCCCCCCCCCCCAAACTCGTCATGTTATCAACGGACGAAATCGACCTCAAGGACGCGCCGGCTTACTTCACTAGTTACATGAATGCCTTCCAAAAATATGCGAGCAACTGTGCCACCTCTTTCGCAAATCTTGAATCTCGCGTCGACGCTCTCGAACCTAAAATCACTAAAATCGCCAAGTCGAATACGGAGGTAAAAGAGAAACTCAGTGCAGTGCGCAAAGAGGTTAAAAGTGAGTTCCGAGCGGTACGTAACGATCTCTCGGTTTTAGCTACAAATCTCGCCCTGCCGGACGAATGCGAGATCGTAATCTCGGGTATCCCCGTAGAGGCTTCCTCTTCACCGCTTGATGTTGTAAAGCGCCTTTTCGATGCGCTAGACTTATCCACCATTGTGCCTCACGTGCTGAACACTCGACCTTGGCAGGTGGAGACCTCGCCCCCCACCCAGTGAGAAGTGCAGCAGACCTGGAGACTGCACGCAGGCTTCCCCTAAATCCGCAATTCCCGTGTACATTCTCCCTAACTCCAGTCACCGAATCAGAAATTTCATCTGCTCTTCTGAGAGCAAAGTCAAAGGGTGCAGGCCACGATGGTCTTTCGGCTGAAATGCTCAAGGCTGGGCATCGCGAGTTTTTGAAGCCTCTCACGGCCTTAATAAATCGGTCCTTGGTTCACGCCGCCTACCCCACCGCATGGAAAAAGGTGCTGATCACTCCGCTCTCAAAGACGAAGTCCCCTACGTCCCCCTCTCAAATCCGTCCGATCGCTCAGCTTCCCGAGCTTTCCAAAATTCTTGAGAGGATCGTTCAGGCCCGCTTCGCTAGCTACCTCGAAGCTCACAATCTGCTCAATGATAGGCAGGCGGGCTTCAGGCCGGGACACTCGACGCAAACAGCCTTGCTTCGTGTTCTCGACGACGTGAAAAAGGCGATTGACGAGAGGAAATTTTCCATCTTAGTTCTTCTCGACTTCTCCAAAGCCTTCGACCTGATTCCTCTCAGTCGTCTTCTACTGAAGCTACGCGCGGTCAATGTATCTGACCACGGTCTGAAATGGTTTTTCAACTACCTCGCTGACCGACTCCAAGCTGTTGTTGATAACAATGGCAGCATCTCAGAGTGGCTCTCGGTCAATTCCGGAGTTCCACAAGGCAGTGTCCTTGGACCGCTGCTGTTCGCTGTTTACGTCAACGACCTGCTTCGAATTCTGCGCTACGCTCGCCACATGATGTTCTACGTCCACTGTCATCCGGCCGAGATCGCGCGAGCAATCGCTGACATCAGTTGCGATGTCCAAGCTGTCGCAGACTGGTCCATCGAGAACGGTTTTTCATTAAACCTCGACAAGTCTGTGGCCATGGCCCTCGGCAGTCAACAATACGTGGCCAGAATCGACTTGGACGCCATCCCCAAGGTGTCGGTAAACGGAAATTCGCTCCCCTACGTTACCTCGGCAAAAAACCCGCCTCGAGCTTTGCTCTATCCGGCACCTCGCATCGAAGCATGGAATAACTCCTTCTGCATTTAGGCTTCAAAACTCCTTAACTCCCTGGGCATCGACAGGTTCGACGAGTGCAGTATTGCGACATTCAAACGTCATCTTCACCTCGCCTTATTCGAGCGCGATAAAGCCGACTGGGAGCTAAGAGTCATCCGCGAAGGACTACGTCAATAAATCGTCCGCGCTCGCGACTTTCGCTCTTTTCGCTCTGACTTCCACATTGTGACGTTGTTGTTTTTGTACTCTCTCGGGAAGGCCGTCGAGAACTCCACAACGTGGTCGCGCCCTGTTATTGGGCTGCCTGATGAACCGTATTTAAAGTAATAAATTTCAATTTAATGTGGACGCCCGGTTCATCTACCGCTTTGCCGGCTGCTCAGCGGTGCACGGACTTGCTTCTCACGGCCGCGGATATTGGGAAGAAGGATAGGCGGGGTGGCTCGATAAATAAATATACACACTATGTCGGATTAAAGGCCTGGCATTTATTTAAAAGAAGATAAATAAGGAAAATGTTGGAGAGCTAGTGTGCGGGACGCACGCTCTGGCGGTATTGTCCGGCCGACACGGGGGGACGCGCACTTCAAAATAGATAAGCGTCTACCTGGCTGTTGCTCCGGCTGACTGCTCGTCCTCTCGTTCGGGTGAAGCCTCGTGCCCTGTAAATCGCGCGGCGCAAAACAATTCGCGGTGCGACACTCGACAGTTTTGAACAACTGGAGGTTATGTAGAGTAAGGCGGAGGGAATTGCTGTCCTGGAGTGCGTCCTGTCTAATCTGCTGCTCACTGGATACTGGCTATACTACCTGTTGCGCGGCCGTCGCGACCGCGACGTCTCTCTCTGTCTCTTTCTCACGCATGTATTCCCTAACTGTCCTTTTCTGCTCACGCGATATCACGTGATAGCCTCATATGGCACATATTTATCCTAGCGCCCTCTCAACTATTACATATCCTCGCGCGCGAAATTCGAATCCATTAATTCGCCCTATCTGGCTGTAGTCGTATTCGACTGTACATTTTCCGCCTACCGTTTCTCTTACAATGCTTACGCTACAATATCTTTTGCTCGCGTACCGCTGTGGACCGAGCCGCAGCCCTCCGCTCGTCGCCAATAACGTCCGAGGCTCAACGCGTGCCTCCACTCTCGACGCTCGCATTTCCACGGTCTCGCTCTTTCTCTCTCTTACATTTGCGCTCTCGCTCGCTCTCACGCTGTATCTACGTGCCAGCCAACATGGCGGCGGTCGCTCGCGTGCGTACGCCTCGTGGCTTCGCTCGCTGTGTTGCGCTCTCAGCTGTCGCCGCTATCTTCTCTCTCGCTCGTTCTCGTGCGGCTTCCCTCTCTCTTTGTCTCGTGCGGCGCCGCGCATGCCTTGCGCTTAGCTTGGCTCTTTCCCAGCTGTGTCGTGCGGCGCTCCTTCTGTCTGCTCCGGCCGTATTCTTGCTCTCGCTCTCTCTCTCTCTCGTTCTCTGCTCGGTTCTCCTGTAAACACCACCGGGTCTAAGTACATGTTTTTTCATATTATCACGGCTTCGGTGGTGTCCAGGCGAGCTAGGGCTGACGGCTGACCGTCACAACATATAATTCTTAAGTGTCTCCGCTGTCGTCCGCAAACGCGCCAAACTTCCATAGACGTAGTCAATAGTCATGTTCTTAGTTCTAAGTAAATTTCATGTTCTAAGGAAATTCTAAGCTAATTCTAAGTTAATTTTAAGTTAATTTTAAGTTTCTATGTAATTCGTCTCTTATACTTATTTTGTTTTGTATTTCCTAATTTTCTATTTTTTATTCGTCGCTGTAATTTCTGTTACGCCAGATGGGGTTCTACCCCAAGTGCGGAAAATAAACATATCTCTCTCTCTCTCTCTCTCTCTCTCTCGTGTCCTTGCAGTCGGGAGTCTTTCCTGACTCATGGAAGGTTGCTTCGGTTATACCCATTCCGAAAGTCGCTAGCCCTTCGTGCACCGACGACCTTAGGCCGATCAGCATACTCTCGCCTGCATCTAAGACGCTTGAGGCCGTTGCTCTGGGACAGATTGGCCGCTTCGTTGAGGATAGGGGCCTGCTCAATAGCCCGCAATCAGGTTTCCGCAAGGGGCACAGCACTCATACCGCACTCCTTTCCATCGTTGACGACGCTAGACATGCCGTGGACGAGGGCAAAATCACCCTCCTCATCTCGATCGACCAGTCCAAGGCATTCGACCTCGTCAACGTGCAGCTCCTTGCAGAGAAGCATCGCTCTTTAGGCTTCTCCGACACAGCCTGCGCGTGGACTTGCTCCTTCCTCTCGGGCCGCTCGCAATACATCGTGTCGGCGGCTGGCGAGACTTCTGCTTCTTTCCCTCGATCTTCCGGTGTCCCGCAGGGTTCGCTGCCGGGCCCACTGCTCTTCGTACTATACGTGAACGACTTGCCAGATGTGTGTGGAGACTGCTGCTACCACCTCTATGCGGACGATTTCTGCCTCTACGCGCACGGCTTCGCCTGTGACGTCCCGGCCATCATCGAGAACGTCAATCGTGCTCTCGCGAACATCTCGGTTTGGGCTGCTAAAAACGACCTTCGAATAAACAGCCGCAAAACACAGGCCATGTGGCTCGGCTCTCGGGGCCTCTCGAATCGGCTCGCCGCCATCTCCCTGCCGCCCATCTTGCTCGAGGGACAAACTATCATCTCCTTGGGATCATCGTCGACTCGACCCTCACCTTCAACGAACAATGCGGGGCGACAGCGGCGAAGTGTTTCGCTGCCCTAGCTCGACTCAGGCGCAACGCGTTTTTCCTTCCGGGAGCGGTCAAGCTATTTCTGGTGTCGGCTCTCGTATTTCCTTATTTGGAATACTGCCCGGCCCTCTTCCTCGGCCTTACCGACGAGCGCACGGGCAAACTTGACCGCTGCAAAAATGCGGCTATACGCTTCGTGGGCAGACTGCGCAAATGGCAGCATATTTCGCCGACGTACCGCAAATTTGGCGTACTCTCGTACAAGTGCAGGCTCAAACAGCTCACCTTGCAGCTCCTGGCTGTTGTCCTTGGCTCAGGCACCCCACCCTACCTTCGCCAGCACCTCGCCTTCCGACCCCCGAACGCGTCTGGCTCCAAAAGAGCCGCCGAGCTCGATATGGTTATCAATTTCGTCCGCACGGATTGTTTCGCCGCGTCTTTTAGAATCGCCGCCGGCGCCTTTGGAACGAGGTCCCTTCCGATATTCGCGGGCTAGGGTGCTCATCGCTGGGCAGGCTAGCCTTTAAGGCTCGCCTGCATGACTTCATAGCCGCGTCAGACCCACGTCTTGCGTAGATGCCTCGCGCCGCAATCTCCTGGGCAACAGTTTGTAGCGGCGCCGCCCTCGCCGCTGCGTGCGCTTTTATCCTATTTTATTCTATTTTAGCGAGATTGAGAGCCTTAGTGTTATTTATTTTGTATTGTCGTTTCATTGTTATAGCGTATTTTGGATTATAATTTTATTATACCTTGCGTGTCTATTTTGTACCTGCATTTTTTATTATTTGATAACCACCGGCGATACCGGCGATAATTACCGGTTTGTTCATCTCCGTTTCGGCGTGTTGGCGTACTGCACTGCGTCCTACTTGAATTTTGACATTTTTTTTTTCATTGTTTTTGTTTATTATCTATTATTTATTTTTTGTTTTATTTTGTAAGCACACTGTGTAATATCTTAGTTTTAAGTGGTTTCTCACGCCTATGTACGTTCCGGCTGCAGCGGCAGCCGTGAACACTCCCGCTATAATTTGTTTTAAGCATTTGTAACAGGTACTATACCTAGGGCCACAACGGACCTGCGTGTCCCTGGCCCTGGCCAAACACCGATAAATTCAAATTCAATTCAACTCTCTCTCTCTCTCTCTCTCTCTCTCTCTCTCTCTCTCTCTCTCTCTCTCTCTCTCTCGCTCTCTCTCGGTCGCTCTGAGCGTTCAGACGTGTTTCGCTTCGGCTCCTGGTTTTTGAGTTCAAGCTTTGGTTCTATACTATCGAGGGGGATTGCGTTTTTTCCAAGTGAAGCAATCTTGCATTGGCCATCTTTCGTCAGGCATCCAAACGCGGCTCGTCGTTTTTTGAGCCAAGGAGGCCCACTTTTTTTCCGGCCCACCAAAGCCGTAATACTTCAGAGCCACACCTTGATGCTATCGTCACGCAACATCGCCGCAGACGAGTCTCTGGACGGTCACTCCTCATTCTACTGCAGCTAAGAGGTTCATGCTGTCAACTCAGCGTGGTCAGCAAATGTCATCGATTTCCAGGACCCACCGGAGCCCAAGGTATTTTTTGATATCGACCGAATTCGAAAGCCGATTGCCGCACCAACGTCTCAACGGTGGAACCACGAGCGTTCGTCATCCCGTCACTTGTAGTGCCCGGTGCACGGTCGCACCGTTTCAGATTTAATTTTACTCTAGTTCGAGAAATTCTACCTAAATCTCAATTAAGCGCGCTTTCCGTTCGAATACTCGCAATATTGCTGTGTTTTTTGCGTCACCGTCTGTCATTAATAATATGTATTGGTATGTTTGTGTGTCTCAGTATGTGTGCGTAGAGTCAATTTCGATATATTATTGTATGCGTCTAGTCTAGCTGCGTAATCCGTGCTACTCGTGAAACTCGTTTTATTGCCAAATTGCGGGATAGCGTAGACTAGTGTTTATTTATGTTGTACTGTCGAAATTCACTGTATAACGGTTACAATAATTTGCTTATTGTCATACATCTACTTAGCAACGTCTTGCTCCGCTGTGATGTCAAATCAGCCTGAAATCCAATGTTCGCCATCGAGCGTGTATAGATACTGCTGCTGGAATATTATAGCTGTTCTCTCGCCCGTGTACATTACCGCTTATAATATCTGTTGTGTAGTCGCGCTATGTCCAGAAAATCGTGCGTAAAGTGTCGGAAAACTGAAATAAGCCAAAACTCTGGTCCTTTACTACGCTGCGTAACTTGTAAAAAGCCCTACCATTCAAACTGCTGTGAGGTCTCGTGGCATCTTGATGCAACTTCCGTTCAGTGCTGCGGCGCACGAAGCACTTCTCTACCTACTGTAAATTCCAACCCGATCGACCGATCGAGAAAACCGGCACAACCGCGCTCCAGGGCAGCTCCTCAGCCAGCAGCGTGATCTACTACCTTTGACGCTTCTCGCGGTCTTTTCGATCTGCAACAGCAGGATAGCGACGATTCGGTCACCTCATCAGAGAGTGTGGAATCTATCGTCGAAACGGGCACGCAGTCAGTTGCATCTACTCTCCAGATAGATACCTCTGCGACTCCAGCCTCACCAGCCAGCTCAGGAAACGAAACCCCGCAGAATAAAAGATCGCGCGCGACACTGTCTTCGCCAGACGATCCTCCACCCAAGCATCAGAGAGGGCTCCAAGATCGCGACATTCTCGAATCAAAAAATATGTCTGAAGCAAAGAAGTCGTTCGTTAACGACATCGATCTCCCAGGCGCGCCGCAATACTTTATAAATTTCGCCGCAGCATTCGATCGGCAGTCACAACTCATCACTGCTCGGCTTGACGAACTCGATAAAAAAATTTCAGACGTGAAATCCGAGCACAAAGCCGAAATCAGTGCAATGCGCAAAGATTTCAACTTACTCACCAACTCTGTGACCTTATGCGACGAGTGCGAAGCGGTAATCATAGGTGTCCCGGTTGAGTACGAACCTACGCCCGCCGCAGCCACGGAGCGTATTTTTGCCGCCATTGGATTAGCAAATCTTTCTTCGCATATTCTAAGCTATCGACCATGGCGTATCGAGTCAGAATCAGAGTCGCCCCACGTACCAGCGGCGCCCATAGAAGAAGAAATGGAAACTGTGTCCGTCGAAACATCACCGGGGCGGGAGGACTCGACCAAGTCGAAACCTCCCCCGTCTTGCGCGTTTGTGATAAAGTTCTCGTCCGCAACCATTAGAGGTACTGTAATGCGTAGCACTCATAAGCTCAAAGACATCGATACTTGCGCACTGTTCGGTGTTGCGGCTGCAGGGCCCGTATATATCCGGCAACTGTACCCGAAGGCCGTTTTTGAGCTTCTCAGCAGCGTCCGCGTTGAATGTAAAAAAATCGGTTATGCGAAACCTGTTGTTCTTAATAACGTTGTCTGTGTCCGAAAAAATGGGAAATCTAAACCCATCCCTGTGTACTTGGTAAGCGACCTCAAGGGGCTAGCTACATCGCAGGGTCTTCCAGCGTGACGTATTGCGGCGGGACGAGAAAATGCGGCGATTACAAAATCGAGAGATTATTTTAAGATAGGGCACATCAATGTAAATCGGCTCAATACGCACGAACACTTTTCTTTGCTCGAAGTACAGTGCTCCTCAGGGGACTTCGATGTAATAGCTATCACTGAAACTTTTTTGCGACCCGAAGTTCCCGACAGCCACCTTGCACTGCCCGGCTATAATTTCTATCGCCATGATAGAGTCGGTAAAGAAGGAGGCGGCATTGGAGCATATGTTCGTGACAGCTTTGCAGTAAATATTCTCGCCTACTCCGATCCAGTATTTGATAACAAGCCCGAATATTTTATTCTTGAATTAATAAAAGATACCTTGAAACTACTTCTAGTCGTTTTGTACCGCCGTCCGACTGCCGCCTACCTCATCTCCTTTGCGGATGCTCTCGCCCCGTACATTGCTCGTTACTCAAATATTATTGTCACCGGCGATTTCAATGTAAATATGGCAGTAAAAAACGATGCCTCTAGACACATACTCAGAACGTTCGACTCCCTCTCTTTAAGCTTAGTGGAGTCCGAGTTCGTAAGTAGTCCCGAAAAAATTACCAAATACGAAAAGTCGTCCGCTCCTTTTATTGCCGGGCACGACTTCATTTCGCTCACGGTGAATATTGCGAAGCCCGCTGAGATTAGCAAGACGCTTGACACTCGCAGATTAAACCGCGTACCAGCCGCCACAATAGTTTGTGAGGTGCGTCCCGCGCTCACGCCTCTCCTTGCCAGCGCCGAGCATAGCTGTCTGGCGAAGGCCTTCCTAATGGTAGCTCCGGATAAAAATATCGAACTCGGTGTGTCCACTCAACCCCCCTCAGTAAACGAGCATGAGCGCGCATTGACAAAAGCGCTAATATCTGCATTCGACGTAGCGGCTCCAGTCACTACGGTAAAGTTGTCCTCTCGGCGAAAACCGTGGGTCACCCCCGCTATCAGGTCGCTAATGCGCAAGCGAGACGCCGCATACAAACGAGCCCGAATTACGTGCCTTCAGAGAGACTTCGATCAGTTCCGATCACTCCGATCGTCTACATCAAATCAGCTCGATACAGCTAAAAATAGATATATCTCTGGCAAGCTCGAAACCTCGTGTACGCTCTCTGCGCAATGGAGAGAAGTTCGCAATTTGCGAGTTACAAAGTCGCCTTTACCTTCGCCTCTGTCAACGTTCAGTGCTGGTGTTTTAAACCAGCACTTTGCAAACATCGTCAGCCAGCACCCGCCTCTCACCGACATCGACTTCGATATGCTCTGTAGCGAACAGCGACTTAACGCGTCTTACTCGTTCTCTCTATGTCTAGTAAGCGAGCAGGAAGTCGAGCAAGCTATAAAAATGAGTAGGTCCAAAGGAGTCGGTCATGACGGAATCTCTCCCGCCATGATGCGTGCATCGCTGCCAGTGCTCGTACCGCCGCTTAAGCGACTCATAAACTCGTCGATCATAACGGCCACTTTCCCTGAAGAATGGAAAAAATCGCTCATCACCCCGCTCTCCAAGACGAAGGTGTTGGACTCGCCGTCGGACACCAGACCAATCGCCCTGCTACCGGAAGCTTCAAAGGTCCTAGAGCGCATTGTCCATAAGCGCCTGATTAGCTACTTGGAAGCGCACGGACTGCTCGATCCCCGCCAAGCGAGTTTTCGCTCAGGCCATTCCACCCAAACAGCCCTGCTAGGAGTGCTTGACGACATACGTTGGGCGATCGACAAGCGCAAAATTACGCTGCTAGCCCTCCTCGACTTTTCTAAGGCGTTTGACACAATTTGCCACGTCAAACTGCTGCGAAAGCTGCGAATGCTTAGCGTTTCAAATGGTACTCTGCGTTGGTTCTTCAGCTACCTAGCTGACAGAGTGCAAACCGTCGTCGGTGAGGGCCGTTGCCTGTCCGAGTGGCTGCGCGCATCCGCCGGAGTTCCTCAGGAAAGTGTGCTCGGTCCGCTCCTGTTTGCCATCTATATAAATGACCTCCCACGGGTGCTGAAATTTGCGCATCATATGCTTTTTGCTGATGATGCGCAATTATATCTCCATTGCTATCCCAGTGAATTATTAAATGCTATCGTAAGCCTCTCAGCCGATATACGAGCGGTTGCAGGCTGGGCTCGCGAGAACGGCTTGAAGCTCAACCTGGGGAAGTGCAAAGTGATGATTCTTGGCAGTCAAGCCCATACGTCCGCTATCAGCATTCACCTGCCGTATGTAGCTGAAGCGAAAAACCTGGGCCTCTGGCTCACGCCCACACTCGACTGGCAGCTCCATGCCCAACACGTCGCTAGGAAAGTCTACTCGTCTCTGTATTCACTGCGTTTTCATAAGCGCGCACTAACAAGGGTTCTTCGAAAAAGACTAGTTCAGTCGCTTGTTTTTCCTCATTTGGACTACGTAGGCGCTGTCTACGCCAATCTTGACGCCACTCGTGCCCTCAAACTGCAGCGCGCGCAAAATGCCTGCGTCCGCTTCGTTGTCGGTACCATCCCCCGTCGAGGACACGTGACGCCGCATCGACTAGCGCTAGGGTGGCTGTCAGTGAAAAGGTGCCACCAATACCTGCTCGGTGTTCAGGCCTACAGCGCCCTGGCTCGAGGCACCCCCTCGTATACCTTATCCCGCTTTGCCCTAGCAAGCGAGGCGCCAGATCTTCGGCGCTCTGCAAGGAACCCTCCGCAAGTCTTGCTCTACGCTGCGCCCCGCACTGAAGCGTGGATGCAGTCTTTCTGTATCCAGGCGTCTTCTCTTCTAAATTGTGTTGATGTCACGGAATTTTCCGTAGCAGGCATCGCGCCGTTTAGAAAGAAACTATATCACGTGTTACTCGATAGAGACAGGGCGGAGTGGGAGTCCCGCGTGCGAGATGAAAGAATCTGTGTTTAGGAGGGTCACTGAAACGCTCTCGTTTGTATTTTTTCGTTTGTATTTTTATTTTACTTAAGTTAATGTCGTTCGTCCCGCCAATCGTCAAACCGTCTTACTTTTGTATTACTTTTTGTATTTCTACTGTATATATGCAAGATTGCGCAAAACGTATTTGTAAACACATCGCAAAATTCAGAAATTGTAGAAAATGTATTTTTCACGAATGTAAAATAGCCTAAGGTGCCAGATAGGGTTATACCCAAACGCATAAAATAAATAAATATCAAAATAAATATCTCTCTCTCTCTCTCGGCTCGCGAGGGTTCATCAGCAGGCTACCTGACATGAGGCTGCCGGCCCCAGTCATGAATGATCAATCCATCGAATTATGTCGTGAGATCAAGATTTTGGGTGTCGTGCTCGATAGTACTCTCACTTGGAGAGGCCACTGCAATAATGTCACTCGGAGATGCTTTATGACCCTGGCTAGGCTGCGCAAAAGCAGAGAGGCTCTGCCAGACATGTGCAGACTGACGCTCGTCAAGGCGTTGGTGTTTCCACATATTGACTACTGCGGTGCCTTGTTTTTGGACTTATCGGCTGAGCTCTCTCTGAAACTCCGTCGCTGTATGAATGCTGGACTCCGTTTTGTATCAGGAATTCGAAAATCTGATCACATTACTCCCGTGTACCGCGACCTTAGGGTGATGCCACTTCCCTTACGCCGTGAGTATCAGGCATTATGCCTTGTAGCCACCGTTTTAGCTACACGACAGCCAGAGTACCTTGCCCGTCGATTTGAGTCTCGCTCTGATGAAGAGGTTGGCTCCTTGCGAAGATCTGTGCTTGATCTAAAAATCAAATGGGCGCGTACTAACTACTTCAAATTCTCCTTCACGATTCGTACCGCGGATCTATGGAACCGGTTATCTATTGGCGTCAGACGGCAGTACAATAGTCCTTGTTTTAAGAATTTGGTCGCAGACGAATTATTTAAGTCCAGCTTCAGACTCGCCGACCATTAAAGTTAAGTTTTATGAGCTAGAGATAAGGACATAGTTTTTATGAATCTGAACATACACGTATAGTTTTATAGAAATTGTATTTATTGTATTTATGTAATTGTATTTATTCTTGGTCGATAACTGTTATTGTCATAGTATAACCATTATGCGATATTTTTCATTGTATATTGTCATTAAATTTTGTATTCAATAGTTTTTCTTATCAATTGTAAGTGCGCTCGTTAAGTGTCATAAGTGTTAAGCGCACGCAACATTATTGTACCTTTTACTGACTGGCTGCAAGGACCGTCGAGTCCCGAGCCATAATAAATTTAATTCTAATTCTAATTCTCTCTCTCTCTCTCTCTCTCTCTCTTTCTCTCTCTCCGTAAGTACCATATAGTCGATTCTGCTTTGGCTCCTGCTTTTTGCTCTGCTTTCTGCCGCTGTGTGCCTTCGGGCGGTTTTATTTGCAGATCCTTGCATGCGCAACTATGCAAGCCATCCCTGTGAGTGGTATCTCAGTTGTCAGAGGGTGACTTGCAACGCTTTTCTGCATTTTCCTGAGGCGGATTCGGAGTCGAGGTTAGTTTCACAGACGAGGAACTATAGCCGGTGCTGCATGGGAGAGGCCTCTGCGCAGCCGGAAATCGGCGGCCAGATGCGAATCAGCGACGAGTTCGCCGATCCCATCGCTGGACAAACTCTTGACGCTATCATTGACGCTATCATGGACGACGGCCAAGACAACACGGAGAAAGAGAGGATCGAGTCATCCCCACCACTGCCAAGTTCGACACCGACACTACCTGACGACGAGCATCGAGAGAGACGGCGAATAAAGCGTAAGCGAACTGGCGTGCGGGCGACAGACCGGGAGGTCAATGAACTTTGCGACAAGAGCTTCGGGAGCTCCTATAGCGACGCAGACGAAATGTTATTGTCGCCGAATAAGCTGAGTAGTCTCACAGCCGAGCTGGATACACATCGCGATGTTCTGATCAAAACGTTATGTAATGAGCGCAAACCCGAGGTGAAGGCCGAATTTCGCGCAGCTCTAACGGCAATAAGCGGCATCGTCTCGCGTATCTCGCAGGCTTACTTGTTTTTGCTTGCTTCGGAGCGTACTGCGGCTACCTATAGAAAAGACCTGCAAAATGCATGCACTAGGCTCGAGAGCGCGGCGAACCTAATCAACGAGAGCAAACACATCGCTCACGACCCCCCGGCCTACTCATTCGCATCAGCCGTTAAGCACAAGCCAGCAATTGCCGCCAATAAAGCCACGCTGAGTAGAGGCAGGCCTATTCCGCTTTCGCACGCAAAACGCGTAGTAATCGGACCGAAGAATGACATGGCAAACAACTTTGCGTCTGCCGAAGCGACCAAAAAAACTTTTATTGACTCAGTCGATCCGGTACAGTTGCAAATAAAGACGAACCGCATACATTATACGGCGAATAACGCGATTGTACGCGAGGCGGAAAATATTAACGTGAGCGCGCTGCGTAAATGTTCAGCCCTATCGGACGCCGGCCTTGAGATTAAGGAGGATAGCAAGCTCGACCCGCGAATCATTGTTCACGACATACCCGTATCATATACCGAGGAGGAGATTCTTTCAAATTTTACTTCCAAGGACGTTAAACTTGTGTCGCTGTACCCTGCTCGCGAGAAAAAGTACAGATCGTGTATTCTAGAAATCAAACCGGACTGCAGAAGGTCACTGGAGAAACTTTCCAAGGTTCATATTAAATGGTTATCCTGTCGATTTGCGGACCACATTAGCGTTCTTCAATGCTATAAGTGCCTCCAATTCGGACATAAAGCGCTCGACTGTGGAAACAAAACCCGCTGCAGACGCTGTGCGGAGGAACACGAGTCAGAAAAGTGCCCCCCTCCCCCCCGCCAACACCACAATCACCTGCTACAACTGCGCCCATGCTAAGCTTAGCAATACGTCCCATGAGGCCTTTGATAAAACAAAATGCCCTCTGCTGAGAAGGAAACTTGAGCGCAAATCCTCGAGAATCGATTATGGATACTAGCTCCAACAGAGTTCCGCCCCAGCCAAAGTTTAATATTGCGCACTCGAATGCCGAGTCCATCCACCCGTACCTCCTGGATCTTCAGGCGGTCGCTCGCCAAAACGACCTCCACGTACTAGGCATAAGTGAATCTTTTCTCAAGCCTGACTTCTCTTCCTCTCTCGTTGCCATACCGGAGTATAATCTCTTTCGAGTGGACAGAGTTGGCAAGGGTGGCGGGGGAGTCGCGATGTATGTGCGCGAATCCATAAAAGTTAAAGAGGTAGCCCGGTCCACACTGCCTTTTTTCTATATCTATACCCGCAAGAAGCCCGAATTTCTCCTCCTGGAGCTGGAGCTCCAGGGCGTGAGACTCTTATGCGGGACGATATACAGCCCTCCGAAAGCAGGATACTGGGAGGACGTCGAGGAAGCTCTATTCAGCTGTAACGGAGCCTACGACTACACCGTTATCATGGGTGACTTCAATATCGAGTGGCACAGTAATTCATCTCCGCGCTGGATACTTGCGGAGTCACTCACCACCTGCAACCTTCAGCCACTGCCCTTCGCACCAACGAACCATAGAACGACATCTGGTCGAACATCCCACTCAACGATAGACTACATTTCCGTGACAGATCCGTCCCGCGTTGATTCCTTCTCGCAATTCCACGTGCCCGGAATCTCGAGCCACGACGTTATCGGTGCAACTCTGCTATTTGAGCTCCCACGGAGTGAGCCCTCTCAGATAAAACGCAGGGACTACAGAAGATTCGACATTAATCGACTCCTACGCGACCTGACGGCGGTAGACTGGGACCCACTGTACCAGGCACAATCGGTTGACACGAAAGTGGAGCTCTTCACATCTGAGCTCACTAACGCCTATGATCGCCACGCACCACTCCAGAGCTTTATCCCAAGGAAACGGGCTACGCCATGGATCACGCAGGACCTGCGTAATTTAATCAAAGCAAGAAATGTGGCAGGCAGACGCATACGTGCGAGCGGCGGCGGAGAGAATGCAAGAAGCAGGTACGTGCACCTCCGAAACGCAGTCAAAACTGCAGTGAGGAACGCGAGGTTCCACTACATCAACAGCAGGATTCAAAACTCGAAAACGCCCAGTGAAAAATGGAAGATCGTTGCCGAGCTCGGCCTCACAATAAAGCGCGCAGAGCGAGACCTACCCGCTTGCCCGGACGAGTTCAATGTTTATTTTACGCGTCTACCGACAGTGGCCGCCTCAGACGCAGAGTGTTTAGAAGGAGGCTTCGATCCTCCCGTGAGGTTCGATTTCTAAGAGGTCTCCTATGGAGATGTCGCCGAGGAGCTTCATTCTACCCACTCTAACGCGGCCGGACCCGATGCCATTACCCTCAGGCACATCAAGGAGTGTATACCAGTCATTCTGAGGCCTCTTCGACACATCATCGACTCGTCCCTGCGGACTGGCGTGTTTCCGGCGCAATCGAAAGAAGCCATTTTAAAACCTCTTCCTAAGAGCAACACTGCTAAATCGATCGATGAATACAGACAAATTAGCATTTTATCCGCCCCCTCGAAGATCCTGGAGAGGGTCGCCCTTCAGCAGATTTCCAAATACGTCGAGGCCAACACCCTCCTTGACAAATTCCAATCGGGATTTAGAAAGGGCCGCAGCACACACACTGCACTTGTGCACATAACTGACGAGTTCAGGGAGGCCATCAACGATGAATTAATGACGCTAGCTATCGGCATCGATTTCTCGAAGGCGTTCGACCTCATACAGGTCCCCGTCATTCTACGCAAGCTGCGTTCACTGGGTTTCTCCGAGAACGCATGTGGTTGGGCAGGCTCTTACCTGACTGGAAGAACGCAAATTGTTGCTTTCCCCGATGGCTCACTCTCTTCACCTAGAGCCCGTCTCGCTGGGGTCCCTCAGGGTAGCCTCCTAGGCCCTATATTTTTTTCGCTCGCTATCAACGACCTTCACAAGGCGCTCAAGCATGCCAAACATCACCTATATGCCGACGACCTAATAATTTATGCGAAAGAACGGTTTAGCGACGCTAAGGATATCATCAGGAGAATCAACGAGGACCTGGAAAATATATCAGGGTGGGCGAGGAGGAACGGCCTCATTATTAATGCGGGCAAGACGCAAGCCTTGTGGATCGGCTCAAGGGGCTTCATGAGTCGTCTAGAAGCCGAGAACCTACCCGGAATAACCCTTAATGGAGCGCCTATTCAGACGACCAACTCCCTGAAACTTCTGGGTATCTACCTCGACAGCACCCTCTCCTGGCGCCCACAGACTACGGCAACGGCTAATAAGTGCTTCGCGGCACTAGTGCGGCTGAAGAGATGTGCGGTGTATCTGGGAAGAAGCATCAGGCTCGAGCTGATCAAGGCCCTGATATTCCCATATTTGGATTATTGCGTGGCAATTTCACTCGACCTGTCGGATGAGCTGATCCTTAAGCTGAAGAGGTGTAAGAATGCAGCGATCAGGTTTGCAACAGGAGGGAGTATCTTCGACCATGTCTCGCCATTATATAGAGCCAACAACATCCTTTCGCTCGAGGCGCGAAGAAACTTCCTAATACTCTGTCTCCTGGCATCCATCCTGCGTGAGGCGTCGCCAAATTATCTAGCGGAGAGACTGCGCTTTATCGAGTCGGGAGGGCCGGGGGGCAAGCGCCGGTCGACTCTCGACCTACGAATCGAAAAATTCCAGTGCGAATATTACAGGCACTCCTTCCGCATTGGCGCAGCCTGTTTGTGGAACGACTTGCCACACAGTCTCAGAATCCTCTACAAGAGGCCGGGCGCTTTCAAGGCTGGTTTACGGAATTTTGTACTCGGGCGGCCCATAGTCGGCGAGTGTTTATAGCGGCGAGCCGAAATTTAGATCTGTAGTATAGTTTTTATTCGATTGCTGTATATATATTCCATTTACGCGCATATTTGTACTTTGTTAGTATTATTATCTAAGTATGATGATTTTAATTTTTAGTTCTTATTTTATATCTTTTTATATTTTTTATATTTTATACCTTGTGTTAAAATTTTATTGTATTGACAGGCCTGGTGGGTGTATTGTATCCACCAGCGTCTTATACTGCGCGCACCTCAGATTGCACAATGTATATACAATGGCTATGGCCATCATGGACCTAGAGTCCTTGGTCAATAACTCCTTACTCTACTCTACTCTCTACTCTCTCTATCTCTCTCTATCTCTCTCTCTATCCTCAACAATCTACGTATAAAGGAAACCACAGGGGTAGAAAAAAGCTGCATAGCCTACTTAAAGGGGAAATCTGAGGAAAGCGCTCTACACGAGATGGTTAAAACAATATAAAAAGAATCTTCGGGAAAAGGAATACACCCTAGGTGCTTTTCTGGACATAGAGGGAACTTTCAATAATGTTCACACCAAATCAATAAGAAGAGCATTAAATGGAATTGAAGATGACCAAACAATAGTAAACTGCGTGATAGAGATGCTGAAAAGCAGAACAATCAACTTAGAGATAGGAAGCAAAATCAAGAAGTAAATCAGAAGGGGAATACCACAAGGAGGATTTATTTCTCCTCTACTGTGGTTCATAGTGATCAACAAGATCCTAAGAATTGTTTAATAATGACTCTATCGCTCGATGATGGTAGTTAGGAATGTTAATAAAATGAGGGGTACAATACCCTGAAACGTTTGGTGTAATTAAAAACCATTTTGGCTCGAAGAGACGCATTTTTATTAACATTCCTAAGATCCTAAGAACCTTGGAGGATAAAAGAATAAAGGTAGTAGCGTACGCAGACGACGTAGCGATATTAATCACAGGGAAAGACCCAACAACGATCATGGAGGCAGTACTCAAAGAAATATCTGGATGGGCAGAACAGAACGGACTGGGATTAAACCCAGATAAGACCGAATTAGTACTGTTCACTAGAAGATACATATCCTCCCAGAGATGAAACCGCTAAAACTTGGAGGGCGAGAAATCACGTATCAAAAGAAGCGAAATATCTTGGCATCATCCTAGATTCCAAATTATCCTGAAAAAGGAATGTGGAAGAAAGGATGAAGAGGGACATAAATGCATTTTACACATGCAGGAAAATGTTTGGAAAGAAATAGGGACTAGAACCATATGTTATACATTGGATGTATACAACTGTAGTAAGACCGAAAAGATAGCACCGAAACGGACAACCTCACGTGGTCAATGATTAACTCGATTAAGAGCACTCTAGAAGACGTCGTTAAGCAAGAGCATAGTAAGCGATAGGTGGCTAGAGATAAACGAAAGAAGAACAAGTGACTTATTAAGCGCCAAGAAGAGGACAGTCAACGTGATCACAGGAATAATCACAGGGCACTGTGCGATCGGAGTGAACCACAAAAGATGGGGAAAAATTTCCGACGATTTATGCCGAGAGTGTTGCACCGAGGAAGAAACTATATCTCACCTGTTTTGCCGGTGCCCAGCTCTGACAAGCAAAAGGCTTGAATTGTTAAACCAGAGCTTTTTGGAGTGCCTGGAAGAGGCATCAGGGGTAGGTATAGACAGGATCGTAAAATTCTCGAGAGGCTGGAAATGCTTCTCTGAGGGGAAATAGTTTAGCTCCACCTTTTCAGCAAATACACAGGGTATTGCAATGGGCCTAAGGCTACCGATCCGAGTGCGGTTTTCCGAACGGATAACTGCACGAAATCCTTCAACCTAACCTAATCTATACGTGTCTATTTAATTAACTATTATGATAAAGTTATTAAAAGAGGAAGCGCTTTCGTTGAATTTTTTTTATCTGGTCATATTTTTCAGCTAGTTCACAAAATAATATTTGATGATTTAAAATTCATTTTTATTAGGAAAAATTTAAACAATTGTTTTTATGGTGAACATTATCAAGCATTTAAAGTTTTGAGTTTAAATCATTTTAAGTGGAGTATAATAGAAAGTGAAAATCTTGAATATTTAAAAATTGTTCACATGGTTTTATTACCAGACGGCTACAATTATATATCAAAAGTTTGGATTTAACCAATTCATTTATTTATATTTAAAATTATAGTTTCTTAAAATAAATATTCTGCCGATTCTTTTCCTATACATTGTGATATCGTATGCATAAGTACTATAGTTTAGACTTTAAAGATCTATTAAAGATACTGTCCAAGCGCGCATATCGTTTGCATAAATTATTTTTTCCTTGTCATTAAAAACAAGCGAAAAAATGAATCGTCGGTTAACTGTTATACACGATCGACTAATACAATTTATTAATTTTCCGTTTTAGTATTCCAATGTAGTTTGTCTTTTGACGACGTACGGCGTTAGTCAATTCATCAATTTCAGTCGTCAAAATCCCTAAATAAAGACCTAATTAAGATAATTCAAAACATCGACACACATGATATTCCAATCTACAGAGAAAGAGAATAGAGAGCCGAAGCGCAAGCAAAAAAGCGATGCTTAGAAAACATACTGCAGTGGAGGAGCACGTGTCCGTTACTACGAAGTCCCCCCTTGGCTGTCAGCTGCGCCGGCGGATTGCTAGAAATCACGCCAACGCGTATAATACGTATATATCGAGGGGTGCGCGACGTACTGCACAAAGCGCTGGGGAATGTTTCTCTATCTGTCGTTTGATTGCGAAACAGAGACGGGAGGGATAGATTAAGCTCGAGCTAGGAAAATGCATTGAGCACCCTCGGAATTTATGAAGCTTGAAATTACTCGCTCGGCTTGAAAAAGTGTCGCGCCGCGCAATCAAGGGCGCACCGACGACCGCTCAAGCTTTCACAAAGTTTGTCGTTTCAGAATCGGGGTTCGACGATGCCTCATTCGCGTGAAGCTTCCTCCATAACTCTGTGGCTTGCGGGCAAAGCCCGTCTCTCCGATATTTCTCAAATGCCGCGGGAAAATCCATTCTTGCAACGAATTATACATTGGAATAATCTACACTTATTACTTATATTGCTTATATTGTGTAATGTTCAGGTGTCGATAATTTTGAAAGACGATATTTAGAGTGTATCATTCGATTCGCCGACAACATTGACGCAGCAAACTTTGATGTAACTTTAAATTTTCAATCCAGATTTTTTTTAATTTCAAGCCATGCCGCGCTATTTGTTCGACAAAGTTTTCTTAATTAAACGAGCGCAAACTTTCGGCATTGCTATAGAGTATGAAAGCTCCGTATAGCGACGATTATCGAAAAAAACTCTCTCCTGCTCTCTCGTTCCCGACGACCGTCAATACAAAATTCCATCGTGAATACTGGATGCTGTGATAAAGATATGGCTATGCGCGTGCGACGCAATAAAAATGACGCGCAAACTCTCGTACTATAAGTGCTCGGCGCTCGAAGCTTCGCAAGAAAAACTTTAACTCGTCGGAGAAAAAAGTTTAATATCAGAAATTGTCAACGTCATCGCTGCTGGAGAAAGAGAGCGAGTGTGTGTGTGTGAGAGAGAGAGAGAGAGAGAGAGAGAGAGAGAGAGAGAGCAAACAATCGGGAAGAAATGTTTGTCGTCGTTCCCTATGATGCATCGCCTCTAACGCTCACTTTTTCTTGCACGCAGCTCTCGCGTTGGCCTTTCCATCATTTTCAATTTTTCCCCCTCAAATTGTCCCCCCCCCCCTCCCATCCACTCATTCACTCTTCATACCTTTTTATTCCCCATCTTTCTTTTGAGCTTCCTCTCGTATGCGCCGGCTAAACGTTTCTCTTATAACCGCCGCCGCAGAGAGAGAGAGAGAGAGAGAGAGAGAGAGAGAGAGAGAGAGAGAGAGAGAACGTGCGCGACCCTCCCGCGCAGCGTTCTTTATTTCACTCCGCGACTCGCTTTCATTTGATATTCTTATTTTTTTATGACGCCGCGTATCTCCGTCCCTCACACGTCCGCACCTCATTTTCATGCGGCAGCTCCTTTTTCTGCTGCTGCGCGCACGCTTATCGCGATTGAACGCCGGCGCTTCACGACTTTTTATTGCGGATCCCTTTCTTCGCTCCTTTTTTTTTTCTCTCTCTCTCTCTCTCTCTCGCTCGCTCTTCGCCTCATTCTCTTTCGCGCCGCGCCGTCGACTTATTTATCTTATTTATGCGCTTTGTGCCGCTAAAACGTTCATTAAATGCTCGATGATAAATGCGAAATATCGCGGGAGCATTTATTAGCGTTAGGGTAGAGAGAGGGAGAGAGAGAGAGAGAGAGAGAGAGAGAGAGAGAGAGAGAGAGAGAGTCAGTCGCGAGGATGAATTTGTTTGCTGAAAATTTCATGGCTCGTCGCGACGTGTGGCGCGCACGGAGGAAAGTCGATTCATAATAAAAAATTACGGGGGTGTCAGATTTTAATGGAGAATCTGTCGCGTTGAGTGACGAGTACAGATTCCATCTTGGAGCATAATATGCAAATCACTACAGTGCCTTTTATATAATCCTCGCTTATTTTCCTTTTCTTCCGCGGCTGTAATTTTTGTACCTGCTTATTATTGCTCCATCTTCTTCTCCAGAGATCCAGTAACAGCTGATATAACAGCTTTAACTTATTACGCTATACTTATCTCAAATACAGAAATCGCCTGTATCGCAGTTGGTAATTTTTCATATTTCGCGCGCATAAATTTTAAAAAATGGCAGCCTTGGACACGAGATAAAATATTTTCGTAGATTCGGAGAAATGCTGAGCAGAGCTTTACATTTGGGAGTTTTCTTGGAATGCATGAAAATTTCTTCCTACCCAAACCGTAAAGATAGCGATCATCCGAAAATATCGCTAATCAGTACAAAGCTTGAGCTATTGCGGATCCTCTAAAAACATCAGAAATCGTCAGCCGCTAACTTTTCCTCGTCGCTTTCCCAATCTGTCTTCGCGCCTAATGTTAAATACAGCGGTGGCGGCGCGGTACCTTTATCTCACTGGAAAAGTCAATATATAGCGGCTTTTTACACTGCGGCACAGCACGCACCAGCAACCTTACAATCTATTTACCTAAGAATCTGTCAGATAATATCGACATTTGTTCCCCCTTCCTCGCCTCTTTTTTCTTTTCTCACCCACACGGACTGAAAATCATCGGAACAGGCAACGCGTATTTATAGAAGTCCGCGCGTCAACAGGGGAGCGCCTATTTACTCGTTCACGAGAAAGCGAGAGAGCGAGAGATCGAGAGAACGAGAGAGAGAGAGAGAGAGAGAAAGAGAGCTGCTGTGTTGTTGATAAAAAGATACTGTACACGTGTTTCCGGCGGTTACTTGCCTAATTCAAAACATACGTTACGATATTCGTCTCAAATGTATACCCGCGGATTACGTTGCAGTAGCGAACCGGGAGGAGCTTTCGCTGAGGTTGCGAAAGCGGCGCAAGCAGAGTCTGTTGAATATTTTCCCGGAATAAGTGACATTTCGAAATTGTGCGACAGCTCGTTTGCGCTCGAGTATTTGGCTCATTTAATATGTAGTATTTCGGGGAAAATCCCGAGAAGCATTAGCGCGTTAATTTTACAGCCGGTATATTTCTACGCAAACTGTCCTGGGCTGTCTCGCGGTCGCGCGAGCCACTTATTTTCGTGAAAAATTTTCGTCTCGCCACTTACGCGTAAATCTCGTCCTATCAGCGCTTTTCTGCTGAGAGCTGCTCGCAACGCATCAGAGTTGTCTACAGTCTGTGTATAAGCAGTTAATCAAACGTCCGCCTCGAGATCGAGTTGCAAAAGTGATATATATAAACCTCTCTCTCTTTCTCTCCCTCTGTCTCAATCTCTCTCTCGTTTACACTAAGTAATTTTTCTTCGATACGGAAGAATCAATCGCCCTGGCGAATAAGCGTTCCTTTCCGTGAGGTGAGCCCCAGCTCAGCGTCCGCGCGGTTTATCGCGCTCTATCATCGGCGGATGAGAAGCAGCAAACGTAGTCGGAGAAAATCCCCGTGTAGTGCCACCCGCAACGCGAGACTCTCCCGGCGTTTGCTCTCCGATTCGCGCAGAGCGGTTCAAGGTCCACGCAGCCCGATCCCTATTTACCACACTCGTCATGCCGCGGCGCGCTAATATTTCACAGAGCAACATTGTTACGTACTCCAACGCAGTCGACCTCCCCGCACATCTCCAGTGGACGCAGTGCTCCCCGTGCCGCCGCTTTTCTCGTTACAACGCCGCGGCGTGCTCGTGAATAATTATACTCGGCCGCGTGATGGAAGTGTGTATGAAGCGCTCGCGCGGGTTCGTATCAGCCTCCGCGAGGGTAGATCCTATCGAGTTTCTGTTAGAGCTTTCTTCTCCACGGTTGTACACACACACACTCACGCACGCGCACACACACACACACACACACACACACACACACACACAAACACACGCACGTTGGCCGCTAAAAATGCAAAAACACGCTCCTGCGCTGGACTGCTGATTCGAAGGGAAAAAATAATCATTTTGAAATTTATTATCTTCTCTATGCTTTTACAGAGAGGAATTAGACTCGCTCGAATTGGCGAATCAGCCTTTCTCTGTTGATGTTTGCGGGAAGATTCGAGAACGCGCTTGACATAGGAATCGTGAGAGCACAACGCGCGACTGCATTAGCGCAGCGATCCGAGAACCGGCTGGCCGCGACATCGCTTGCGCTGCCGAAAATGCAAACTAATTTTCACCCGTGTGAATCGATGCGAGCAAGCTAGTCCCCGCTGTCACTTTCACGCACACTGGCTTTGCATTTTTAAGGGGAACCGCGTGTGTCCGGGACATTATATTTCGCTTTGAATTTCATGGCTCGTTTCACTGGGCGCACGCGCGCACGCTTTTCGCTGGCCGTACGAGCAATAAATCTGCTTTATACAGGCATATATGGGTAGCATCAAAATTCCGGTATTAGCTCCCGCGAGAAAGCTGCGCGATTTCGATTGGAAAAATTCCATCTTGACCAACGAAGCAGCAGCAACAGCAAGGTTCAGCTCCTCTTGAGCTCTCGTTCTTCATGTGAAATCCGAAACGGCGACGCTCGAGCTCGACTTCGAGAATCAAATCTCATCAACAAGTCTTCGCTCAATTTGCACTCGGGCGACACTCGCATAAAGGAGAGACCTTCGACAAAATCATCTCTCCCTCTCATCCTTCAATAGAAAACGCGGCATCCGGCAAAAGCAAAGTTAATTGCTTACCATCTCTTGGGACACGTGCTACATCGAAAATCCGTCTGGATGAAGGGTGCCAGAAACCTACGCCAAGTAGCGGTACCTTCGCTCCATATAACGTATTATACGAAGTAGTGCACGGCCGTAAAGGTGTGATGAGAAGACGCACACATTTATTCGGCTGCACGCGTGAAAGGGCTTCCGGCGCGCCTATTGAGTCTCGCGAACTCGGCAAGAAAGAGAGAATTAACGGCTGAATGATGACGGCTGCCCTCAAGGTAGTCTATACTTACTCGCGTAAGCGCGCGCGCGCGCGCGTGTGTGTGTGTATGTGTGTGTGCTTGCGTCTGGTGCCGAGAGTTTGCGATTATGAATGCGGATTAACCTATTGAGCGAAACGCATATAGGTTTACCGGGAGGTGCGTCTAGACACAAAAAAGGCTTCAAGCAACGGCTCCGGAGATTATTCTTCGCAATTATACACTCGAGCGCTTCCCTCGCGTCACATTCTGTGTGTACGTGCGTGCGAGCGTGTATGGGTCTGCACGTGTACATGTGTGTGTACGTGCGTCTGTATGTATACACTAGATGACCCGGACGTTGATGTCGATTGTCATTGCCGACGTTACGTGCAAGAAAAAAACTTTTTGCCAGAAATTTTATTCAGTCACGCTGTAGACGACCATTTTTAGCACGATGGTACAAACTTTCCTCAAACCAATGGATTATCTGTCTAACGAGGGCAGCTCTCTAAAATTAAGTTTAAAAGCATGTAGTATAGCGATCACATCAGCAAAGTTCGGTTTAATAGTTAAACGATATTGGTATAGTATTAGAAGGCCGAAGGCTCGTTCTACTGGTAATAGTTTTTCTCTGAGCCAGCCATCAGCGCCGGTGCACTGCTGGGAAATCTTTTTTTACGCATGCAAGGTTAATCAAATAAAGTGCTCGTGGAATGCTTCTCTGTATCTTTCGATCTCTCTGCATCTGTTTTCTTTTCTCTCGCTTCAAGTCTCTTTGGATTCTACTGTATGCATAGATGCGCTTTGTAGCGTCTAGAAATAGTGACTACGGTTTCTTTACCTCTGCCGAAATTCGATACACTATAGCTCCCGACTGAGTCGTACCGAATAAAGCTGTTTCGCATAACGAATGTCATGTTGTTCTAGTGAATTAAGCTTGTTTTTTTCTGCTTTCATATTCTTGTTGACTTGCTTCGGCTCTGAAAGAATCGTAAAAGACAAAAAGTACTTCTTGAATTCCCGATCGTTCAAATCGTTAGTTTTAGTTTCGCGTCAAAAGCGTATTTTATGTTAGAAAAATTTAAAGTTTCTTCAAGTTCAGAAAAAAATCAGGTAATTTAAAAAACCGTCTGCACAATTGTTGTAAATACGTGTTGTAAATATATTATTTTAACAAAATTTATGTGAAAATTCATTCAAAATATAGTTAAATATTAATTTTAAGAAAATTTCTTTTTAACGTTTATTAAGTACGTCATAAGCTGTCGATTAAACGTGGTTGGATCCTTTATCGTTCCATAAGCAATTTGGAAATGAATTTGAAATTTTAGAGTAAATAATTTTGCAATAAGACGCCATTCTGAAATATCGAAATCGGACACCGATTTTTATCGTTTTCATACTAAACGTCATATTTGAGAGCTTATCCGATGTTAATAATTTTATTTTGTAAAAACTATGACAATATGAAAAAATGAAAAAAATAATGTTTTTGTTCGACAATTTATCGATGAAGAATG
Organism: Philotrypesis tridentata; assembly: GCA_018906965.1. Classification (NCBI taxonomy): domain Eukaryota; kingdom Metazoa; phylum Arthropoda; class Insecta; order Hymenoptera; family Pteromalidae; genus Philotrypesis; species Philotrypesis tridentata. The sequence goes on from JACCIB010000348.1 coordinate 64,921, forward strand.
TTAATTTTGCATTCGAGAATATATATGTCTTATTGGAAATTCAATTTTAAATAACTTTCATCTCTACCTTCTTTGCATAAAATGAGTGACAAAAGTATTATTCACGAAAAACTGTAAAAATAAGTGCTTTTTTGAAGTTTATTTTGCAATAATAACAATGTTCTCAGTCAGGCCCGAAGTCAAAAACTCAGGGTTACTTTTAGTAGGTTACGACTAACATATTTTGACAATAAAATTAAACCTGGAAGAAAGTGACCGATATCTCACTATTGAACTCCCTGATTCCGTCACTGTCTTCTTCTGTATTGCTTTGCGTATTATCTTCATCATAATCATTATCATCATAATCTATTAAAACTATTAGATGTAGATGCTTAAGTGCTATTCTGTGGTTGGAGCCGTGAAGGTAATGTTTTCTTGAATTATGGTTGCTTTGTAAGTTGCTACGACTTTCGTTTTAGGCTTTTTTATGCTCATCCATTTCAGTTTAATATCATCAGTTATGTTTTTAGACAAAGACTCTATCGCTCGAAAATAATTTCTATATAATTCAGAAATTACCCGTCACTTTGAGCCAAGAAGAAAAGTGAAAAAAGTTAAAATTTAATGATTTTTCCATGAGTTGATTCAGCTCCATAAGTAATACTCAACTTGGCATGTCTGGGGCGAAACGCAGTTATATATCAACTCAACTTGTTGCTTATGTACACAGTTTACAATAAGTCAACTTCTTTTTATACTAAATAAAACAATTTGGCATGGGTTTATAATTATTAGATTGTTTGTAGACTTAACGCTGTATGTTTGAAATGAACAAATGACACAAAATAAGTCTTTTTATTTCAATTGGAAATCAACTAATGCTTTAAAAAATGAAGAGATTTAATTATAAACAATTAAATCCTAATTAAGTTTAAATCTAAGTACATTATTTTGGTAGATTGTAAACTCAAAAATTTTTAGTCCAATGAATTTAACATTCAACAAAATATAGAAATTATAAAATCAAAATACAACTTACCACTATTTGAAGAGCATTAAATAATTGTTTCTTTTTATAAATAAAATAGTGAAAGCCAATGAGATATTAAATTCTTCTTAAGTTTCTTTTGGATACACAGTATAACTTGTAAAATATTAAAATAAAGTGAATCACGATTGCGCAGAATATAATGAAAGCTATTATTAAAACTCATAAAAAGGGTATACTCATAAAAAATCTACATTTTAACATTATCAGATGTGAAAAAATAGATTTGACTGCAATAAATTGAATATACTATAAGGTATCATTTTATAAGGTATGCAGATTACAATATTATTATTATCAAGACAATTTGTTGTTTAGGATGCTTTTATCGCTCGACCGGTGTTAATCAGAATAATATAATAATATAATAATAATAATAATACAGAATAATATAATTATATAATGAATCTATCTCTTCAAGCCACAATCATGTGATTCAAAAAGATGCATTCATTCATTTACCTCTGATCAAGACTGTTCGTCTCGCAAGGGCGCGTGAGTATATATATACTTATGTAATAGAGAGAATTTACACAAGGGGAAAAAATGAAGCTGTGAAGTTTTAAATCGTATATTAAATACGCAAAGTACAGAACAGTGAAATCACGAAGTTTAATGCTTCGAGGTCCGAACTGAACTGCCACGAGCAGTCCTCGAGCTCGTCAACTTCCCACTCTCTTACTCATTCAAACTATGCATCTAATATAAACAATGAGACCCTTTTTTTTCTTTCTCTCTCGGTCCTTGCAAACTTGCATCTCTCGTTTCTCTTGCCTGAGCCGGACTGCACTAATCCGGGCAGTCATAAAAAGCCATAAATAGCTCAAATGCATCGCCTAGTCGACACACTCGAGGCTGCCTATGGCCAGATGTCCGAGTTCGAGCCGATATGCTTTTCTCTCAAGAAAAGCAATAAATCGGCTCGAACTGTATACATACTTTCTCTCGCACTTGCTTCTATACACAATTTTTCTTTTAAACGCGTCTCTATTCCCTGCTTCTTCGCAGTCGCACTAAGTCCGTCAGCTGACGCAACTACAAACGCTGCGGTCGAACGTCTATCTGTGGAAGTCTGCCGCCTCCGATGGCAAACCTTCTGATGCGAACGTAACAAAGACAATATTTTTAATATTTTTAAATAACGTTAAACACATAACTTATATAAAAGTATCTTAAATTAATCGTAATAAAATAAACTTAACATAAAATATACTTAAACTTAGTTAGTAAATATTTATATGATAGAAGGAATCTCTACCAGCAGGAATATTAAATCCTTCTGTTCTTCAATTTTTTACATGGAATTGTTGATCTAGTAGTTTCAGAATTCCAATATTTCACGCTTCACTACCCATTAGATGGGGAGACGCATACGACTTCATATATCCATTACATTTTAGGTAGTTACGTCTGATTATCTACACCATACATGTTTTGCATATGCGATACCCATAGTTTTTAATTTTCTTTAAAGCGTCCCTTCCGAAGCATGAGGCGTCAAATGGGAGCTCTTTATGCTTAATTTTACATGTATTTTTATTAAATTATGTTTTAATAAGCTGATTTTAATCAGATAAGTCCCAATCGATACAATTTTTTTTGTAAATTCTATCTATGTTAATAAAGTGACAGTATACAATTGGGCTCGATTCCGTATGTAGATTTCCGAAAAACGGTTTTTTAGCGACCACTGTATCCAGAAAGAAGTTTTAATACCTTTTAAATTTAATGCTTCTAAAACTGTGGAGGTTAGTCTAGCGCCTATTGTTAACCGCTAACACCTCTAAACGCGGAGTACTTGTGCGTGTGTTCGCGTTTTCTTTACTTGTAGGCGTGATTTTATTTTTTGTTTGGATAAAATGAATTTTGACGTCTGATCCTCTCTGTACTTTAATAAAAATTACGGCTGCATAAACTATTTTGCTTGCATTATAGAAGGTGTGTAAGCTAACATCGCTCGTTTCATTTATCGTACTTTCATAGTAGCGCATGTGCTAACAAATTTTTAATTTTGAAAAGAATATCCAAAGGTTGTTGTGTCAAAGCAGGTGTCCATTTTCCGCAGAGACCCGAACTACACCGGACCGTACTATGTTAACGGTATTTGCATGGATGATGATTAATATTAAATTAATATTAAAATCCCGCATATACTTTGTGATGGTCTACCGTCAGCCCCAGCTCGCCTGGACACCACCGGAGCCACGTAGACTAAAAAGTATAAAACTTATACCCGGTGGTGTTTACAGGAAAATTCCGAGCCAGGCAGAGATGAGAATGAGTGAGCGAGAGAGAGAAAGTACGGCCGGAGACAGAGAACATAGGCAGCGCCGCACGAGTCAGTGAGAGCGAGCGAGAAGGCGACAACAGCTGAGAGACACCGCCGGCAGCGCAGCACAGCGAAGCCACTAGGCGTACGCGCGCGAGCGACCGCCGCCATGTTGGCTGGCAGAGCGAGACGTATGAGAGCGAGTGAGAAAGAGAAAGATATCTGAAACGAAGGCGGACGAAGAAGTGGAGGCACACGGCGAGCCTCGTGCGTTATTGGCGACGAGTGGAGGGCTGCGGCTCTGTCCACAGCGTGTGCGCGAGCGAGAAGTATTGTAGCGAAAAAAAATGTACAGCCAGACACGACGACAGCCAGATAAACCGAATTTAAGAATTCGAATCTCGCGCGCGACGACACATTAGTTCCCGAGTAGAAATTCGGCCAGGCTAGCCTGACTTAATCATCCGGGCTTGATCAGGATTGTAATGAGGCTCAAACTCGACCCTGATTTGTGAACTTGATTTCCAGTACACGCAAACTCCCAATAGATTGCTACAATACAAAAAAAAACATGTATAATAGTTTTCAGTATTTAGCTAGGTAACCTGAAGTTCCTTAAAACATATGATTCGGTATATATCCCATAACCTATAATAATAAAAGGATAAAAAATTCGGAGCAATTGATTTTACAAGAATTTCTATTATTTGACAGCAAACTTGGTATGTATTACATGTCCGAAATAAAAAGTATTGTAATTAATTGAGTATTGAAAGAATAACTTTATTTACAGTAAAATGGATGACCGTAATATTAAGAATCGTATAAGAGTTCGAAACTGGAGCATGAAAAAAAAAAAATTAAAAAAGAAATGCTTAAAGAAAAGATAGCCCAAGTACCTGAGCCACTTGAGGCATGCTATCCTTTAAATAAAATGTTTGATTATGTAAATAGTGTTCACGTTGAAGAAGCTAATCCAGAGAATATTGGAAATGGGATGGCTGAGGAAACAAGAACAACCAGTGAATATAATAAAGTGTTTGTAGAAGAGAAAACAGTGAAAAGATTTTCATCGGATGATGATGTTAGTTTAAGTGAAAATGAGAGTGATAGTGAGTTTCCAGATGCAGAATTCATTCAAACAGATTTTGTTAAAAGTCTAAAAACGTGGTTCTTCACATTTAATGTGCCTAACACTCATTTAGATACTCTATTAAAAACGTTAAAACCGTATCATCCGGAGCTACCTACATGTGCAAAGACATTTTTAAAAATAGGCCAAAAAGAAATTCAAGTTGTAAATTTTACACAGAATATAGAAAATCAAGCTAAATTTGCATACGTAGGTATAGCTAATAATCTAAGAAGAATAGTTGATGTTAATTTGCATAAAGAAGACACAATTGTGTTACAATTTAGTTCTGATGGTTTGCCGTTATTTCAATCCAGCAACTACGAGTTTTGGCCTTTATTAGGCAGAATTTTTCATGAACACTTGGTTTACGAGCCATTTGTAATAGCAGTTCATAGTGGAAAGAGTAAACCTAGTTGCGTAAAGACTTATTCAAAACAATTTATTGAAGAGCTAAATTTAATATTAAAAAACCAAATTGAAATCAGTGGAAAGAAATTTGAAGTGAAAGTGATGTGCTTTATCTGCGACAGACCAGCAAGGTCTTTTTTAAAATGTATAAAAGGGCACACCGGATACTATGGGTGCTAAAGATGTTGTGTAAGAGGAGTTAGAAAAAGCAACAGAATTTTGTATGGAATAGAAAATAATGATGATAGAAAATAATCATGATGTTTCATCCCTGGTATTCGTTGAACTTCCAATAAATATGGTAAACGACTTTATTTTAGATTTTATGCACCTAGGGTGTTTAGGTGTAATGAAAAAACTTATGGTAGAGTATTGGATGAAGCCATCGAAATCAGACATAAAAAGACAAGATATGTTAAGAGTGTCGCTTCGAATGCGGAACTTATCAACATGTATTCCAAGTGAATTTCAGAGAACAACTCGTTCACTTGCAGATATAGGTAAATATAAGGCAACAGAGTTTCGCTTCTTACTCCTATACTGTGGCATTTTTGTAATGAAAGACATTTTAATTGATGATAAATACAAGCACTTTTTACTCTTAGTTACGGCTACTAGAATTCTAAGTTGTAAAAATTTAAGTCAACAATATGTATCATTAGCAAAGGAGTATTTAAGACGTTTTATTTTATTAGCAAAGGAATTATATGAAGAGGAGATCCTTTCAATAAATATGCATAACTTAGATCGTCTTGCTGATGACGTTATAAATATGAATTGCACTTTAAGTGATATAACAGCATTTCCCTTTGAAAACAAATTGGCACAAATAAAAAAATGTGTAAGAAGTGGTAATAAGCCACTCGAGCAATTTTGTTCCAGGATTGAGAACGAGAGATTGTATAAAAAACCAACAGTTATTCAAAGAGGGTTGTCCAAAATCATAAAAAAACAAAAATGCAGCAAAATCTTCTAATAATGGTGTAATGCTAACAAACTAGCGCGCCACATTCGACCTTCGGCCCTTCGGACCTGCAGGTCTCAGTGGCTTGCCGCCTTGCATCGCTTCGCGATGCAAGGCATGCAAAACGCAAAACGAAACGCGCTTCGCGCGTTTCGCTTTGCGTTTTGCATTTAAGGCACGACCGACGCTCGCGCTTCGCGCTCGCCCACCTGATACCCCTACGTTCGCGCTTCGCGCTCACCTGGTTTGAGATTTATATCATTCCTATTTAATGTTTTTGAGTAAAATACTTAGAATTTGAGTTATGGCCAAAAAACCGTTTTTTAAAAATCGAAAAAATGCTCGCATATTTTTTGTATACATAGGATCAAGTCCAAATGAATTCTGTCACGATATTAACATAAACAGAGTTTATAAAAAAAAATTTGGATCAATCGGAATTAATTTCGCAAAGATAATCGTGGCCAACTGAAATTTAATAATAAAAAGTCAGTTTTTTGAACTTCATATGGCATTAAATCATTTGAAGCGTATATTTATTATGGTCAAAAATTGTATTTTTAAAATATCTACAACTTTTATGTTTAATATTTTTATGTAAAACGTATACCTAAAAATTTTTATAATGAAAAACGAATTATTATAATGTAATAATTCGATTTTGGCTTCTTAATTTGAATTCTAAGCATTTTCGAGTATTCATGTCAATAGAAAAAAGTTGTATTTTTTTGAGATCTATATCATTCCCATTTAACTTTTTTGTGTAAAATGCTTAGAATTTGAGTTATGGTCAAAAAACTGTTTTTTAAAAATGGAAAAAATGCCCGCATATTTTTTGTATACATGGGATCAAGTCCAATTTCATACTGGCACTTTGCTATCATAGGTAGAGTTTACAAAAAAAATTTGGATTGATTAGGATTTATCTGATTGAAATAAGCTTGTGCCAAAATAATTTGGTTAAAAATACATGTAAAATTAAGCATAAAGAGCTCCCATTTGAACAATTGGCCGGTAATCGCAAAAGTGAAAAAAACGTTTTTTTGTATATATAAGAGCTGCACTCTCGTAAATTTTCAGCCCGATTGGTTGAAAATTAGCTGAGATATCGCTGGTTACTACTTTTTCGATGGTAAAACTATAAGGCATTCCCGCGTTGCGGTCGTGCCTAATAAAAGTGTTGTAAATATTATTAATATGCACACTGATAAAGACACAGATAATATAGAAAATGTCGTTATAGTTGCTAAGCCGCTGAATGTTATCGGATCAGCCTTTGACTATCCAGTCGATTCAAGTTTATTAAATATTTATCAAGTACAATAATTAGATTCAGATACGATTCAAATTTCTTGCAGTAATATTTTATGTAAACTTATTTATTTATCTATTTTTGAATTGCCTAGTGATAAAAAATTATCATACGTTACACCATTACTTCACATGTAATCTATAATTAATTAATTATAACGTATAATTTTCATAAAAACATTTTAACTTTAGTATAAATAAATAAGAACAATATCGTACATATAGATGTTTGATTATACTACATTATCATCCGGCCCTGATGTTTTCACCCTGTTTTACCGTATCTGCAGATCTTGGATAGATTTTAAGGGCCATATATCCGGGCCTGATGTTGTACCGTTGATGCGCATGCGCAGACAGTTTTAAGCGTCTACGAACGTTCCACAGCATTTGAGCGTTCCTTTAAAAATCTTACGATTCAGGATAAATAAGTGCAAAGTATTTTTGTGCAATAATGTAACTCACATGCTTTTTTGTGGGCAGTGCACATGTTTCTTATTTAGAGGTTAGTATTAGTATCATCTATTGATAAAAATAGTGTTGTATAATAATATTGTTAATAGTTTTTATAATAATATATGTGTTTATGTATATTTCAGATGGATTCTCAGATAGATTCTATTGAAAATGAGAATCAGGAGGTCCAGTTCTTGCATGCAAAGATCTGTGATTCTAACGATTTTCATGCTTTACATAATAGTCCAGGCGTACTAGCATGAAAAAGGCCTACTAGTGGATGTTGCTTGGAGCACTTTAGTTTTTTTTTTTTAAAAAAGTAGAAAAACGCGTAGAATAAGATAGTCTTGCTCCTGCGTGCGAAAAACCTTAGGAATTTGTTTAATAGAAGAGAAACGGCTGAATTTTGCATTTTTCGTCAAAGAATCACGTATATCGCGAAAAAGAAGCTTCGTATGACAAAATATGAAGAATTCTTTTTTGTTTTATATGAAATTTCCTATCGAGTGAGACCTTCCGAGAAAAAAAATTTCAATTTTTTCTTTTTTCATGATCAAATTAAGCGAAAAATCTTTAATTGTTTAAACAGTACTCTCTAATAAAGTCGACATTGGCAATCGGGACTAATTTTTCGGGAAATAATAGATGGCTGTGATATTAATACATACCCGCAAATCCGGTCGCCGTCTGACAAATGGTTTTGTTAAAAATCATTAATTAATTAAAGTTGAGTGCAAATTTTTAATGTCTTACAACTTTTTTAAAAATGATCTCTGACACCGGTTACATTTTTCACGTATACTTTAACGTTGTCGGAACTAAATGCAATGCGTAAAATGTTTATTTTTAAATTTAACAATGCTTTTAGAATTTTGTAAAAATTTTGGTTTAATTAATTAATGCATCATTTCATTAAATATCGATCGATTTGAACATTTTTCTTTCTAAATAAATAGTGTTTTCAACGATGCTTAATTTAAGCCGTTGAACGTTCAAAAATTCGAAGAGGTTACAGAGTTACGAAGAATTACGTTTATTAACATTTGCGGCTGAAGTAAACGACACAGAGCCATTCTGTAAAATTCTACAGGTAAGTGAATACATCTACTTTGTAGGGATATATGTACGAATAAGTACAAAATCGTATATCCCTTTAAAAATGAACTCGAAAGTGTCGAATTTGCATGAAATTCGGCGCGAAGGCGGGCAGCGAGAGACGCCCGGTGGTGGGGGAAGCCGTCAGCGTTCAAGTCGAAAAGTCGTTCCACGCACTTCAAATCTGTTCGCGCGGAAAAATTTTCATTTTCTCAGCAATGGAATGACCAAATTTGATGATTTTTTTTTTAATTCGATATAGGAAATCGAAAAAAATTCATTGAAATTGTTATTAATAATATCTGTGGCTTACAGGAAGAACCACTTAAGTGACATTTTGCGAAAAATTTTTTTATGTCGAATTCGAGGTGCTCTTAGTACCCTTTTTTATTGTAAAATAGTAGGATTTCCGAAATTCACAAATATTTTAAATGCCAGCCGATTACATAATCACTTAACTGCGTCTCTCGTAAGAATGTTACCGCAGAACCGCTTAAGTGCACTCGTTTTTTGTATTTTTGTGCGAGATACACCGTATAGAGTACTTTAAGGCTATATAATATATATCTAATTACCTATACCGACATATTCATCGGGTTTTGTTAATTTTTAAACACTTTTTTAATGATTTTAAATTTTTCAAAAATTGTCAATTAGCAAAAACAAAAAAATTACTGAAATCGCTCCGATAAAATTCGTACGTATTCCTTAGCTGATTCTAAGAACTTATTACTCTTGAAAATTTTTTCCAAAAGTGCGTGGTTTCTGAATAAAAAATTCGTAAAAGTATTCGTAAAAAATTTTCAATTATAATATGCGGCAGTTTGACCACACCGAGGTTCAAAATCAACCCCCAAATCACGTATCTTTTAGGTTTGGACATTTATTCCATTGGTAAGAGGGGTTTCAGATACATTGCAAATTAAAACGTTCTTGAAATCTCAAATTAAAAAAAAAATTTGGAAAGCCCATGCTTTTTTCCTTTAAACCGTTTTTTCTCATTGTTAATAACAATTTTCAAAAATTTAAATTACACCATTGGAAAGGGCATGAGTTAAACTTTAAAAATATGCCCCGCCCGGACCAATGGAACCAATGGAATAAATGTCCAAACCTAAAAGATACGTGATTTGGGGGTTGATTTTGAACCTCGGTGTGGTCAAACTGCTGCATATTATGATTGAAAATTTTTTACGAAGACTTTTACGAATTTTTTATTCAGAAACCACGCACTTTTTGAAAACATTTTCAAGAGTAATAAGTTCTTAGAATCAGCTAAGGAATACGTACGAATTTTATCGGAGCGATTTCAGTAATTTTTTTGTTTTTGCTAATTGACAATTTTTGAAAAATTTAAAATCATTAAAAAAGTGTTTAAAAATTAACAAAACCCGATGAATATATCGGTATAGGTAATTAGATATATATTATATAGCCTTAAAGTACTCTATACGGTGTATCTCGCACAAAAATAAAAAAAACGAGTGCACATAAGTGGTTCTGCGGTAACATTCTTACGAGAGACGCAGTTAAGTGATTATGTAATCGGCTGGCATTTAAAATATTTGTGAATTTCGGAAATCCTACTATTGTACAATAAAAAAGGGTACTAAGAGCACCTCGAATTCGACATAAAAAATTTTTTCGCAAAATGTCACTTAAGTGGTTCTTCCTGTAAGCCACAGATATTATTAATAACAATTTCAATGAATTTTTTTCGATTTCCTATATCGAATTAAAAAAAAATCATCAAATTTGGTCGTTCCATTGCTGAGAAAATGAAAATTTTCCCGCGCGAACAGATTTGAAGCGCGTGGAACGACTTTTCGACTTGAACGCTGACGGCTTCCCCCACCACCGGGTGTCTCTCGCCGCCCGCCTTCGCGCCGAATTTCATGCAAATTCGACACTTTCGAGTTCATTTTTAAAGGGATATACGACTTTGTATTTATTCGTACATATATCCCTACAAAGTAGATGTATTCACTTACCTGTAGAATTTTACAGAATGACTCTGTGTCGTTTACTTCAGCCGCAAATGTTGATAAACGTAATTCTTCGTAACTCTGTAACCACTTCGAATTTTTGAACGTTCAACGGCTTAAATTAAGCGTCGTTGAAAACACTATTTATTTAAAAAGAAAAATATTCAAATCGATCGATATTTAATGAAATGATGCATTAATTAATTAAACCAAAATTTTTATAAAATTCTAAAAGCATTGTTAAATTAAAAAATAAATATTTTACGCATTGCATTTAGTTCCGACAACGTTAAAGTATACGTGAAAAATGTAACCGGTGTCAGAGATCATTTTTAAAAAAGTTGTAAGACATTAAAAATTTGCACTCAACTTTAATTAATTAATGATTTTTAACAAAACCATTTGTCAGACGGCGACCGGATTTGCGGGTATGTATTAATATCACAGCCATCTATTATTTCCCGAAAAATTAGTCCCGATTGCCAAAGTCGACTTTATTAGAGAGTACTGTTTAAACAATTAAAGATTTTTCGCTTAATTTGATCATGAAAAAAGAAAAAATTGAAATTTTTTTTCTCGGAAGGTCTCACTCGATAGGGAATTTCATATAAAACAAAAAAGAATTCTTCATATTTTGTCATACGAAGCTTCTTTTTCGCGATATACGTGATTCTTTGACGAAAAATGCAAAATTCAGCCGTTTCTCTTCTATTAAACAAATTCCTAAGGTTTTTCGCACGCAGGAGCAAGACTATCTTATTCTACGCATTTTTCTACTTTTTAAAAAAAAAAAAACTAAAGTGCTCCAAGCAACATCCACCTCAATTGCTAGTACAACTGGACTATAATGTGACTGTAATTGTGCCTGCCAAGTTCATAACAGCGGATGAAGATAAGTTTTTTATTGCTTATTTGGATCCACCATTAACCATTGACGATCAACAGTTATTATTGGACTTTACCAGCTCCAATTCGCTACCTCCTCCAGACAGCTGGCCTCGTTATGAAGCAACTTTTATTAAAGGATTCGGTAATTAGTCTGATGTAAACAAATTTATTTTTGTTTACACACACACACACACACCGCCTACATACTAGCGAATATATGAACCCGAGGTTTGCTGTTAGGAAGAACGTGTGTGCGTGGGTCAGATGGAAATTGTCCGCTTATTAGAGCAGATCGGTAATCTCTCTTCGAGCCTTTCCAACGTAAAAGATTGTAGTACTCGTGCCGGCCGAACGTTTGAACGCGTTAATTCGTACGTGTAAGAGTGTGAGTGAAGTGAAGGTACTTGTGAAGTGAAGGTGCTTGTGCCCGATCATCAGCGGACGAGACACTCCGGGAGTTTTCTTCGTTGAGCGAACCCTCGCTCAGGGCAGCCAAGGCCCGGCATCCATTTACTTACGAATTGCCCGGCAAATCGTACACGGCGCAAGGGCTGTACCCGTTTCCGAGACGTCGGAGCGCTGTGGCACGGAAAGGTAGCTTACCTTGGCTTGCTCCCGTCCTGAATACCAGACGTCTCCGGACTCTGGTCGCGGCACACCAGGTTGCACCAGCCAAATAGCAGAAATAGTATATGCATTTGAATTGTATTTGTATTGTGAGTTTATTGAATAAAGCAATATGCTTGCTACGGCTTTTCCCCTAAATCCGTAGGGGTTTTTATGCCGAAGCAAGTCGCTTAGTTCTACCGGGAATTTATTGTATTCTGTTTTATTGTTTCTCCTTGATAACTCAGCCTATCCTGCTATTCCTTATTTGTGCGCAAGCATAAATTTTATGAACGGAAAAGGTACGATGAAACGGATTCTACGCGATTTTCTAACCTGTTTCAAAACAAATCCTAAAGGTATTTCTTATCTTCATTTTTTCTTCGTGAAGTTGGCAGAAGGCCTTGATAGGTGCATTGAATTTTGGCAGAAGGACCTGATAGATTAATTAGGTTGAAGATGGAGTTAAGGGAGGCTTGGTAATTAGGATTTCAAGGAATCGTTATGCGTTTGCAAGTAATTAGGTTCTTCTGGTAATCTAGTCTTCATGTTTCCCGTGACATAAATAATGGGCATAAATTTGAGTTTGGGGAAATGGGCGTGGTTGGAGACAATTAGGATGGAGAATTCTCGAAGTATGTCTACGGTTTATAGAGGTAAGGTTTAGACTGTACAATAGTTAATAGGGGTATCTCAGTAGTATATGGGGCGGTATGGGGAGACAGGGCGTGGCCTGGCGCCAGTGTGGGTGATTTAGTGTTAATTAGTGTCACAATATTGACACTAGGAATGATTTATGACCCCTATAATAGATGTTAATTAATTTTTGATAATGTAAACAATGATTTATTACCCCTTTAATTGACATAATTATAGTAGGTGTTAATTATTTAAATAATGTTTAATTAAAAAAATTTATTACCTTATAATTGACACAAGCAGTCACTTAAAATAATTTATGACCCTATGATAGTATATTGTGTAAAAGGCCCGAGACCCCCTACGCGTCGTTGCGTTATACCAGTCTCGAGCTCTCCCCCCACCACTTTCCCTCTATACCAGCCCCTGCGCTCTCGCTAGCGGCAGCAGACGTTCCCCCCCTCTTTTGCGCTGCCCGAGGCGCGTGCCAGTGTCTCCCCGCTCCAGAGTGGCCCGTTCTCTCCCTCCCCCCCTTCTCGCCGTAGTAGCCCAATTTCGCTGTTGTACCGACTTGCTCAATGAACGAATGATTATTCCTATGCGTTCAAATAGAGCGGCCCGTTCTCTCCCTCCCCCCTTCTCGCCGTAGTAGCCCAATTTCTCTGTTGTACCGATTTGCTCAATGAACGACTGATTATTCCAATGCATTCAAATATATATGATGGTCCTGAAAAGCGTCGATTATTTTTATAGAATTATTTTTTGCCAGGTTCGTCTTTTTCTGCTCGTTCTGTATACAGTAGATCAAAGATCCTTGTCAGTGTACATCGTTTTCTCATTCATTGGTTTATAACCTTGTTTTTTCTGGAAAAGACTTTGTGTTGCTCGAATACGGAAAAGAATTTCCCCTGCTCAAGAGGGGCCGTGCGTCTTCTCGCCTATCCTGCTCCTCACCCATTGTGCATGTGTGACATTTTTAAAGGTCCCCTACAACACGGTGCCGCAAAGTCTACTCTAAATTTCGACTTTGGGGATTGTGGATCGTAGAAAAATAAAAAAGCAACATTTACACACAAAAAAAGAAGAAGTTTTATTTTAAAAGTTTTCCTCTATTATTACAATAAAAGCTTACACTAACTTAAAGTAAAGTAAAAAAAATTATTATCAAAATTATATCTACGCTATCAATAAAGCAATCTAATTATATTAGGTATAGAATTTCATCAAATTTTTAACGAATTTTCTAAAGCGAGAGCATTAATTTTACTTGCACCCAACACAATCGCACGCACGAACAATTCTTCTAATGCGCCATGGTCGTCCTGGTACAGTTTTTCTTGACGGAGTCCAATATTCGATTGAAGGTTGCGTGTGTTTTCTTGGAGACACTGTGATTTTCGTCGTTTTCTGTGGAGGCAATGGTGACGGGGACGGAGATTTTGGCGAATCTATATTTAATATGTATGGACAAGGTAATCCTTCGCAATCCCAGCATCTGAAGAGCAAGCACCGCCAACACTCGTTCCATGCACCTCCTAGCGAGCTGTTTTTGTAGCACACTCTGCAGCGCACGTTAGCCGGCACAACGGTGAGGGATAGACCAGCCTTTCGCTCATCTTCTTCCTTATTTTTTTGCAATGTAGTGGAAATATGCAAAAGCCGTTGCTGATAATTTTCTATTTGGCCCTGCATTTTCTCGATGGCTCGTTTCTTCGCCAGTATATTCGACAAGAGCGTATCGCGTAGAATTAATATGTTCTCAGCCATAGTGTAGACGTGTTCGCTATGACTTTTCAAACTAAACTGAGCTGAAAGTATCAAAGTCACAAATGCAGTCCTCTGGGAGGCGGGGAAGTAAAGAGGGCTAATAGGGATGAAGGGCGAGCATTTTTATCGTTTCTAGAAAATGCAGTCTTATGCACTGGTCGAATATGTGATATCTTCAAGTCAGTTAAAGAAAGGGGCGTGAGATTGGAAACTGTTTGACACCCTACGCGTAAGCTTTTCTCCGAATAATAAAAACTGTAAGTTAGTACTGACCGTTAACCATTAGCGTAACTAGTAAAAATTATCTATGGGGTGGGTAAAGAAGTACTTATCGCTGATTGATTTACGGCTTGTGTGTGTGAGAAAAAAGTCACACGATGCTCGTTGGCAGGCGAAGCCAGAGAGGAGCAACTTTGATCAAATCGATGAGTTTGACAGGGCTTTGAACGAAGGTAAGCTGATTTTTATAATTTAAAACCAAAAAAGGGGGGAAACTTTTATTTATTTTATTTTATTTTGTTTAAAAGTTATCAGAAGGCGCCTTAATTCGGTGGACGGGTTTCAATTCTACGGTGGTTCAGTTAATTTGTTAGAGGCTATATTCTTCCGTGAAGCCGAGCGCCTCTATAGTAACTCACGTGCTAGAGAGGTACGATGGCTTAATGACATGGTAGAGTATGACGTCTCTACCTTATTATCTGCAAGCACCGAGGAATTGTCCGATCTGTTGGCACGGGTTAGGGAGGCTTTCGATGGTCGGTCGGAAGAGTAATCACTGCTGTTTTTCTAGTCATGAGGAAAAACGAAGTGCTGGCCGGACCCTCGCAGATAGGCGGAGGACAGCAGCGACAACAGCAGCAACAGGAAGAGCAGCAGCAGCAGCAGCAGCAAGAACAACGTATATTACCTCCAGGTAACCGTTTTAAAATTACAAGCGCGTCTGAGCAGATGATAAAATCGTTTAAAATAACGGGTAGGAGGTTAAATATTTCTATTGTCCCTCCCCCATTCGAATCGATGAATCCCGTGTATTGGGTCGAATTAGCATTGCGTGATATTTACGACTATGTTGTATCGCAGGCAGGCCCCGACGATCGCGTCGGTATAACGTTATCGAGCCCGCATTTTAATAATGGCTCCGCGAGATTATCGTTTAGGCCCATACAGTCACTCGGCTACGAGGACTTATGGAATTTAGCAAAATCCTTGTGTCAGAGCAACGAAACGTTTGTCCCCGACGAGGATTTTTGTTTGTCCATCACAATGGTGGAGGTACCCACGGGTAGAGGCCGTAAAAGAGGTCTCACCGTGGATGCCGTAAAACAAAAATCGATCGTCAGCATAAACAACACCGACAACTTATGCTTACCGCGGGCGTTAGTTGTCGGTGAAGCTCTGATACGAAACAATCCCACGGAATGGGCAAAAATTCGTGACGAGCGCGGTAGAGTACAATTAGCGAAAGCGAACGAGTTGATTCGCGAGTCGGGGATACCGATCCCTGACAGCGGTTGCGGCTATAGAGAGCTTGAAAGATTTCAAGCTTTCTATGCCGCAAAGCAGATAGGAATTGTTGCGTACGACGCGAGTACGCTAGGGAATGGGGACGCACCATTTTTCGACGGACGGCGCGGGACAGAGTGCGCGAGTATCTTTCTTTTATATTCCGAAAATCATTACGACGTTATAAAAAATATATTCGGAGCGTCGAAAACAGCGTTCTTTTGCACGCATTGCAACAAGGGATACAAGTACCTCGAAGATCATAAATGCTCAAACATTTGTGATCGGTGCTTTGTAAAACCTGCGTGCGAAAAAAGCGACGCTCCGATGCTCTGCGCCGAATGCAATAGAGCATTTTATAATAATGATTGTTATAATAATCACAAAGCATCTGGTAGCTACAAAGCTAAAAATCAGATGCTTTGTGGATTGTTAAAATCTTGCCTGCATTGTAGCAGACAGATAAACACTGCACGTGGAACACACGAATGCGGTGTTTATTGGTGCTCGCATTGCAAAACAAGGCATGGATACAACGATCATTGTTACATGATGCCTATTGTCGTTCGGCCGAAAGACAGAAAAAATTTATATATTTTTTATGACTTCGAATGTAGACAGGACACATCCTTCCGCGGGGATGAGACTATTTTCGAACACGTTCCGAATCTATGCGTCGTGCAGCAAGTTTGCACTGATTGCATAAATTCTGAAAATGTTACAGAATGGTGCGCGTCGTGCGGTGTCCGCGATCATATATTTTCTATCGACCCGGTAGAAAATTTAATACAACTAACTGTTCGAGAAGATTCAATCTTCGAAAACATTATTTGTATTGCTCACAACGCGCGCGGGTACGTCGCGCAATTCATTTTGAAGCGCCTGGCAGAGCGAAAGTCGCAGGTCTCGCCGAATGTAATTTTGAATGGTCAAAATATTGTGTCATTACAATATGGCCGTACAAAATTCATCGATTCGCTCAGCTACTTTCACATGAAGCTGAGCGCGTTACCAGCAACTTTTGGTCTGCCAGACAGTACAAAAAAGGGGTATTTTCCTCACCTGTTTAACAGGCAGGAAAATATCAACTACACGGGAAGGCTACCCGATCCCGAGTTCTACGGGGTCGACTCAATGTCGGAGCGCGAGCGAGCTGCCTTTTTCGCTTGGTACAATCAAGCCCGCGAGAATAATTACATATTCAACTTGAATAAAGAAATAGTAGAATATTGCCGTACCGACGTAGAAATTCTGCGTAAAGCGTGTCTGGCGTTTAGAAAGATTTTCCTAGAGGTAGGAAAAACAGACCCCTTTGTAGACGCTTGTACGATAGCGTCGACCTGTTCCTACCTCTACAGGAAAAATTTTCTAAAGTGCGATACGATCGGTATCATCCCCGCAAACGGGTATAGGCGCGCTGATACGCACTCGCAAAAAGCCCTCGAGTGGCTTTTGCAGTGCGAACGCGAGATCGGTCGGGAAATTATTCACGCGGGGAGAGCGCGCGAATTTCGACTTGTCGAGCGAATGAAAGTCGATGGCTACTTACCGAACGTCGACCCCGCGTCAAAAGGAATAATTTTTGAGTATCAAGGGTGTTATAATCACGGCTGCCCAAACTGTTTCAAACATAACCGTGACAAGAAAACGGCTCGTGGGGCGTCTTTCAATCAGTTATTTGAGACTACGTGCGCAAAAGTCGCACGTATAAGAGAGCTGGGGTATGAAGTTCGAGAAATGTGGGAATGCACGTTTGATGCTATCAAACGTGATAATCCCGAAATTCGAAACTTCATAGCCCAGCACCCCCTAGTGTCTAAAGTAACGTTGAATCCGCGAGACGCTTTCTTTGGTGGACGAACGGAAAATATCGTAACCAACTACAGAATTAAGGAGAATGAGCGAATAATGTATACGGATATATGTTCGCTCTATCCTTACATGTGTAAGCGTGATCGTTTTCCGCTCGGTCACCCAAAAATACTCGTAGCCGATGAGTGCACCCAATTTACGGGTAAGAAAAATAGTTCAGAAGGTGTAGAGGGGCTGGTGAAATGTAAAATTTTACCACCACGAAACCTCTTGCTACCTCTCTTACCTGTGAAAATGAATGGGCGTTTATTGTTTGCTTTGTGCCGCACTTGCTGCCAGGAATCAAGGCAGAGAGACTGCAATCACGACGACCCCAGGTGTAGAGAGTTTGAGGGTACCTGGGTCGCCGATGAGCTGCGTAAAGCGGTCGAGCTGGATTACATCATCACTGACATATTCGTAATATGGCAGTATGAAATAACGCAGCTAGACCCTGCTACAGGCAAAGGCGGTCTCTTTGCCGAATATATATACAGATTCTTGCGATTAAAGCAAGAGGCGTCTGGCTATCCGACCTAGTGCGTCACGGAGGAAGCGAAAGACGCATACATTAAAAATTACAAAGATAAAGAGGGCATCGCGCTCGACAAGTCGAAAATCGTCGTGAATAAAGGATTACGCAGTGTTTCGAAAATCGCGCTGAATTCTTTTTGGGGAAAATTCGGCCAAAGAGAAAATTTGAGGCAGACTACCGTTGTAAAAAAACGGGAGTGTCTACTCAAACTTTTCTTGGCTGAAGACAAAGAAATATTAAGCGTACTACCAATAAACGAGGCGTTGGTTTACGTTAATTAGCGTCACATCGATGAAGCGGTGACGTCCAAACCGTATTCCAACGTCGCCATAGCTGCGTACACAACTGCTCAGGCGCGACTCAAATTGTACGAGTACCTGGAGAAGCTAGGAGAACGTACACTCTACTACGACACGGACTCGTGTATTTTCCGTATAAATACACGAGATCCGTTAGAATATAGGCCTTCTTTAGGCTCTTTACTCGGCGATATGACGGACGAGTTGCAGGAACATGGTGAGGGCTGCTATATTACCCATTTTATTTCGGGAGGCCCGAAATTTTATGGGTATAGAGCAATCGTTCCTGCGACTGGTCAGGTCATAGAAATTTCTAAAGTTAAGGGTATTTCTTTAAATTTTAAGAATTCGCGTAAAATAAATTTTGACAGCGTGGAACGCATGCTTTGTAATTATTTTAATAATTGCGATGAAAATTGTATTAGTAATATTAAGATAAATTTTAATTCAATTCGTAAGACGGCCGACCACTCTGTTGTAACACGTCCCGAATTTAAGACGTGTTCAATAGTTTTGAAAAAAGGCGTTATTTTTCCAATAAGCCATCATTACCCTTTGGCTATTTAATGTAGAGAGTAGTTTTTTAAGATTTATATTACTATAAAAAATAGAACCTAGTTTTTAAGATTTTTTGTTTAACTGTAGCTATTTTAATTTATGTGTAAATATGGTAAGAACCAAGTAGATTTTAAGTATTTTGTTATTATTATAATGTAAAATAAAATCGTTAGTTTTAAGATTTCTACTATATTAGTTTTAAGTTGATACTGTGTGTGTATATATTTTAATATATGAAAAAAAATTTAATACAAAAATATTTATTATTATTTTATCACTCTACATCCCATTCCTTTTTTAAAATACATTAATTATTTAAAAAAAAAATAAAACATGACGACACGGGGACGCAGGTCTAAAAAGAGGGAGACAGGCGACGAAAAGACGTAAAAGTTCCCCGCCCCTCAAAGCGTAAGTACACTGTACAGCTATACTTTTGGAGGGGCCCACTGCATCGCCGTATTTTTGATGTGAAACATCTTTTGCCGCGGGGGCGTGAAAACGAGCGAAGGCCAGAAAATTTCCAATATCTGTTTTCGTCTAGCACTCTGACGCTGTATACACAGGCTACAAGTGTTCCCAGGCTAAACGTAGGAAAATGCACAAGACGGAGAAAAACTTTCCCTCCCTCAATTTTTTCTCGTCGCCTACTCAGTCCGCTGCTAACCTTCGAGATTCGGTCAACGGCCCATCGACAGTCTGTCCAACAAAAAAAAAAGGTCGGAAAGGGAGAAAGTCTATGTCTCTGTCGCACTTGTGCATTTTGCTATATGTTTCTCACTCGCACTTGCTGGTTCTTCTGTTTCTTCGCAGTTCTTACTATATTCTAATACGCAAGCTACGAGCGTATACATACAGATATACGCAGGCATAGCTAGCCGATTTTGGAATGGGGGCGAATGCTGTAGTCGAGCTCGTTCTATATTATGTATCTATACGCGAGCCAAAATCTTAGATACGAACTCTCGCTTCTTTTTTAACCTAAAAATTGAATTTTCTTAAATTAAAATATAAATATTGAAAAAATGAGACTGGAAGATGTGAAATATCAAAATTAAAAAAGACAATCGCATTAATTTCCAGGTTTCACATCTTTGGAGCGACGGCTCATTTTTTTCCTACATAGACTGGTAATGCGCATGTATACGCTTATATCCCGCGACTCGCGTGCAGATGTATACGCTTATATCCCGCGGCACGCGTGCAGGTATAAACAATTCCGCGGCACTCGTGCAAGTATACGCTTATACGCCGCAACCCGCGTACAAGTATACGCTTATTTACCGCGATCCGCGCTCAGGTATACGCGTGTCGAGTCGCGCGCACGCCGCCGCCGCCGCTGCCCCGGATATAAATAGGTTGATTTTTTTACAAATCGCCTTTAGTCGTGTAAAAAAATGGATACGCGCTGGCAGCATCCCTTCACGGCGTGTATAGCAGGACCTACAGGTGCGGGCAAGAGTCAATTTATAAAAAATTTTCTCGCACATTTACCGTAGATGTGCGACGTGCGTTTAGACAGAGTCCTGCTGTACTATACCGAGTGGCAGGACGCCTATCAAACGGAATTCAAAGTAGCGGGATCTGCAGTACCGATCGAATTCCGAGAAGGTCTGCCACAACGTAGCGATTACTCGTTTGAAATAAAAAAGAAAAAATTACTGATTCTCGACGATTTGATGCGGGAATCGTCCAACGATGTAGTTTTAGATTTATTTTCTCGATCGTCGCATCATCTCAACTTGTCCGTTTTCCTGATGACTCAAAATATTTTTCATCAGGAAAAATCTCAACGCGGCATTAGCTTGAATTCAAAGTACTTGGTTATTTTCAAAAATCCACGCGATAGAGCTCAAATACAGCACTTGGCGCGACAAATCTATCCCGAAGATCCTAAATTTTTGCAAGAGGCATACATCGATGCAACGCGAGGTCCTCACTCGTATCTCTTTCTCGATCTGACTCAGGCGGCTCCTGACGAGTTCCGCGTGCGCACCTGTATATTTCCGTGCGATAAAGTACAATACGCTTACATACCCAAGTATGCGAAATTTCGTTAACAATAAAAAGTGGTAGTAAGATTCTTTGACTAAACAGTAGGCTTACAGCTATGGCGAGAATAGGATCGCGACATAGCACTTCTTGCTGCATACCAGTGGGGCGCCATTTTAACAAAAAATGCGTAGCTGTGCTCAATGCTCTTTGTCACACAGACGGTCAGCAGCGTAAGGCTCTGTTGCAAACGGCTGATAAACAACTCGTGCGCTGTATCTGTGAGTGCGCTTTAAACATTTTGCAAGGTGTCATCAAGATCAAGAAAACGCACAAAAACCGGTTAAAAAAACACAAAAACGTATTGAGAAAATTGACGGGGCAGCATCGCAACGAGAAAAAAAGATCGGAAGAGTGGCTGAGAAGGAAAAGAGTCTTGATACAGGAAGGTGGTGCTTTTCTACCGATTCTTCTTGCATCTATAATAGGTGCTCTCGTGTCTAAATTATTCAATGTGAAATCCGATTAAAAAAAGAATAGGAAAAATGGATCGCACAAAAAAGATGATTATCGTACCCGAAGACGTCTTTTCGAGAATGCAGAATGTACCGATTGCTACAGATATGCCTACTACTGCAACAGTAACGGTAAACAACGATTCATGCGAAAATTCCATGCAAACGTGCGGCGACAATCTGTCCAGGTTAGACTCGGAAATGCACACGATTCTGCATTCAAACAAATTCACCGACGAGCACGAAAAATGTCAAAATTACTTACAAGTACTACGTCGATATCTATTTTTCAAAGACTCGGAACGCTATAATGCAGAGCACGGCGGTGATCGCGACATTGATGAAGCAGAGACCATGTCAACACCAATGTCCGAAGATTTTATACTGGACAACGTGCCCAAAAGCCACGCTCGAAAAGCCCGTCTTTTATTGAAACACTGGAGAGCAGTTGCCGGCAATCGGACTCAAGTGGGATGTTACGGGGAGAGTTAGTATAGATGGTCATCCGATTCAAGATTCAAACATTATAGAATTGATTACCGACGTTGTAACACGTAAGAAAAAATCGGAGGAAGCACCCGTCGGTCGGCTACCTTTTGCCAAGTTTATCAAGACAGTGGATACACCGATTAATTTGATTGGAAATAGCGAGATTGTGAAAATTGGTAACATTTTGACAACGCCTGAGAATACAAAAGTTAAACGTCGATTCACATCACAGATTACAGAGAACGACGGCAGATGTAAGAAACGTAATGACGACGATCTTATGGAGCTCAGTCTCAGCTGTACCAAGAGCAAACCGTCGTCTGTTTTAACCAGAAATCGCGCTAAAAAGAAGTGGATGCGCTTAGAATTTTGAAAAGTTGTAAGTGACTGAGAAAAAAAGAAATGTCTTACGATAAACAGTACTACGATGTATCGCACGAGGCAGGCTACGCTGGAGCTCGTAATCTCTTACGCGTCAATCGCAAAGGAAAACTTTTCAGCGAGGTTGACGGTAGAGAAAACGAGAGAATATACGAGTGGCTTAGCAATCAAGATGCGTACACTCTTCACAGACCGGTGCAACGCAGATTTCCACGTTTGAGCTACAACGTTAGCAATATAGACGATGTATGGGAATACGATTTGTTTCAATTAACGAATATAAAAGAACACAACGATGGATTCTGCTACCTACTCGTCGTGATAGATGTTTTGAGTAAGCAAGCTTGGGTAGAGCCATTGCGCGATAAGACAACGGCAAACGTCACTGCCGCTTTCAAGCGTATACTAGCACGCTGTGAAGGGCGTGTCCCCGTCCTGGTACAGTCGGGGAAAGAATTTGTCGGCTCGATGTTTCAAGATTTTCTGAAAAAAAACGACATTAAATTTCGTACTGCTCGGAACCCCGATATCAAGGCATCTGTAGTCGAGAGACTAAATCGTACTATACGCGAGAGAATGTGGCGATATTTTTTCCACAAAAATACGAAACGCTACATCGACGTGATACAGCAAATCATCGATACTTACAATCACACGCGTCACAGTGGTACCAAAATGCGACCATGCGATGTGAATATATACAATGCTCAGATAGCTCGAAAAAATTTGGAAAAGCGCTCTCGCTTGCAAACGACTTTCAAGTACCGCTATAAGAAGGCGTCCGCTGCTCTGAATAAATACAAGCCGGGATCCTACGTACGCATTAGTCGCTAAAAATACATTCGAGAAGGGTTACGAGAAAAACTTTAGCGAAGAAATTTTTAAGATTAAACATGTCTCGCGTAGGCAGAATTTGCCAACATTTATTCTCGAAGACTTGAATGGTCAGGAAATTGACGGTTCTTTCTATCTCGAGGAACTGGCTCACGTCGGTGCGAGTCGCATGGCCGAAACTCAGCGATTCCACATTGAGCGCATAGTTCGTACAAAAGGGCGTGGCTCGAAGAAACAGACGTTGGTCAAGTGGATGGGATATCCAGACAAGTTTAACACGTGGGTTCAAGCTTCGGAAATCGAAAAAATTTAGACAAGAAAATAAAGATGGATACCAGCGATTTTTATTTAGTTTTGCCGAGTAATAGCAGCATGTTGTATTATAGCGATAACACCACTGGCTGTTTTACGACTCAACTCTCGCGTGAAATTACATTGAGTGGTAATTGGTCTGTAGCTCTCGTAGAAATTCACGTTCCGAGTACCGTCATGCACATTCAAGAGGCTGAAGCATTCTACGCTTTCAGAGCAAAGGAGACAGATGTAGAACAAATGCGATTTTTCTCGCATGGTCTATATAGCGATGTTGAACAACTAATCGACGAGATAAACAAAACTAGCACTTTTCACGATCATCTACGCCTCGAAGTGGCACCTTTTCAAAAAGGGTATTACATACTACGTCGTAAGTGCTCTTGTTCAGATCCGCATTACATAACTTTCAACGGAAAATTACGTCGTATTCTCGGCTTTGAAGATTCCGAAATACGTCGACAGAAGGAAACCTTTATAACCTCGCCTCTGAATAGCTTTGTAACTTTAGCTAACAGACCAGCATCGCTCTCTCGAGCTATCCCCGATCAGCTGTACGTTTACACAGATATATGCGAGCCTCGTACTGTAGGCGATACTCAGGCTGCTCTATTACGCATAGTTTCCATAGACAGCGCAAAGTATAAATTTGGCAGTAACATTGTCAGACACTTTGCTCTACCTCATTACATTCCAGTTTTACATCATAATTTTCGCTTGAAAATCATAGATATAAGAGATCAGCACGGTGAACGAATGCCATTCGAATATGGAACGTTGACGGTTACGCTTCATTTTAGGCGTAATCGTTAAAGAAGGAGGACGATGAGTCATTACATTCGCTACTACGACGAGCAAATAGTCGGTGGAGGTGTGAGAAACGTTTTTCCGGCTCAACGTATCAACGAGGACGAGGAGTAGGAGCTTGGTTAGGAGGATTGTTTCGTAGAATTCTTCCTTACATAGCATCCGGGGCTAGAGCCGTAGGAAAAGAGGCGGTGCGCGCTGGAATCAATGTTTTGGACGACGTTACAAACAACGGTGCCAGTTTGAAAGAGTCGTTCAAGTATCGCGCCAAGGAATCGGGTAAAAATTTGAGAAGAAAAGCAGGTCAAAAGCTTGCTGATATGATGAAAGGCTCAGGTTATAAAACACGCTCAGTACGTCGCCGACGTCAGTCGCGAAAGACACTCGCTTCGAGTCGTACCGCTGCCACCATGACCGACTACGTGATCGATATTCAAGGCTTCAGGGATATAAATAAAAAATTTTTTCCCAAAAAGTGGCTGTGATATCTCTACAGAGTCGCATCGTCGGTCACTGGATCGTTCGTGCACCTTGCAATTTTGCCGATTTATCGGCACGGTATCGAATGGTTCGACGGCGACATTTCGATCAAACATTTGCGCCGAATCTTGTGCAACTTGACCAAGAATGCTCGTCGAATGTACGTGCGTGGACAAGAAAAAACGCAATTTTTGCAAGCAGTGGTGGGTCGCAGGATTATAAATTTGGAGAATTACAGTGCTCCGTCGTTTCATGAACTGGGGAGTTTATTTCCAAACGTTTTGGTGTGCACCGCTCAGGGCCTCAAAAAATTTGAAGGAAAGAAAGATTTTTGTGCTATGCGTCGAGCCTATCAAATACGAAGATGGATGCACGCACTCGTTGTCGCTAAGAAAGGGCGACATGATTTGTTCAATGTAAATAGCGACATTTTTTATCAGGCTGTGATAGATTACGATCGTCATTGCTGCAGTGAAGAACGTAATAAAGCATTCAGATTTCATAGAACGGGCTATGACGTTGTAGACGGTATACAGAGCGAGAACGACAACGACGACGAAGAAAACGACGACGACGACAACGACAGCGACGACAGTGGCAATAACGACAAGCAGAAAAAAGTACAGTTCGATGACGCATGCTCAAAATGAATACGCAGCAGCTACTAAGGGCCATTAGCGGCTTGAAAGCAAATGCTATAGGAGTATTTGCTGCTAATCACGTTCCAAATTTGCTGTCCACACCTGCTGCGGTCATTACCAATCTCGATACTTCTGATAAGCCAGGATCACATTGGGTAGCAATATACATTGACGAGCATGGATTCGGCATCTACTTCGACAGCTACGGAATTGTACCGATATCAAAGTTTCATCTCGATCGACTCAGAAGAAACTGCACACGCTTCCAATGGAACAAAAAAAAAGATCCAGAGCGTCAATTCTCAAGTATGCGGTGAGCATTGCGTTATGTTTCTGTATAATATGTGTAATGGTCTATCTCTGCGCAAATATCTCCATCTATTCTCATCGGATTACCGAAAAAACGACGCACTTGCTGTAAAATTTTATAAATACTCATTAAAAAAAATCGTAAATCTTTACATCAACGTCGAGCCCATGTACTCCCACGCACTAGTTCAAAAGGGCGGGGATTTTGTAATCAGAGATGTACATCTATGACGGCTTATGTAAAATCGTAACGGTCGTTTTAAGAGCTAGGATTCGTCGGTAACGAGTCGTTATCCGTTCTTAGCGTCCAATCACAGGACGAGTAACGTTGCGTCATTTGAAGGGAACTACTCGGAAGAGGCCCCAGTAGCTCTTCAGCCACCGTCGTGAACACATCAAACGTAAAAAGAACAGTCTCAAAATGGAATTCACCGAGAGCTTACAGAAAGTGAAACCAATCACTTGTAATCTACTCTACTCCACAACGTACGCGCTCAACAAGTCCAACTCGAAGCGCGTTACCATTGGACTCGAGTATTACGGAGGAATCTACAGAGCTGTGGTCAAAATTGGCACTTGTGTCTCACCAAACAAGTATCTCACACTGGATAGTCACAGCTGGGAATTGTTGAAGGAGAAGATGGAAACGATAGAAGCCTATCTCAACAACTCGTACACATTTTATCAAGATTTTGGAAATCCAACAAAAATCGACCTGACGAGTTTCTCTTCAGTAACTGTTTTGGCGCAAGAGCGATCGTTATCGGCGAGAAACCAGAATCACCAGTACCTCCGAGTCTAACGGAGAATTCACAACGATTCGACGATGACGAGCCTACCTGCAAGAAGCAAAAGCAGTACGATGCTCTACCGAGCGTTGCAATGCATCGACCGACATTTTCAGGCTTGAAACAGGTTAGCGAGTGCGTAGACTTGAAGCTAAAACAGCTCGAAGAACTATCTGGTTTAGTGAATCGCGGTGTGGATTATATTTTAGATTTTATTAAAAATGAAATGGTGAAGGACGAACCCGAAAAGTGTAAAGGCATTATTAAAAATATTACGGCTTTCAAACAATATTATGCTATATATAAAAGTAGAATTAGTGAATTAGTTAAGAATAATCTTAATTTTGCTAGTGTAAGTGGCGATGTATTAGATGTAGTGTTGACGGAAATTAATGCTTTCGGCTTAGATAAAATCGCAAAAGATTTATCCGACATTATGTTTCCGCAATAATTAATATACTAGTAGCTTAAGTTTTTAATATACATATTTTTTCTACTTTTACTTTAGTTTAAGTTAGTATAAGCACTTTTACTGTAATACTAGTGTAAGATTTTTGAAATAAAAAGTTTTTTTCTGTGTGTACATAATTCTCTCTCTCTTATTTTCTACGATCCCCTTGCGCAATCCCCAAAGTCGAAATTTAGAGTAGACTCTGCGGCACCGTGTACTAGGGACCAATAAAAACTATGCATTGCTCTGCATACACACCAGTCATAAAAGACATAGCGATGTGATATCACATGCACAATGGGCGAGGAGCAAAGCAAGGAGCAGAATAGGCGAGAAGACGAACGGCCCCTCTTGATCGAGGAGTACTCAAAGTCTAAAGCAAAGACTTCTTCTTTTACATATTCGAGCAACACAAAGTCTTTTCCAGAAAAATAAGGTTATAAACCAATGAAGGAGAAAACGACATACACTGACAGGGAGCTTTCATCTACTGTATACAGACCGAGCAAAAAAGACGAACCTGCCAAAAAATAATTACATAAAAAAAAACAATCGGCCCTTTTCAGGGCCACCATATATATTTGAACGCATAGGAATAATCATTCGTTCATGGAGCAAGTCGGTACAACAGCGAAATTGGGCTACTACGGCGAGAAGGGGGGAGGGAGAGAACGGGCTACTCTGGAGCGGGGAGACACTGGCACGCGCCTCGGGCAGCGCAAAAGAGGGGAAACGTCTGCTGCCGCTAGCGAGAGCGCAGGGTTGGTATGGAGGGAATGTAGTGGGGGGGAGAGCTCGAGACTGGTATAACACAACGACGCGGGGAGTCTCGGGCCTTTTACACAATATACTATCATAGGGTCACAAATTATTTTAATTGACTACTTGTGTCAATTATAAGGTAATAAATTTTTTAATTAAACATTATTTAAATAATTAACACCTACTATAGGGATCATAAATTATTTTAATTGACTACTGTTTACAATAATTATGTCAATAAAAGGGGTAATACATCATTGTTTACATTATCAAAAATCAATTAACACCTATTATAGGGGTCATAAATCATTCCTAGTGTCAATATTGTGACACTAATTATCACTAAATCACCCACACTGGCACCTGGCCACGCCCTGTCTCACCATACCGCCCCATATACTACTTATATAAAATAAATAAATACGTAAATAAAGAAAATATAAAAATCATAAAATAATAAAACAATAGACAGTGAAGTGGTGGGTTTATACACATGTGGCCTCGGAGCCCTAGCTGAGTGTTTTAATGCCTTTATTCTTAAGCCGCATATTATTTTCAAACACATTCATTCCTCCAATTATGACCCCCACAATCCATCTTGCATTCACCCAAGGTTATACCTGTGGAGCGGTTAAAACCTATAGGCAAACCCAGTGGGATAAATCCTGATTAGGAAAATCCGTTCCGAGATGGTCGGTGTATTGAACATGTTGCCATGGGTGTCTAGGTCACTTTCATAGACTCAGACATCGAATTTGAACATTCCACATCTCCCGCTCACTTTGTAGAGTGCGAAGCACACCTAAGCGGTCGCAGAAGTCGAGCCCTGATTTGCCGCGGTCACCCATTCAAGTATGACCGTCGCCAAACGCTGCTTAACCTCCACGATCGCCCAAGGTGCTACTTCTGCCACCCGCCAAAGAGTCGGTTAAAGCAATAGATAGTAATAAATAATATACAATGAAATAAACTATATGTACTGGCCGTTACAATCTGGACAATGGAGTGACGAAGAACAAAATAATTTTAATAGGCAAAACGCTAATTAGAATTTAAAAGTTACTTAGTTAGTCTTGTGCACTATAATACACATTAAACAGCAACAACACACATTAGACATACATCATGTGGAAACTGATATGTAACATCAGACATATACGCTCACTCTCTCACTCTTTAAAATTAAGGGATTATCACAGTGTTAAAATTTGGAAATATCCATTTTTTTTATTCACTTTTTTCACAGTTAATAGTCCGTAGAACATGGTCCTGAAAGCCGTTTTTTGCTAAAAAAATTTGCCTCGAAGATATCAACAAAAAACTGATAAATCTGTTTCAAGTAAATTTTTGAAAAATCGTGATTTTTAAATATATTAATTAGACCAAACTTGTGGAAAGGATTGTTCTAACACACTTTTTACAGAGTAATTTCATGAGAAATCTTATTGAAAATATGACTTAAAAACCGTTTTACAAACCGTTTTTTTCTCAAGAATTATTAATTTATTTCCGTAAAATAAATGAAATCCGTAAAATTAATTTTTCTATGTGTGATTTTATGTTACTAAACTCAATGTGTTAAAGTAAAGGCATTCAACAAATTTGAATTTGCACTTGAACAGGTTGTGCCTCACAGCGTCCGGTCGAGAATGAAGATTACTGTTTGATCGGTATAGTAGAATTTTCTGTAAAGCAGCTGAAAGCAGCCAAACAGCTGTTTTTCATCCAAGACACTAGATCAGTGCAGTTGGTCTGCTACCTGCTGTAACAATGCTTATAACCTCAGTGGTGTAGTAAAAGTGCAAGAGCTTCTGCAGAGTACAAAAATTATTCAGATAAGTATTGGAAATTAATTAGCAATAATTATGTCCATAATGAGCTTTTTCTTTGTTGGTTTATTTTTTGCTTTTAGGTATACGGATACACGCCAGCAAGATGAGAGTTTATATTAACTATCTGGAGTATTATTTTGCATGCTTTTCAACAACTTGAAGTATATTTAATAATCGTAAGTATTGCATGTAACTGTAATTCATAAATATAACTTGATTATGAATAGCTAACGATAACTTTTATTTTATTTTCAGTTTCTAAATACTATTATCACACAGTATGATATGCGCGTACCACCAAATATACTTTATTGTATGTATATTTGAGTACCAAAAGTAAATCAAGGTATGCCTGATAGTTTCTGTAAGTATAGCTGAATTCATTTGTACGATTTACATTATAAACTTTAAATGCCTTTTAATCAAATTTAGTTTTTTCATGCTTTTTATGTACTTGCCGCAGCTTTTTGAAGGAATCGTACCATCAGTACTGATGAACTATTTAATTGTTTTTAAGTATTACATACACTTAATGCATATTTGTTATTCATAAAAGATTTTAGAGCACATATACATATAAATTTTTTACAACACTAATAATTTTTCTTTTTTTTCAGGCTTTAACCCTGTCATAACCCCTTAATTTGACCGAGGACGACCGCTTCCAAAATTTTAGAGACAGGAGACAATATCCTAATTGGCCGGAAATTCTCGGCGCTGGAAGGGTAGACTTAGGAATTCGTATAAATCAGGCTATTTTCCAGTCTTGCGGAAAAACTGCCGACCGCAGAGAGGCATCGAAAATGTTAATCAGCACCAGCGGGATAGCGGAGGAGCACTCCTTAAGCATTCTAAGCTTCACAGCATCCAAATCCATAGCGTTCAAGCGGAAGCGGCTAAGAGCCAATAGTACTTCTTGCACTGCGACTTGCTTGAAAAAGAAGCGAGCGTCAGGTGAAATTCTCGCCGTAAGGCGAGGTCGTTGAGACCTACCGGCGTGCCCGTGTTAACGAAAAAGGCATTAAGTTCATCGACAAGGACATCAAGTTGCGTGCCTTGGTTCCTGTCACAGTGAGCACCCATTTCTGCAATCATCTTCCAGAGCTCTGCGATATCATGGCTGGCACTGATTTTTGCGCTGTTGTAAATTTTTTTAAAACTGTCGCGAACCTGTTTTCGAAGCGTATGTAACAATCTCTATTGCTGATAGATTTATTAACTTTATAATTATGCAAAAAGCGATTTCGTGCATTTCTGAGCGACCAGAGCTCTGGGTTGATCCACCGTGCACGCTTCTTTTTAATAACGAATTGCCGCAGAGGTGAGTATGTATCGTAGAGATCAAGCATAGCCCTGTTAGAATGCGCACCTCCTCGTCAACGCTGGGACTCGATGAAATTGAGGCCCGTTGGTAATGCCGAAGATCGTCGCATTGCGCGTGAATATTAAAATTTCTTTATCAATGATGGGAGACCGAACTCGAAAGGAATCGAAATGAAGATCACATCATGGGCAGATACCCATGGGAAGATGAGATGGGAAGATGAGAGAGAGAGAAAGAGAGAGAGAGAGAGAGAGAGAGAGAGAGAGAGAGAAAAGAGAGAGAGAGAGAGAGAGAGAGAGAGAGAGAGAGAGAGAGAGAGAGAGAAGAGAGAGAGAGAGAGAGAGAGAGAGAGAGAGAGAGAGAGAGAGAGAGAGAGAGAGAGAGAGAAAGAGAGAGAGAGAGAGAAAGAGAGAGAGAGAGAGAGAGAGAGAGCGCGAAGGAATGAGTGACTGAATCTGAGAGAGATAGCACGAGCGTGACGATGAGCTGCATGAGTGCAGTGAAAGAAAGAGCCCGAGCGGCGTTCCGCAAGCGAGCACTTGGGCGGGCACGTGAGTGTGATAGAAAGAGTCTTTGATGCGTCTTACTTTAGAGGTATAGAGGTATAGTGGGGCTGTCAACTAGATAAGTCTAGTTGGTCAGTAAAGGTTCATGTAGTAAGTTTCATGTAAAAAAAGGCGAGAGATTACAAACAAAAATTTCCTGAAAAATTATTTAGATTTTATATGGTCCGGGATACCAGACGAATAAATCAAAGTATGTCGCGAATAAATTAAAATCAAAAATAAAGATAATTGTGAGGCAATGCACGTTTCTTCCCTACTCATGAGACGACGCAATGCGTTTCCGAGTAGATGAGGACTTTAGCTTTGGACGGCTACTTGATCCTCTCGTACGGAAAATTGTTCTTCACCAGGACGGAATGCCCAATAATATACAATCTAGCTGGAAAAGTAAAGATTTAATTCTAGATTTTTGAACTCGTTTTCCACTCGCGATCATACGTTAGATCACGAGGTAATTGAGGAGTAAGCAAAAAGTTGGTGAGCGCTTAACTTAAACATACTGTTGAGAGTTAGCTTCTCACTTATTTTTCTGTAAATAAGGTATTTATTTAATTTTAAATAATATTATTTCCCATCACGACTACTCATTGAGTCAAGAGGTACTCCAGTATATAGCATAATGTGCAAGAACTTGGACAAACTTAATGCAGGACGTTTGATTCTCGCTATATATGAGTATCGTTGATAAATGAAAACGTAAATTTTTAAACAAATATTGCCAAACAAGGTTTGAAAAACAAAAGTTTTATTTCGCTGTATATCCGCATTTAGTTGGATTCCCTAAGAGAGACTCAATGCTCCGCATGCAGGGCTTTCCGGAGCGCCAGCGCTTCTGCGCGTGCTTCCGCTAGATAGGAGAGGTATTGCTCCTTCTTGCTCCAGCTTTGGTGGAAGAATGAACGCTTTTCCCGAAATCACGCGCTCTTTTATATAGGTGAGCGGAGCTGCTCCGACATTATCAGTATAGACATACAGTTATATATGAAACCTTAATTTACATATTTTGTCGCTATAAATAATTAATTTTCGCAAAAATAAGAGCATACAAATGCTTATGTAATGAGTAATGATTTGTTGCTTATGACAAGCTCCAGGAAACAAAATAACTCGCATACAAATATGCTGGTCACGAGACTCTAACGCTTTTGTTTCTGTTTTTACAATATTAATTAATGATTTATCCTAGAAACTGTACATGAGTCGAAAGCTGATGAGCTAACGATTATGTACATTACAAATTTATGTGGCAAAAGTGCCTTAAAAAAGAATAATCAACATGTGAAATGTCTATTTTGTATTTATTTCAAAAATTTGGTAAAATAGTGAAATATACCCCCTCCACTCGTCCGGACTCAGGTTCCGCCGCGGCTGTCGACGCGACTCGCGCGCGTTTTTTTGCGTTTTTTGCATTTACATAAATGTTGAATCAAAGAATCACATACGAGCATTTATTTAATCGAAATAACACTTTAAATCTGAGATATCTATGTTACAAGTTGGTGCTTTTACCCATACATTTAATATGGACGCGCAGCATGCCAACTTGTAACGTCAATAAAAAATATAAATAATTTAATAAATAGTGAGGATTTTTTATTATTTATTACAATATATATTTTATATTTTAGGGAAAGTACCTGTTAGGAAAAATGGACTTTAGGGAAAATGGCGTTAGGAAATGCGTTTTAAGTACCCCTATCGTCAACATTTGCCTTTCATTGTTTTACCCCACCTTTTCATTGTGTCACCCTCCCTTTCATTGCGTCATCCTCCCTTTTAATGTTTTTGACCTTCCTTATATATATTATATTCCTTCTACCTAGTATGCATCGCCATTGAGAACACATTTCACATTCGCACCTTGTCGGTTAAGTAGACACTCGCTGCCCCTTTGAAGGCATCGGTTCCACAAATACCAGTGTACCGAAAAAAAATTTTACTTTTTCAAATCTTAGCTCCACATCGATAAAGCTGGCAATCCATGCAGTATTGGTTTTATCATAGCCCTAAACTATTAATATTGAATATGGTGATATCATAATGCCCAGCCCGAGATTTACTTGAATTTGATGAACATTATTAATTATAATGAAAAGTTTTTGACCGTAAAATTTTAATACGCAGAAAATTTACCTTCGTTCACAACTAAAATTTTCTTTTCAGGTTCACTAATATTTGAATTGCTATCAGTATTAGTTGAGCTGGAACTGCATGAAGTATCATCACTACTACTTGAATCATCACTAGTGCTACTGCTAGAATTATTACCAGTTGTACTAGTACGTGATGTAGTTGTGCTCTCTTGAGAACCCCTACGACTAGAGTTTCTTGTGGGATTATCAGACTCTTTCAGTCCGTCATCCGTTTTTGATACATAGTAGTTTATCTGTAAAAAAATCAGTTTTTAAAATATTTAATAAATATAGAAATTATGTTTTATTTAAGCTGGTTTTCATAGAATCTAAAGTCAAATAAGCATTATGGCCATAAGGGCATCTCCCTGCAGATTTCTATAACATAGCACTTAATGTTCTCATGAGTCTGCATGAATGATCCCTAACTACCAAATTACCTGAGCTACGCGCGCACTATTCAGCTGGACATAGTACAGTGATAAGCAGCGTATGACGTCAAGTGCAAAATTTCGATTAATTTCCATGTTTTACGTGTTCTCTAGTTAAAAAAGTGTAATTTTAAAAATGTATAAACGTACATTCTTACCTATGCACGTGCGCAAAAGACCGCACCTTATCTCTGGAGCAAATCAATATGGCAAGCTCAAATTTTATGTGCAGAATGATTGAGTCCTAACTTAGATCTTATTAGAATTTGGAGTTAATAGGTTCGTAATTACGGGATTTTTGGAATGTATACGAAATATTCAAAGTTTTTCAAAAAACTACATTTTTCGTCCATTTGTACCATAGATGTGCAATTCTAATACCATATTCTGAAAGATCATTAAATTTCGTTTAAAAATATGTTTAATGGTTACCACTTTATCGTTATTGTTTGTTTTTAAACCAGCACTTATAACTTCGGGCATACATTCATAGAGATAGCATGCCGTTGGTGAACTGCGCGGTCGGCCGAAGAGACATTAATGATTTTCTTTTTATCTCACACAGGGATGGAATTAGTTCCCACTCTCTCCTCCATTAAAGTATTTACTAGCGTCAATACATAAACTGCTAAACAAACTGTTGAGTAATTTAACTTCTATGCTTATACTTTTAATTATTTACACCTAAATACAAACTAAAATTTAAACTTAAACCATCAAATTAAACAAAATCTTGAACTAAAATCCCGGACGGGGGTGATGGACACATGCAAGTTGAAATCCAAACAAGATAAATTGTGGGTGGCTGCGTGGTTTAAGACACCATGCTAGCAAATTTTTACTCAGGGTTCGATTCTCAAACTCGACTTTTCTTAATTCAATCTACTTTAATTTAATGACTCTTTTCACAGAAAATTTCCTATAAAAGACAATGTCAAAAATATATATAGTAGTAAAAATAACGCTTAATTTGCCCGACTACCCGAAGTACTTTTACCTCTTCGTGATTAGGATCATGTATGTGAGGAGATTGCGGTGGGCCTTTCACTGTGGTCAGGTTTTCACCTTCGGTAGTAGTAATGGTTCAAGCGTTACACTCGCCTTTATTCCCGCAATTTCTATACCTCTCTGTGATTGTACCTGAATGTTTGTAGTAAAAATACCCATCTATGTGTAAAAACTTTCGTCTGCGAGACCCGATTTCCTCAGCCATGTTGATTACGATGAATTTTACCAAAACAGGTCAGACTTGCGTTCAAATAAACCAAACTAATAAACAAAGTAATAAAAATAATCTGTTCGGAAAGAATTTTGGCAGGAAAACTGATTTGAAAAAAGTGTACCACAAACAGTTTCAATTGTCCCATTCAACCGCTAAACGGAAAGAGAAGAATTCTGCAGAGGATCAACATTCGTAAAATATATCTAAACATAAGCCAATAATACACTCTGCTCTTAAATAACATCAATGCATATTTCATAATTGTACCTTTAACAATTTTACGTTCAATAACTGCTCGTTTATGTTTTCCAAACATCCTAATAAAAATTAATAAGAATATTTCCCTGGTCACAATAACGTGCAGACACTTACGCAAAGATCTCTGCAGAATTCATTGCAGAGTTCTGGAGAACAATCTGCAAGGTTCTCC
Organism: Philotrypesis tridentata; assembly: GCA_018906965.1. NCBI lineage: Eukaryota > Metazoa > Arthropoda > Insecta > Hymenoptera > Pteromalidae > Philotrypesis > Philotrypesis tridentata. The sequence continues at coordinate 100,918 of JACCIB010000348.1, forward strand.
GCAGGAGGTCCAAATTCTCTGCAGAGGAACAATGTCAATGCTTGTGCAGTAATTTGTGTAGAATTCTCTGTAAAGTTTGCTGCACAGATTACTACACAGGTTTCTGCATAAATATCTGCACATTATTTTGATAAGGGTTTTCATGTTGTTTTTTAATTAAATTCATTTATTAAAATAACGCATTCGATAACTTCGATGCCCCCCTGGTCAACTAACAACACTTACTTCGTTTCTATCGTGAATATCGGGGCGGGCATCGAATTCGAGGCGAAATTCAAGGCGAAAGCAGAAATGTAAGAATTAGAATTACGTGCCAGAAATACAATGCATGGTATTGCGGTATTATCATTACTGTGCGACGGTGTTATTGGATATTACAGGAAATAGTATGAATGAGAAAGGTCAAGGGGAGAGAGACTGAGGGTCATCTTCAGTAACCATAAGTGTGATTTTGTAAATTACATATTCTACAATTTTGAGGTACCGAGAACGCGAGGACAGGATCGAGCAGACCAGAGGATTAGACGGACTACAGCGAAGATGAAGCAGAGCATATTAATGTATGCGCTTGTAGTACTGCTGCGCCAGTGCCTCTGTATGTATATTAGGGTGACATGTTTCCTAGGGTATCTTAAAAATGGTTGTCCTTGAGGTCTTATGCTATTCGCTAGGAAAATCCAAGCCCAATGCACTTTTTCTGTTTTTGATTAGTCAATTTTTTACCGAGGCACATCGCCTAAAAAGATTTCTTATATTATGTGACCTAGTGTAGCGATATCACTGAAAAAATTAACGAGCAGTCAAACATAACAATATGCACCATTTCCATAAATTATCTCGGTATTGTAGCTATTATGGCAGGGTCAACCCTGTCTCTCTCGGCCTCGAAGGCTGAGCCTCGACATTTCCTTCAAAAATACTGCCAGTTTTTCGCTATAATTTTTTCTATACCCTCACGTAGACAGCGGTACAACGGCTAATGAGGGTAAGGTAATCTTCGGTGGAATGGTCACTCTCACTACAGTACACTATAACCCTCATACCTCTCTCTCTCTCTCTCTCTCTGTCTCTCTCTCTCCTCTCTCTCTCTCTCTGTCTCTCTCTCTCTCTCCTCTCTCTCTCTCTCTCTCTCTCTCTCGCCAGCAGTCAAGCAGAGCAGTCGCAGAAAATCGTGTTACAGTGAATATTCAACTGAAAATGTTACATTTGCGTGCAAACACAGAAATCGTTCTCATCGGAAATGCTCAACCGGAACTATGTGGTACTAAACTACCATCCATCAGGGAATCGCTCCAGTGCATATTTTATTACATGAGGAATTGCAACCAAACGCGTCGCGAAGCAGCTACTACAGCTGTAAGGAAAGTGATTGTTTTTTGGAAAAGTGCTGGCATTCCTACTATAGCGGAATATAATTCGGTATCAAAATTGAACAAGTTGTACCTGGAGAACATATCAGGGACGAAGCAGATGCATGGTCGCGCAGGTTCAATAGCACAAACAGTGAAACAAAGAAATTTTGTGTGCAAATTAGACAGTTTATTCGATATTGCCCATTCAATGGAGGTCAGTAAGTTGGCAGATAAAGAAGCTGTTGAGTTTTTAAACGCACAAAGAGCAAATCGAAGCGGAAACCTCAAAGCCACTATAAATACCGCTTCGCTCGAATCAGAAGAAAACAAAAATCGTAAGTAATAGATAAAATATATATAATTCAAACATTGCAAATTTAACTATATATTTAGCTTAATAACAAGCGACACTTTCAATTGGGAAACCACCGAATAAATGTAGTTTTTTAAAAATTCGTGACTGATTTGCTAATTAACAATTAAATTTAAAACTTTGGCCAGATGTTGCCATTGACAAGAACTTAATATATGCAGAAAATGAGCAATGCAGTATTGTTTATTTAAATGCAATCGCTATTTCAATTTTCACATAAGACAATTTTTGGCATTATTTTGTATATAAACATTCAAATTCTCAAAAACTATTGTACCTACCGATCTCACTTCTGGCACGCTTAAATACTTCATTTTTTTATCGCGTTAAATGCTTTTAATTAATGTGTATTGTTTAATTTTTATATATCTTTTTGCAGATATCGTGACATCAAGTGCTGTTGAACAGCCAAAAAATGTCCATTTCAATTTGGTGGATTGTTGGGTCCCCGAAGATGACCTGGTGAGCTTAAATGCCGCATTCGATCAAGATCTCGAAGATGATGAGAACACTGATTTTTTGGTTAAAGAACCCTCTTTTGAAGCGAAGAGAAGAAAAATAATTACAGCTAACCAAGCCAGTGTCCTTGATCGCGCTGGAGTTAGCGACCGTAATGCTGCTAGAATTTCAGCAGCCTTTGCTCACAGCCTCGGAATCGATATTGATGAATTGGGCTTGAGTCGCAAATCAATTCGTGAATCTCGGTTGCGAGAGAGAGTAAATGTTGCTAAAATGATAAAAAAGGGTTTTACATCGAGACACTTGGTGCACTGGTGCGCGAGACTATTGGTACACTGGGACGGCAAACAGTGATCCAGACGACAAAAACAAAAGGATTGACCGTCTCCCTGTGATTGTCACTGGAGAAGGTGACAACCAGTTACTCGGAATTCTTAAGATTTTACGAGGAACGGGGAAAGAGCAGGTCAAAGCTGTGGTAGAATTGCTGATAGATTGGGAAATTGAAGACGATTTCTGCGGCATAGTCTTTGACACGAGGGCTTCAAACACTGGACCCTCAAACACATCGTGTGTCCTAATAGAAAATAAATTAGGACGCAATCTCTTACATTTCGCTTGTAGACATCATGTCTACGACTTGATGTTAAGAGCTGCGTTTGAGCAGGGTTTGAATTGTGCAACTGCAGGCCCTGAGGAACAAACTTTTAAAAGATTCCAAAAAGCATGGCTGGATCTTGACAAAGATAAGTTTGTACCAGGGTTGCAAGATGATTTTATTCACGCACAAATGAAAGACAAGGTCGAAAGTATTTTTGCCTGTGCGGAGCGTCAACTAAAGGTAGTGTTAATTTTTATACTTATTTAATTATTTTTTATTATTTTTTTTATTTTTGGATGGTCAAGGCTATATATTCGCTGAAAATTTTTTTGTTCATGGAACAATTTCACGTAACAGCAAGTGAAAAACTGGCTTGCGAGACATATCTTTGTTTATTTGCCTGGCATACCAAAAGGCTTGGTTTTCTGCTCACATTCCGCAGGCAGCTCCAAGAACGGATATAGAGTTTTTAAAAAATATATGGGAGTTTGGGAAAATAAACAAAACGATTTCACAAGCCGTCTTAAAACAAATGAATTCGCACTTGTGATATTTAGACGAGGAATTAATTGCATTGGCACTCTTCGATGACTTACTGCCAAAAGAGTCTAAAGTCTTGATATGCAATACAATCAATTTCTCTCCTAAAAAAGCTAACAAGTGCGTAATGAATGCTGATCCAATTTCACTACCAGCAATCAAGAACATAAGTCTAGATCAATTTGCGAGTAGTGAAACTGTACAGTTTTTTAATAAACTTCGTCTAAGTTACGACTTTTTAAAAGTCGATCCCAATTTGTGGGAAAAAAGGGGCCTTTAACGAAGCGAAGCAAGTTACTCTCTCTCTGCAGGTAGTTAACGATCATGCAGAAAGAGGGGTTCAACTTGCTTCGCAATATAATAATTTTTTAAGTAAGAATGAGAGCATGAGAGCATTAGATAAGACATAATGCAGCTTGTCAATAAACATAGAAATATATTTCCAGATTGTAATCACGAAACTCTCAAGAAAACTATTGCTGATTTTATTTTTAAGAAAAATTAATATATATTGTTAAATGAATAATGATTGTTTTATACTTATAAATATTATCAAAAAATATATTTCAATTTATATATTAAACAGAAATACAGAAAAAATTAATTTTATAATTATTTATAATATTTATTAAAAATTAAAAAATGGCGGATCTAGTTACTTATGTGTCGTGATAGCTAGGAACGAGGATAGCAGCAGATTGTAGTCGACCATGTGTTGCGACCCCAGGACCGATGGCCGTAGACAACCATGTATCCGGTTGCCCTGCACGGTAGGGAGTCGGGGCCAACTTAAAGCTGTTTACAACTTGAACCGAAAAAAATTGACTGCTTCACCTACTTTCTCCAACGAAACTTGTTCACTATAATGAGTTTCATTTTTTAATGAGTGTCAGAAGACCATGTCAAAATTTCAAAATTCTAGAAGCAGTGGAAGATCTCATAAATGGCTTTCAAAGACTAATCTTTTTCGTCAAAAATGCACCTGTAAACTTTTTTAATTATGAATATTTTTTTAGCGGACTTTTTCTAATCGATTGTCAATTACATAAGAAACAAGTGTATGAAAAGAAATTTTGAAAAAGTCGCCTAATTTCAGAGTTATTTTAAGGTAAAAGTACTACCTGCATATCTCCTACCATTACAGACAGGGAAAAATTGACTAAACGAAAAAAGAAAAAGTGCGCTGGGCTTGGATTTTCCTAACGAACAGCTTAAGACCTCAAGCATAACTATTTTTAAGATACATATATGTGGCTGCCAAGTTATATACCCATACTTGAAAGTTTCAAATGCGTATAGCCTGAGCAATGGAGAAGCTCAGTATGAGTAGAACGGATTTTGATCCTTTTTAAATCGAATAATAGTCCGGGAGTTAGAGAGATCAATAGTGGAATATTGGCCACTTTTTTCAAAGTTTGGTTTTATGGTAAAAATAAGTAACCTACTGTGGGATTGTGAGTGTTAGAGTGAGAGAGACAGACTACTCTAACCTCTCCCTAGAAGTAACCCTAGAGAGAAGGTTAGAGTAGGTGCGATAGATGCGTGAGAAAGAGAGAGAGAGAGAGAGAGGGGGGTGCTCTGGTGGGTCAGCAGGCCCAACGGCACTGTTGGATTTTCATTTTTGCGATTACCAGCCAATTGTTCAAATGGGAGCTCTTTATACTTAATTTTACATGTATTTTTAACCAAATTATTTTTGTACAAGCTTATCGCAATCACATAAGTCCTAATCAATCCAAATTTTTTTTGTAAACTTTACCTATGATAACAAAGTGCCAGTATGAAATTGGGCTTGATCGCATGTATACAAAAAATATGCGGGCATTTTCTTGATTTTTCAAAAACAGAATTTTGGCCATAACTTAAATTATAAGCATTTTACACAAAAAAGTTAAATAGGAGTGTTGTAGATCTCCGAAAGATAAAACTTTTTCCTATTGACAAGAAAACTCGAAAATGCTTAGAATTCAAATTAACAAGCCAAAATCCAATTTTACATTAAATTAACATTGAAAAACCGGTTTTTTGGCCATAATTCAAATTATAATCATTTCACACAAAAAAGTTAAATGGAAAAGTTGTAGATCACAAAAAAATAAAACTTTTTCCTATTGATATCAACCCTCAAAAATGCTTAGAGTTCAAATTAACAAGCTAAACTCGAGTTTTCACATGAAAATAATTCGTTTTTCATAATAAAACTTTTTACACATACATTTTACATAAAAACCTTCAACATAAAAATATAATTTTTGACTATAATAATTATACGTTCAGAATAATTCAATATATTGAAAATACCAAAACTGATTTGTTAAAGAAAAATTTTAGTTATTCTTGATTATCTCTGCAAAATTAAGGAGTTATGACAGGGTTAAAACCTGAAAAAAAGAAAAATTTTTAGTGCTGTAAAAAATTAACATGTACATGTGCTCTAAAAACTATATTTCCCCTTGAATATATAAGTATTATACATCACTTTTATGCATTACAAATATGCATTAAGTGAGTTTAATCCTTGAAAACAATTAAAGGTATTTACTTACCAAAAATCATGACCTTCCGAAACCTATTCCGAAGGTTTCTTTAAAATTCCAGTCCAATTGGTCCACTCTTTGCTGAAAAAACCTGTGGCAAGTGAAAAAATATCATGAAAAAACTAAACTGAGTAAAAGGCATTTGAAGTTTATGATGTAAATCATATGAATAAACTCAGTGATACTTACGGAAACTATCCGGCATACCTTGATGTGGTTTCGGTATTCAAATACATATTGTGGCACGGCAGGACGGGGAACGCGCGAGGGCTGGGGGGGGGGGGGATCGCGCAACCACGGTGATGATGGCGTGAGCGGGTAATCCGCGGCACACGGTACTAACCGGCTCGCTGCGTTCACTTTCCGTGGTGGTGTTGTGTGGTGTGGCGCGTCGTTCTCCTCGTGCGTGCTCTCCTCCACCCGTGTTCCTCGAGGCTTCACGTCACGTCTATTATCGGGTTAAGAGCGCCTTGACGCGTCGCGGATGCCTCGAGCAAGTCTTCGGGCCCCGGCTAACACTCCTAATTGTCAGGGCCGTTTGAGCCGGGGGTATAGTAAAGGTTTGGACTCGTATGAATTTATGGATTGATATTAATTGATTTATTGTGCTGATTAGACTTTTAGTCACTCTTAGTACTCTTTCACACTCTACGCGTTCTTCGCGAGCAGGCACGGCAGCAGCCTCGGCGTATATGCGGCACTTACGGAACATAACTGATTTTCTTACTTTCTAATTTTCTCTTCCTATTCTTTCTCGCTGCGTACGCCACTTCCTCCCGTTCGGTCGTAATCTCGTTCCCTGTGAAATCACGAATACTGCAGCTACGTGGGTGGTTGACGATTGAAAGAATATCGGTGGTTGCTCGCTGGCGCTCCGAAAAACTCACAGAAAAAGGACTCGTTTTATATCGCTCAGTGGCTCTACATTACCCCAGTTCCTCTTATCTACCGCCATCTTCAGGTTTGAACTTCCAATCCTTTCGATTGGGGCTTTCGGCCGCGGCTGGTTTATGTTGTTCGCTCCGATGCTCTGTTCTACAGGCAGAATGCCACTTTCTCCCCCTTCCAAGACGTATTTTAAGCGAAATAGCGACTGTGTTATTTTTTCTAGTATTTTTCTCTAGTAATTTTCTCTAGTATTCAATTTTCTCATATACAATTCTTACCGACCGGCCGCGGAACCTACACAGCTCACATGACATTGAAGACGTGGCAAATAATTTTGCACATGTGGTAGGTCGGAGAGCCTGCGCAGAACATTTCAAACGATTCCTCCATAGCCGTATTGGTCTCAATCGCAATCACAGCATGGCCGGAACGTTGCCTGGCACATCGTATTTTAAGTATATTAGTTCAATATTTTATAAAAGAGTCTATCGATCTCTCCGAGGCAAGTGTTGGGAAAAAGGTAAAAATTATTTATACCATTTTTCCTTTTGTTTCAACGTTTCGGTGAACACTGTCACACTCTTCAGGAAACTGTCAATTTTTATTTCAATAAATAAATGAGCACAATACAATTATAATATGTGACAAATTATGACTTACATATAGAGGAGCACAACAGCCTATAGATCGAATGTGTTTCTTCCCCGGCCAATCTCAGGCGGGGGAAGGAGAAGCGAGAAGCAAGGAGACGGACTATTATTGTTCCGGCTTCCTCGACTACTGTTTCAATAATAGGGAAACAATAGGTGTAGCCAACGCTTTTATATCAGCGAGGAGTCTCGCTAATTTTCGAGCAGTCTGTTTACAAGTGACGTCAATGCTCGCCGCTCTCATGCATGTTTACAAATTTTTAAAGTCGTCTATAATCCGTTTTGTTTTTCAATCGGTGTAATAAGTGTGTGTACACGTTATTGAGTTTCTGTGTATCTTCCATTTTATTGATACCATTATCCTGCATTTTTATGTGTAACATTTCTAAAACAAGTCTTTTATTTAAATTACTTTCTTTATCCTTAATATTTATTTTTTCAAAATTGAAACTATGATTGAATGTACTATCGTGTTCATGTATGACATTGTTTTTAGATTTTTTCTGTTCCTCAATACGTGTACACACACTTCTCTTTGTTTGGCCCACATATGTAGCCGTACAATCACTACATTGCAACTTGTATACAACATTCTTTTCTAATTGTTTTTCTCTTTTGTCTTTGCCTTTAACTATAATATTACACATATGGTTGTGTATTTTCGGCACTGTCGTAATAAATTTTTCTTTTAAAGAATGTTGCATCTGTTCGTAAAACCCTTTGACATAGGGTAAAGTAACAATGTTTTTAAAATTTGTGTCGTTATTGCAACGTTGATATTGTGCATTTGAATTTATTTTGTCAATACGTTTTTTCATATATTTGTTGGTAAAGTTGACAGGACAATTATTTTCAGCTAGTAATCTTTTTACAATATTGAGGTTTTTCTTATGAAAACATTTGTCCGATAATTTAATAGCTTTATCAATAAGATTGTACACCATGGCGATTTTTTGAGATTCAGGATGTTGTGAATGATAATTTAAAAATCTACCAGAGAATGTGGGTTTCGTGTACCAATCAGTCATTATTTTGCCTGTATTCCTTACCAACAAAACGTCTAAGAAACTTATGGAGTCATTTATTTCAATTTCATGTGTAAATTGTAACCGGCTATTGTATGAATTAAATATATTAAGTGTTTCATTAATTTTTGTTTTCGGGATGCATGTAATATTATCATCCACGTAACGGTAAAAAAAATATCGGTTTAAACGAAAGTTTCGAAATGCAGTCCATCTCGAAATCATCCATGACTAAATCAGCGTATAATCCCGAGATCGGAGAGCCCATTGGAGTACCAAAAAGTTGTTTGTAAAATTTATTGTTAAATTGAAAAAGCGTGTTCTCCATAAGTAACTCACATGCTGCTAATATCTCATCGAGTGGAATGTCAGAACCTCTAGCTATTCGCGTGTATCTCTTTTCGATACTACTTTTTACTAATGCTTTGTCAATATTTGTGTATAGCGATTTGCTTAAAAACTTGGATAACGCTGCAAAGGGATTTAACGAGAGCCAGATCCCAACGACAATTTTTGCTGCGCTGCAGAACGTTCGACAAACAACCGACGCATATCACAAATATTTCAAGTAACTTGAACCATTTTACTTTCCATAGTAACTCGGGAAATGATAAATTTTACAAAATTGTACAAAATCTTCAAAGAAAAATTTTCAATCTTAAAATTGAAGATATTTGTATCCATATAGAATTTCTAGAGTCAGAAGTTAAAAAATTAAATGAATTTTTACAAGAAAAAATACCACAACAATTGTTACAATACATTATAACTAATCAAGATAGTCTTAACATGAATTATAGAAGTAGACTTAATTGCACACACGAAAACAAGTTTAATTCTTTGTTGATCAAAACAAATGTACACTCGAGTCATGATAAATGGTTTAAAAATCTCACAGACGTAGATATACCAGCGAATGTTATATCTGTAAGAGCATTAGGACGAAAATTCAATCCTAATTGTGACCTTAACGATAATCTTATTTTTAAATGCATAAAAAACTTAGAAAATTCAATTACATATAATAGTATTCCGGAAAACATTGCAAATAATATTAGAAGCACATTATTAAATAAAATCACACATTTTCACAATAAAACTAGACACAAAACAATAGAAGAAAAAAACTTTGAACACAAATTCACAGAGACTAATGATTTCATTAAGAGTCACAAAGATATTATGTTTACCTTTGCGGACAAGGGTAACACGACGGTTGGAATGTATAAGAACGATTACATCGAAAAAATGGAGACTCTTCTAGCAGATAGGGATACTTACACTACGGTTAAGAAAAATCCGCTGTCGAAATTATAGGCAAAGGTGAAAAGCTTTCTAAATGTTTGGAATGATAATGGTTTTCTTGGGAAAAAATATAGTAGACATAAACTTACTCAAACGGACACGATTTTACCAAAAGCATATGGATTACCAAAAATCCACAAAAAAGATTATCCGTTGCGACCTATTATTTCAACAATAGGATCACCTACATATTTTTTCTCAAAGACATTATTCAAAATTCTACAAAGCAATTTAGATAAGCCAAAATCCTATGTAAAAAATAGTTATGAATTAATCGAAAAAATAAATATGTGTATGTTCCGGCGGACCACTGTATTGTAAGTCTTGATGTAAAATCGCTATACACAAATATTGACAAAGCATTAGTAAAAAGTAGTATCGAAAAGAGATACACGCGAATAGCTAGAGGTTCTAACATTCCACTCGATGAGATATTAGCAGCATGTGAATTACTTATGGAGAAAACGTTTTTACAATTTAACAATAAATTTTACAAACAACTTTTTGGTACTCCAATGGGCTCTCCGATCTCGGGATTATACGCTGATTTAGTCATGGATGATCTCGAGACGGACTGCATTTCGAAACTTTCGTTTAAACCGATATTTTTTTTTACCGTTACGTGGATGATATTTTTACATACATCCCGGTTACAATTTACACATGAAATTGAAATAAATGACTCCATAAGTTTCTTAGACGTTTTGTTGGTAAGGAATACAGGCAAAATAATGACTGATTGGTACACGAAACCCACCATCTCTGGCAGATTTTTAAATCATCATTCACAACATCCTGAATCTCAAAAAATCGCCATGGTGTACAATCTTATTGATAAAGCTATTAAATTATCGGACAAATGTTTTCATAAGAAAAACATCAATATTGTAAAAAGATTACTAGCTGAAAATAATTGTCCTGTCAACTTTACCAACAAATATATGAAAAAACGTATTGACAAAATAAATTCAAATGCACAATATCAACGTTGCAATAACGACACAAATTGTAAAAACATTGTTACTTTACCCTACGTCAAGGGTTTTACGAACAAATGCAACATTCTTTAAAAGAAAAATTTATTACGACAGTGCCAAAAATACACAACCATATGTGTAATATTATAGTTAAAGGCAAAGACAAAAGAGAAAAACAATTAGAAAAGAATGTTGTATACAAGTTGCAATGTAGTGATTGTACGGCTACATATGTGGGCCAAACAAAGAGAAGTGTGTGTACACGTATTGAGGAACAGAAAAAATCTAAAAACAATGTCATACATGAACACGATAGTACATTCAATCATAGTTTCAATTTTGAAAAAATAAATATTAAGGATAAAGAAAGTAATTTAAATAAAAGACTTGTTTTAGAAATGTTACACATAAAAATGCAGGATAATGGTATCAATAAAATGGAAGATACACAGAAACTCAATAACGTGTACACACACTTATTACACCGATTGAAAAACAAAACGGATTATAGACGACTTTAAAAATTTGTAAACATGCATGAGAGCGGCGAGCATTGACGCCACTTGTAAACAGACTGCTCGAAAATTAGCGAGACTCCTCGCTGATATAAAAGCGTTGGCTACACCTATTGTTTCCCTATTATTGAAACAGTAGTCGAGGAAGCCGGAACAATAATAGTCCGTCTCCTTGCTTCTCGCTTCTCCTTCCCCCGCCTGAGATTGGCCGGGGAAGAAACACATTCGATCTATAGGCTGTTGTGCTCCTCTATATGTAAGTCATAATTTGTCACATATTATAATTGTATTGTGCTCATTTATTTATTGAAATAAAAATTGACAGTTTCCTGAAGAGGGTGACAGTGTTCACCGAAACGTTGAAACAAAAGGAAAAATGGTATAAATAATTTTTACCTTTTTCCCAACACTTGCCTCGGAGAGATCGATAGACTCTTTTATAAAATATTAAAAAATACCGAGGGATAGTCTTTGAATATTGTGTTATACACATATTCACACATACTTATATTAGTTCAACTGTTTAATAATTATATTCATCATTGTAGTGTTGACGAATGAGAAAGATTGGAGCCATGTGACTAGCGTTTATTATAATTAAAGAAGTTTTTAAAGGTATTGACTAATTTTAATTGACATGGCGTTTTATATAAAAAAATTGTAATTTGTTTTAATTGTAATTCTATTATTTTGTATAACTGATTTAGCCTCGAAGAGGAAGTATAAATACTTTGAAACGTTGGCACAATAAAAACAGTTTTTTTGGCTCGAAGAGATGCATAAAGTTTTTCACCCAATATTTGAACATCGAGCGATAAATTCTTTCAAAACAAGGAAGAATTTTTAATTTTACGCAGTGCGTGGTTGTCGCAGAAGCAATTATGAGTGCCTATTTTTGGGACAAGTTTTGCGTATTCGGTGGTGAATTGCGATAATTATCGTTGATTCTGACACTTTTCACGAGATTAGAATACGGGGCTCCGCAAATCACACATACGCAATTACTAAATTGTCGCAATGCACTCACTTGTAGAGGAAACAAAGCCTCGACTCGACTGGCTTAGCTACGGCACGATGCGTAAATACTCAGTGTTTCTCAAAAAAACTCAATGTTGTAGGTCAACTCGCGGGGCAAAATTTTTCGCGTATTGCGCAAAGAAAAAAAATTTAATTTTTGTTATTTTAATTTTTCGCGCGAGAGAAAAAAAAATGCTGAAGTGAGTCACTTTCGAATTAATCTTCTAGGAGAGAAAGCGCATATAAAAAAATTGAATTATTTAAGGGGTTATGACAATGTTAAACGTCTAAGAAAAATTTTTTTTGGAAAGCTGTCAAAGTTTTATTATTTAGGCAAAATTTTTTATGGCAAATTCGAGGTGCTCTTAGTACTCCTTTTCATTGTACAATTATAGGATTTCCGAAATGCACAAATATTTTAAATGCCATTTTTGTGCGAGATACACCGTGTGGAGTACATTAAAGCTGTATAATATATATCTAATTACCTATACCGATATATACGTCGGTTTTTTTAAATTTTTAAAAAATTTTTTAATGTTTTTAAATTTTTCAAAAATTGGCAATTTGTAAAAACAAAAAAATTACTGGAATCGCTGTGATAAAATTCGTACGTATTTCTTAGATGATTCTAAGAACTTATTACACTTGAAAATTTTTCCAAAAGTGCGTGGTTTCTGAATAAAAAATTCGTAAAAGTCTTCGGAAAAAATTTCCAATTACAATATACGCCAGTTTGACCACACCGAGGTTCAAAAGCAACCCACCCAAATCGCGTATCTTTTAGGTTTGAAAATTTATTCCATTGGTTAGAGGGTTTCCAGATACATTGCAAATGAAAACGTTCTTGAAATCTCGAATTAGAAAAAAAATGTGGAAAATCCATGCGTTTTTAATTGAAACCGTTTTTTCTCATTGTTAATAACAATTTTCGAAAATTTCAATTACACTATTAGAAAGGGCATGAATAAGACTTTAAAAATATGCCCCGCCCGAATGTTTTTAATGGCAAATCTCAGAACCACTTAACTAGAGTAATTTGTTTAGCTTGCGTGTCGAGAAAGAAACTATTTACAAATATAATACTACGGTTGCATTCCTATTAGATACCTAATGAAATGAGCCAATACTTAGATCTTTTCTCTGACATTTCGATCATACGTATTACTCCAAACATTGAAATCGCTTTTTCTCGAAAACACGAAAAAGTCACTTAAGTGGTTCTTCCCGTAAGCCACAGATATATATATTGTGTGTGTGTGTGAGTGTGTGTGTGTATGTGTGTGTGTGTGTGTGTGTGTACTCGCAAAGTATACCTATATATGTATAGAGGCAGAGCCGCAGAGGAGACACAGAAACACACATTACACCTACACACGCACACATACGCATACAGAGGGAAAGCCCTGAACGCTGTATTAGGGATAATCGCACGTAAGCTCGACTGAGATGGCAGCATAGTCAGGTATCGAAAAAAATGGCGGCTGTGATATATATAGATATATTACCTCATGTATTATGATGAATGCGATAAAGTAAAGCGGTAGATTTAAAAAGGAGTGAGAAGTATGGAGAGATGACTGTTGCAGTGTTAAAATCACTTTTAAAGCAGAGAAATGCTTCTTTAAAGGGTAGGAAAAAAGATTTGATTTATAGGTAAGTACTTATATATTGTAACGGTCCTGTCCCTCCCAGTGTAAATAGAAAGCGTTCCTTCATGTAAATAGTGCGCGTTGTCTAATGTATAGCGTTTGGCAAATTCGCGCCTTTTCTCGCGTTATATATATATTAAATATATACGCGTCGTCTACTGTATGTGTGCGTCGGATGATTAGAGAGAGAGTGGGAGAGTGCGTGAGCGCAGATCAAGGTGTGATTGATTTGTTTCACTGTGTATTGTACGTGTTTTCAAATAAAAGCGGCGGTAAGACTCGTTCGGGGATTATTCGCTCGCTGACTTATTTATTAGCGAGTTGAAATAAATAAAGCCTAGGTACATGACAGCATAGACGAACCTGTGTATTTATTTTCTCTCTCCTTATTCCTCTCTATCCTGATCTAAGAAAAACGAACCCTTACATTGGCGATCCTGCCAGGATAGAGAGAAAGAGAGTTACAAGTTTGTACACAGATTTGATTAAATGGTGCCTGTATTTTTTCCGGTGAGTTTTCCGTGGTCCGGAGAAGAGCTCGTAAATCATCCGGAAAATCCGGTTTATGATTTCGGAGAGAGAGTACAGGAACTGGCCTCCGAAAACTATCAGCTGGGAGAGTTGATTTGTTTATTAGAGGAAAGAGTATATCGTCTCGAAGAATTGAATTTAAAGTTGGCTCTAGAACCTTTAGACGTGTTAGAGAAAACCGTTGAGCAGAGAAACGTTGAAGTCGACGCTCGTCTGCAGAAGGTCGAAGAAGAAATCGACGTTTTCACATTAAAAATGTCAAACCTTTCTATTTAAAAGTGTTTTTTTTTAAATTGCCAGTGAATAATTAGTGTATAAATAGTATTTTATTTCCGTAAAAAAATTTATCATAAAAGTAATAGTTATTTATATATCAGAAGTAGAATCTCGGGTTTTTTTTATTATTATATATTTCAATAATAGTTCAAAATATTCATGGTTAAATTTGTTTAATATGCAATATTGTCAATGACTTATAAATATTGCAATATTGTGTGGGAGACAAAAAGCCGATAGAATATGAACTAATGAAATATACGAATTTCGAAAAATAATATCCGAAAGGAGTTATAATAAAATTCGCTTAAAATTTGCAGCTGAAATTTTTGTAAATTGTAAAGGAGAATTTTATTAATTTTTTCACATGAAAAAACAATAATTTCTGAAGAAAAAATTTTTTTCGACTTAAGCGAGATTCGAACTCTGATCGGAGAGTTTGAGGGCGGGAGCTTTACCTCTGAGCCATCTAACTCTTAGTAGACCAGCGGTGTTATATATTATCTGTGCCGAGTACGCTATAGTATGATGGTGAAAACACGCAGTTCTAAGCTCCTTGAGGAGAATCAAGGTAGTTTGCAGGGAAAAAGAGATGCTTTGAATGAATCTCTTGCTAAATTAAAAGACGACACACACACATTGACAATGCTCTTGAAGATGAAGTAATGGCTTTCAATGAGCAAGTTAATGAGAATATGCAAAATATACTTTTGTATATAGAAGAAAATGAAGTTGCTTTGCAAGATTTGACAAACAATGTTCAAACTTCCGAAGAAAATTATCAGGAAGCTCTTAGACAAATAAAAGAACTTGAATTGAAATTAAATACAAGTGAAAAGGAGCTTGAAAAACGATGCCAAAAACGAGATTTTGAGCGTCGTGATAATTGTAATGAGGCATCTAGGGGTGTTGAATTGATTAATACAAAAATTCAACAACTCACCACAGATGTGAATGACATAAAAACATATGCTGAGAATATAAGTGAAGATGCGGATAAATTACGCATTTATATGTCTCAAGATATAACTCCAGAGTCAGCCATAAATGAAGGAGCTGTGGAGCTTATAATTCAAAAGTATTTCGAACAATACGAGAGACAGAGAAACTTGAGGGATAATTCTCAAGTAAAATCTCTAGAGGAGCACATTGTTTTTTTTGAAAATGCCAATAAACATTTGCTATCCAGATTGACAAAAGCTGAAAATTCGAATAAAAATTATAGCGCTCTAATAACAGAGATGCAGGACGTAATAATCGATCAAGATCAGCAATTCAGCGATTTAAGAACATTTAAGTTAAACGCTGAGAATGAAATAGACATTCTGCAAAGCAGATTAAGCACTCATGAGCTTAGCGTTGATAAGCATAGTGAGCAGCTCTACGATCTCATGAGAATGACGAAAAATGTCAAAGATCATGAGATTGAAAATGAACTGAAAATTGATCTATTCAAAAGTCGGATCAATAAAGATAATGAAAAATCTAGAGTTACTAGAAATAACTCAATAAAATGGTCAGATGATGAAATAAGAGATAGGAGAGCTTCGACTAGACGATTATCAAATAGTAGTCGATCTCCTTCGCCCATGAGACCAATAAAAGACAGGCTAAGAGAAAATATAACTAAGCCTAGTTTAACTTTGTCTCCGGACAGGAGTACAAGAGTAAATCAGAGTTTCTTAAATACGAGTCGCTCTGCTTTTCGGAGAGAAAAATGTCTGCTCATATTTTCAAGGCTGATTTATCTGATAAACCTATGAAATTTTTAAGGGAGATTACAAGATATATGGGATCGGAGGATTTGCCTCTAGACGATGTCAAGTATATTTTGGCACGTTCTTTGAGAGGTATAGCAGGTAGTTGGTGGGATATGATAGAAAATTCTATCTCATCATTCGATAAATTCGAAAAAGAATTCAAACAGAGATTTTGGAATTCTGATATCACTGACCAAATCAAAAGGAAAATTGAATATGGTACATAAAGTGATATCGAGAAAAAGACTCGAGTAGAATATACTACTGAATTAATGAGTCAAGCTGTAGATATAGGAGAAATGTCTGAAAAAGAGCTTGTAAGAAAACTTGCGGATCATCATGGATTCGAAGTAAGATTTGCAGTTTCTACACAGAAAATAGAAACTAAATCAGGTTTGCTTGATTTATTATCTTGCAAAGATATTGGAATGCAGAGGGAAAAAGAGAGTAAATCTGTATTATCCAATAAATCTACGGATTCTGGTGCTAGTACTAATTCTACAGTACAGAATTCTCAGAAAAATTTTAAACCTTGGAACAATCAAAGGTTTAATAATAATAACAGTAACAATCTGAATAGTCAAAGTAAATCCGAGGAGAGCTCTGAGACTAATAAAATTCAAGCTAAATCCGGAGAAGCTGCGACTAGTCAGAAAACTTCGGGTGGACAGAGTATATTTAAGAAAATGCCACAGAAGAGTACTGGTACTAAATCGAAAAATGGACATGACATTTACTCTTTAGATAGAGAAATTTTAAAAAATCCGTTAGAGGCATGCGGAATGTCGGGAAACTAACGACAGTCGCAGCATGTGCCCCGGATTTTATCTCAAATAGAGAGAGTAATGAGGCGACTGATTCTAGAAAAGGATATATTCAAACGATTATTGAAGATCCTAGAGGAGCCTTGTTAGATGGTCCGGAGGAGAGAATTCAAAAATGCCAAAACACAGAGTGTCCTGTGATTAAAATAAATTTGCAAGATGTCGAGGTAGAAGCTCTCATCGATACAGGCAGCCCTATCACGTGCATTTCTAATGAATTTTACAGATTGCATGTTGATAAATTTAATAAATGTCCAACGTTATCTATTATAGGACAAGTTATTAAAGGGGCTATTGGAGCTCAATCTGTCCGTCTAAAGATTCAATTTTTTGCGGAAGTTACTATTGGAAAAACAAGCAAAAATCTTAATATCATTGTAATTCCGAGATTATCTAGGGATTGCATAATTGGAGTTGATGCTATGGGAAGTTTTGATATGTCTATCAAATTTCGTATGGGCACAGTGGAGTTAAGAGAATCAAAAGATAATATGGAATGGTTAATTTATAAAACCTCTCCATTGAGTATAGAAGAGATAAATCATCGTTGCATTGAGGCAATCGAAGATTTTGGAGAAGTTGAGGATTATTGGAGTCAGGAGGAACAAGCCGAATTAAATGCAGGTCGGACTTTTCTCTCTGAACTCAATAAGAATTACTCAGAGTTGCATGAAAATCAATGCGAGGCGTCTCTGGTAATTAATAATTTGTCATCAGATGACACAGATCTGTATGACATTACAGTGCAAGAAGTAGAAGAGAAACTTCAGAATTGCCTCTGTAAAAATCCGAAAACTATCGACAGTCTCAGAAATCTCATCTGGAGATATAAAAAGGTTTTTTGTAAAAAACCAGGATTATTAAAGAATTTTGAATATAAAATCAAGATTAAAGATGATTCTACATTTTATGTTGCTCCATATCCTATTGCAATTAACAGTAGAGAAATTGTTAGAGCAATGATAAAAAAGATGTTAGACTGGAAAGTGATTAGAAGGTCGAACAGTCAATACATTAGTCCATTAGTGACTCCAGTAAAAAAAGACGGAACGGTGAGGCCGTGTCTGGATGCTAGAGAGGCAAATAGGCGCTTTGTAAAAGATTATGAGTCTCCTAGAAATGTAGAGGAATTATTGCAAATTTGTGATGAAATTGCAGTGATGACAAGTCTTGATTTAACGAGTAGTTTTTGGCAGATACCGTTAGCCGAAGAAAGCAAAAAATATACTGGTTTTATGCACGAAGGCAAAGTATATGAATTTAACGTTTGTCCTTTTGGCACCAGTGTAAGTACCTCAGCATTAGTGAGAGGCTTAGATTTTGCTATCAGAGGGCTCGGTAAAAACATAATAAATTTTGTAGATGATTTATTATGTATCTCCGGATCAGAAGAAGCTCATTTAGTGCATCTTGAAAAATTGTTTAAAAGACTAGAAGAGTATAATTTCACTCTTAGTCTTAAAAAGACACATTTCTTTAGACAAGAAATTGATTTTCTTGGCTTTACGCTTACTCCTGAAGGAATGAAAGCTCAGGAAGCAAAGCTTGAATTAATAAAAGAATTTCCAATACCTAGAAACCATAGACAATTAAAAGGTTTTCTTGGTTTGGTAAATTTTTATGGTAGAATGGTTGATAAGTTTGCATATGCAATGGAACCATTATTTAGATTACTAAGAGTAAAAAAGTGGGGGTGGGGGGACAAAGAGAATGAAGCATTTCAAAATGTTAAACAGTTATTTTTGGAAAATGCTACTTTGTCTCATCCTGATCCTACAAAACCTTATATATTGAGAACAGATAGTAGTGATTTTGCGATATCAGGTGCTCTGTCTCAATTAGATGAAAATGGAGTGGAAAAAGTCATAAAGTTCGTTAGTCGTACTTTAAAAGGCAGCGAATTGGCTTATTTCACTACTGAAAAAGAGCTTCTTGCAATTGTTTTTTGTATAATGAAGTTAGACGATTATTTAAGAATGGCGAAAGTGCAGGTGAAAACTGATCACCAAGCACTGATTTATATGTTTAATTGCCGATTTACCAGTGCGAGAATACGCAGATGGCTAATGGCAATACAAGACTACGATCTTCATTTTGAACATGTAAAAGGGAAAGACAATGTCATGCCTGATTTATTATCAAGGCATCCCGATTACATGAGCACGGTAAGAAACAAGCCTGGAGAAATTGTAATCTCGGCTGTTAATAGAAGAAGAAAACTGAGGAAGGAAATGATTTCAGTTTTTAAGAACTTTAAAACTCATCAAGAAGAAGATGAGAAAATTCAGCAAATGAAAGCTAAAGCTGTACCAGTTTTAGACAAAATTCAAATAAAAATCTTAAAATGCCGACTTATATTGTGAAAGATGATTTGATTTATAAAAAAAATCGTTTTGAGCAGTATTTGTTGGTGATGCCAGAAAAGTTCGTAAGTAAATTCATTATAGAATTACATGAATTTTATGGTCATATTGGAACTAGAAAATTACAAAAAATGATACAAGAAGATTTTTATGTGAATAATTTAAAACATAAAATTTCTTACTTGTTATCTGCCTGTGACTCGTGTCAAAGAAACAAAGTTTCGACAAGGCCGAGCACTGCTAAAAGACAAACAATCATTCCAGAGAAGCCTGGTGATTTATTATCAGTGGATTTTTATGGTCCATTACCGACTTCTACTGCAGGGATGAAGTATATCTTTGCAACAATTGATGTCTTTAGCAAACTGGTAGTTTTATACCCGATAAAAAAAGCCAATACGTCTACTGTATTGAGAAAAATTTTTGATCATTATATCAAAAATTTTGGAAACCCAAAGAGAATCATGTGTGATCATGGTACTCAATTTACTTCTAAAAAATGGCAGCAAAAATTAGAAGAAGAAAATATACAATTAGTATACTCTTCTGTGCGCCATCCACAAGGAAATGTGGTAGAAAGAGTAAATCGAGAGCTTGGTCGATTTTTCAGAACGTTCGTTAGTGATAAACATACAGGATGGGCTCCGTATGTTAATATCATTCAATCAATAATTAACGAAACGTATCACGAAACGACTGAGTACACGCCTCTGGAGTTACATTTAAATATAAAACCTAGTAGGGTGTGGAAAGTATGGATAAAAACTAATATCCATGCGGATGATTTAATACATGAAGAAAAAATATTCTTGGCAAGAGAAAGAATTAGAAAAAAGGGTGAAAAACGTAATGAAAAATTCAATAAGGAAAAAAAAACGTTTTTTCACGAAATATGAAATTGGAGATGAAGTACTTGTACGTGCAAATAATGTCTCAGATGCAGAGAATAGACAAATATCTAAATTTTTCTCTGTATATGAGGGGCCGTACGAAATACAAAGGAAAATAGGTGAAGATACCTATTTTTTAATCGATAGGGAGACACAAAATGAGAGAGGAAGATTTCACGCGGACGACTTGAAAAAGTACAAGCGTCACGTAGAAATTTAAACGGCGAGAGTCGAGCTACGCTTGCGCCGAAACTCTTCTTGAGTTGAAGAGAGAGAGAAAAATAACAGACTGGTGTTCTCACTCGCTCGCATTGTAAAGCTGTCACCTGTTTGTATACACATAATCAGGTGATCAGTTTGGTTTTTTTTATTCCTCTATTCGTGGTGATTTGCACGAGAGAGGAGTGATTCATGGATTTAAATATTAGATGTTTAAAATTTAGATAATTTATTTAAACCAGGTCCTAATTTATTTACGGGATGGTTTAAATCATTGAACGTTAAAAATTAGAGAGTAGTAAAAATTTTGCATGTTAGATGTAAGATTTTGAGTTTTAATAATTATTTAGATGTTTTAATGAAATAAACACTCTAGTCTTGATTTATACATAAGGCTAGAGTGTATTTTAAATAAATGAGATGTTTTATTTTAATTAGAATTATTTATTTAGATGAAACAGAGTAACTTCGTTAAAAGTGCTCTGATTTTGATTTTAAAAAATGATAAAAAATCGAATAAATTTTGCTTGAAATTGCAAAATTTTAATTTATTTCAATTTTTTATAATTACTAATTGTTGGAAGTAGCAACAATTAGTAATTTTAGATGAAAAAAATTTTTTTCCCTAAGATGGGATCGAACCGGCGACTTTCGGGTTCGAGGGCACGCACGCTGGCGCGATGCCACCATGCCATATACTTGCACTCGGAAAAATTAGAGTCAAGTATTATATGGCTATGAAGATTTTTTTTTTTCTGTGAAAACTCCTGAAAGCGTTGACGGAGTAATTTTTTTATACACATAGGGCACAAATATGCCTATGTTGTATATTTATTTCCCAAAAGCGTTGCGGGAAAAATCACGCAGCATGTGTGGTTTTGTTGTTGTGAGTCAAGGTATCTTAAGAAGCAGTTGGAGGAATTTGCGATCGAATGGGAGCCAGAAACGGCGAGGGTGTTCTATCCAGCGAATCCACCAATACGACTGCTGTACGACCCGGAAGGAAGCAGTAGAATAAAAAAATATTAAGTGTATTTATTTATGTGTGTGACAAAGTGGGGATTTCTGTGAATTTATTATAATTGTAATAGTAATAAATTAACAGAAGGGGACTATGTAACGGTCCTGTCCCTCCCAGTGTAAATAGAAAGCGTTCCTTCATGTAAATAGTGCGCGTTGTCTAATGTATAGCGTTTGGCAAATTCGCGCCTTTTCTCGCGTTATATGTATATTAAATGTATACGCGTCGTCTACTGTATGTGTGCGTCGGATGATTAGAGAGAGAGTGGGAGAGTGCGTGAGCGCAGATCAAGGTGTGATTGATTTGTTTCACTGTGTATTGTACGTGTTTTCAAATAAACGCGGCGGTAAGACTCGTTCGGGGATTATTCGCTCGCTGACTTATTTATTAGCGAGTTGAAATAAATAAAGCCTAGGTACGTGACAGCATAGACGAACCTGTGTATTTATTTTCTCTCTCCTTATTCCTCTCTATCCTGATCTAAGAAAAACGAACCCTTACAATATTATTTACTTATAAATTAGGTTATTTTTTCTTTACATTAATTTATAAACATTGCATTAATATAAGAATCCCTTTTAATCTTATAGATTGCTATTTTATGACAAATATGACAGTTTTGGTCATAATAATGCAGATGAAGATGTAGAATTAGTTAGAGTAATCGCTATACCATCACCACTTTTATATAAAGATTTGAACTCATCAGACCCGGTACCAAAAATAAATGATATAAACATTGATGAGTATCTGAAAAGGTAATATATCTTGTAAAAATATAATAAATGCGATAAGTAGGTTATTAAAATTATTATTTTTTGAAAGATTTAATAAAAATAGAGGAATAGCTGAAGATATGTATAAAGAGGGATATTTTCATTTTGTGCGCTATGGCATACAGAATAAATTATATTTTATCAAAGGAACATGCAGTGCTCAAATGAAAAAGTATGTTAAATATGAAGTGAACATGAGCTTATCATTTCATGGAGCAGTCATTGAAGCTTCGTGTAAATGCACTGCTGGGCATTCAACGAGTGCTCATTGCAAGCATGTTGTTGTTGTTTTATTAGGTGTTAGAGATTTGCATGTAAAGAAATCAATCATTACACATCAGTCAACAACACAATCTTTACAGACTTTTTACCAACCTTCGCAAAAATACAGCGGTTCAACAGTGAAAGCAAAAAATATAACATCAAGAAAAATAAAGAAAATGAACAAAATGAATGTATGCATCTCTTCGAGCCAAAGTTATTCTTTATTTATTTGCCAACGTTTCGACCGAATTAACGGTCCTCTTCAGGGCTATAAAATTCACAAAATATTTCACAAAATAACATTTAAAAAAATTTTTACAAATTAACATGAAAATTAAATTTACCAATTTTTACCTTAAATAATATAACGAATTACTATAAAAACATCTCGCCTACAAATGGCACAGAACAGCCGCGTAACCGAACGTCCTCCTTAACATTTCAAATTAAACGAATAAAAACCACAATAAAACTAGATAATAAATATTAAATAAATTAATAAAGCCTCTCTTACGTCTTGTGGCAACAACTACAGCTCTTGCAGAGTGGCCGGTGCAGCTGGATGGTAGTGCGACACCGGTAAAGATCAACTAACGACTAGCTTCCCTGGAGTACGCACACATTATATATACCCTTGAGGCCACCGCATACAATTACAAAATATTCGTACATATCGAACGTCAAGAACTCCAACGGAACGGCGCGGCATACTAGGATCGCATACGATTGTAAAGGCCAGTGTGCCTCTATTCTGTAGATACTTGAGGGAAGCTAGTCGTTAGTTGATCTTTACCGGTGTCGCACTACCATCCGATGACACCGGCCACTCTGCAAGAGCTGTAGTTGTTGCCACAAGCTTTATTAATTTATTTAATATTTATTATCTAGTTTTATTGTGGTTTTTATTCGTTTAATTTGAAATGTTAAGGAGGACGTTCGGTTACGCGGCCGTTCTGTGCTATTTGTAGGCAAGATGTTTTTATAGTAATTCGTTATATTATTTAAGGTAAAAATTGGTAAATTTAATTTTCATGTTAATTTGTAAAAATTTTTTTAAATGTTATTTTGTGAAATATTTTGTGAATTTTATAGCCTTGAAGAGGACCGTCAATTCGGTCGAAACGTTGGCAAATAAATATAGAATAACTTTGGCTCGAAGAGATGCATACATTCATTTTGTACTAAACAACCAGTCGAGCGATAGAAGCATTTAAAACAATAAAAAAAATGAAGCTTGAACTAGACGATACTTTGATTGATAGCAAGGAGTGATAGGAGGAGAATGATTGGTATGTAACCCGCTTCAAAAATTTACTTGTTAATTTTGGGGACAAGACGACGATGCCTCGGAAGAATATACTTACTCCAGCCAATCCGTATGCTATTTTAAACGACCACAATTATAGTCTATATACAGTCTATATACAGAATGTACCAACAAAGGTACTGCAAGACTTGTTGCTAATTAATATCAACAATGAGAAAATTGTTGAAATAGAAAAAAAGCACAAGATTGCAAGCCAACAATAATCTTTGGTATGAATATAGAAAACATAGATTGACTGCGAGATTTAAGCGATGAAAAAGCTAAAGTTTCGGTAGAGTCAATTCTCCATCCAAAGCAATTTACATCTAAAGCCACATCACACGGAAAAATATACGAAAGTAAAGCCATAGAGCAATTTGAAAAGTATTTTTGTCAAAATTAAATTCACTGTGTTGACTGTGGCCTGTTTGTTATGAAAACACATCCTTTCATTGGTGCTAGTCCAGATAGATTACTTGCAGAACAAACTGTCGTCGAAGTCAAATGTCCATATGCATCTAAGGAGGAGTACATCAATGAAAAAATAATTTCATATCTTGAAAGAAATGAAATTAATCAATTAAGTTTAAAAAAAACCACCAGTATTATTACCAGGTGCAGGGTAAAATGATGGTTACAGGTAGAAAATACTCTGGTTTTATTATATATACTTTCAAAGAAATATTAAGAATAAGTATAGTAAGAGACGACCAATTGATCTCTGAAATGTTGTAAAGGCTGACAAATTTTTACAATAAGTATTTATTACCTGCCATTTTAAATACATATACATATGAAGATTACGATAAATATTTTTAAGAAAAACCAAATGATGTTCTAGTTAAATATACATGTAAAGATGAAAAAATTCTCTAATCTGTGATCATTACAAAGATATTTATTTTCTCAAAATAAAATATTTAAAAAGGTACATGTTATTTTTTCATAATACATTCTTTGAAATTACAAAGCATTACGCAAACTCCAGTAATTTCTGTTGCAATAGAAATATAATTACGATTCAATTTAGTTGACATAATTTTGTAAGTTTTTAATAAGCCAATAATTCTTTTAATATGGACTCGATACTTGGATCATTTACGGTCTTGTAATAAAATATTGTGTGGCAGAAAACCTTTTCTTTTTGTGAAATGAGGTGTTAAAACCGTAACTCCAACAGGAGCAAGAAGATCTTGCACATTAAAACCTCTGTCTGCCATTATTATATCACCAGGCATACATTTTTTAAGCAAGTACCTCATTTCCACAACCTGACGATCGCTTGTTGATCCTGCGTACAGAGGACTGCAATAAGAAATTAATCCTCCAGGTGTACATCCAATGACAGCTTTTCAAGTTGTGTCATTTTTGTAATGGCTGAAAAGAGATTGGTGATGTTTCGGGTTACGTGGTCTTTGTACGTGAATCTCTGTTCCATCAATTATCACTCTTGTCTGTGGAAAATCTTGTTTGAAATTTCTAGGCATATAATATTGAATTAGTTGTCTGTCCGGCCAAATATCTATTCTTGACCACTGCTTCGCCATAAACTTTATCCAAGCTTTAAAGACATTACCAATAGCTGCTTGGGTTATTCAAAAAAATGCTCAATTCAATATCTGCACAATTTTGTCTCAATTTCCATAAAGTGAAAAAGAGCTGGTTTTCAAGAGATCCAAAGCTTCTGTGTCCTTCATGTTTTATGTAATGAACTTTAGCATCAAGAGTACAAAATACAAACTTAAATTTTTCATAATTTTCAAGTCCAGTAAAATGTGAAATTGCTGCTTCAGTGTCTTTTAAATTTTCCATTCCTAAGAGAGCAGTCACAAACATTTGAGTACTTTTATTGCACGTTTTTTTCACTGTTTCACTTCTAATCCTTAATTTCTGTTTTCACTAGTGCAATTACTGTTCGAATCATTTAATACACTCATTTCTTCAATATCTACAGTCAATGAAATAGACAGATCACAATTTTCGTTGTAAGCTACCTCACTTGATGCGTGCTGTTCTGCAGATTGTTCATGAATGTTTGCTGGATTCCAATTATGCTGCGAATTTCCTTGTTCAATTTCTGCTACTTTATTTAGTTGTACACTAGCATCACTGTTTTCTACAGTAAAGTTTTCGTATACGCCATTTTTTTCGATAGCTGACTGTGCTGCCATCTCAGACGAGCTTACGTGCGATTATCCCTAATTGTATATAGCGTCTATAAAGGCCCAGAAGGGCCTAAGAGTGAGGAGTATAGAGAGGACACACAGTAAGTCCACTGCATAGAAACTATCGGTAGTGGGGATCGCTGCACTCTCCTCGCTCTCTCTCTTTTTCCCCTCTTTTGCTCTCCGCGCTTTCTCTATACTATATACCTATACATACAATTTTTTTTGACGGAAAACATGTTTGAGGGATCGCTTTTTCGTTACATTTTAGTTACCCCTCAGACGAGCCATAAGAAGTTATCACTTCAACAGTTCAACCACTGAGTCAACCACTGAGTCAACCGAAGAAGATATCAGTCTTCGATAACTTCAATGACGACTTTGATATGGATGAACTAGAATTAATTGAAGCCGCGACGTGGCTGCAGGATGAGAAAGATCCGGAAGAAGCTAAGGAGTACAAACACTTAGAAACACTTGAAATGGCACTGAGTCTGCTAAGCCACGACAGCAACGTCCTCTTAGCGGACGTGCCAAGCCCAGCTAGTCAGAACGCAGAAAAGATAGCAGGAGCTACAGTTGATAATCGAAACTACTTACGAGTTGTCCTCGGAGGAATTCAGTACAGAGCGATCTTCGATCCGGGTGCCCTCATTTCCTTAGTAGGCCCGGACGTGGCCCAGCGCCTTGTCAGTCGGTTTCATCAAGTAGAAGATCACATCCAAACCGTCACAGGAGCACGAACACCAATCTTGAGATATCTCGATATCCGATTCGATCTAGAAGGAATCTTGAACATCGTACCTGCCTGAGCCGTAAAAGAAGTTCACCACTCAATACTGCTAGGCAAAAACTTCAGTGACTTGTTCAAGATAGATACGGATCATCGAGGTTGGTGGAGAGCAAATTCTGGGCCTTGCAGAGAGTTCGACCGATAAGACGACAAACCGGCAGCAGAAATATATGCCGAATGCGCCGAAATACTAGAACTCGACCCGGACGACCGCCAAGAGATCGAAGAAATCGTGAAAAAGATATTACCCGAGGACTCCCCGGATATTCTGGGTTTTACTATCAAGGTGAAAAGCCGATCCGCTAAAAATCACCTAAAAAGTTGAAAAGATAAAAAACTAAACTAACTAGCTAAAGAGATCTTGAAGCTTGGAGTAATCGAGAACTCGGCTAGCGATTTCTGCAGTTTACCTGTGTTAGTGCCGAAGCCGACCCCGACACTTGCGTGAGGTCATCCTTCAACGGGTCTGCACCCCGGGCGATGCCTAGAACCGCGCTAGAGATCGGAGAAGACCGCCGGAAAACGTTCCGAGCGGAGGAGGGAAGACTTCGAGAACAGAGATAGGGAGCCCCGAGATGGTTTATTTGTTTTAGCAACCCCCCAGGAAAACAGAGGCCAAGCATGAGAAGGAGCAGTTGACTAACCATTAACTCACAGTCGGGGAGGGTCCCTGCAGCTGAGCGCCCGGTACCCCCCTATCTTGAAAAACCTAACAATGCAGGGCATTGGAGGTTCGGAAGATGGAATGCGACGGAGATTAGCGTCGTAAAAGCTGGGTAGCTTCCCTGCAGATACCCGAGACCGAGCAGAACAAACATGCTCTAAAGCACTGGAGTTTACAGGGGAGACTACGTACCGAGCCGTAGCCAGGCGCCGGCACCGAGCCGTGCCGTAGGAGAAGAAGAGAGAAGGAGAGAGAACGCGCAAGGAGAACAGCAGCCGGCCGAGTCGCCGCTGTGACGTCACGGCCGCCGAGCCGATGACACCACCGAGAAGCACAAGGCGACGGCGAGCGTAGCGAGTATATGGCGCTACAGCGAGCGTAGCGAGCATATGGCGCTACAGCGTGCGGCGCGGCGAGCGCGGAGCCGCATATGTATGAGTAGACGAGCGAGCGTGTGTGCGTGCGCAACCGAGAAAATGTGAAGAAGACAGATAGAGAAAATTGC
Organism: Philotrypesis tridentata; assembly: GCA_018906965.1. Classification (NCBI taxonomy): domain Eukaryota; kingdom Metazoa; phylum Arthropoda; class Insecta; order Hymenoptera; family Pteromalidae; genus Philotrypesis; species Philotrypesis tridentata. The sequence continues at coordinate 129,166 of JACCIB010000348.1, forward strand.
CGAGTGGAGGCCTTCGAGACCCATTGTACAAGCGTGGAGGACTATTGGGTCGAAGTGGAGGTGCAAGCATCGTCCACAACGACGAATGAAAATAGAATTATATGTATCCGCCGAAGCTGTGTGATGAGAGATATCAAATTGTGTGTAAGAAAATTTATAATTGCCGCGAATGGAAATACACTGTAGACGAGCGGTCACATGATGGGCCGCACATGGAATGTGTGTGAGCGGGCGACGAGCGAGAGCTAGTCGGTACCCCCGCAAACCTCGCAAGAGTAAGCATCCAGGGAAGAATTGATAGAGTAATCAGAGTGAATTTAGGAGTAATATTAAGAGCGAATCCGGAGTCAACCGTCATCCACCAGCAACCGTAGTCTGTTTCGTGAACGACATTTATAGGGAACAAGACTTCGGCCGAACCTGAGGAGGCGAGAAAGGATAGGAAGAAAAAAAGGAAGTAAGAAAAGTGGTTGTTAATCCGCGAGTGCCGCGTATCCGCCGAGGCCGCCGCCGTGCCTGCATACGAGGAACGTGCAAAACGAGTGTGTAATACGAACTAAGTTAATCTGTATAATAAATCAACTACTGTTAATCCGCAAATCCATACGTGTTTAATCCTTTACTATTTCCCGGCTCAAACGGACCTGACGTACAAGAGTGTCAGCCGAGGCCTGAAGACTTGCTCGAGGTATCCGCGACGCGTCAAGGCGTCCTTAAACAGAAAATCAGACGTGACGCGAAGCCTCGAAGAACACGAGAGGAGGAGAGAACGACGAGGAGAACGACGCGCCACACGCCACACCACCACCCCAGAGAGCGAACGCAGCAAGTCGGTCATTACCGTGCCGCGGATTTCCCGCTCGCGCAGTCATCGCCGTGGTCGCGCGACTTTCCCCACCTTGCGTTCCCCGTCCTGCCGTGTCACAACTGTTTTATGAAGATTTACCGTTCATTATTTTTTTAAACCCCGAACACCCTCATATAACAGACCCAAAACTGCTATTATTCTCAAATATAATCCGATTCGTGGATGAAATACGTTTCAATGATTATTAGAATTATTATGTATAAGAAAGTATTAAAATATATGATAGTTCTCAATAATATGTATTATTGATCAGATATCATAAATGATATATAACTTGAATAAAATTATATTATAAATACTCAAATTATAAATATTATAATCTTTGCATTTAGTGATAACATGGCGATGACATGGCTAGTACAATATTATTTAAACAAATGATCACCTTAATATCTGAATCTTTAAAATTACCTACTAAATTTTCTTCAATATCTTCCCAACTTATGTTAGTTATTTCTATATTCTAAGATATACTAAATATTCCATAATTTTTCTACAAAAATATTGTTTTCAGTAATACAAGTAATACTATCAAATGCATTTTAACTTTTAATGTTGATTCACTGCTACTGAATTTAATTTTCTATAATCCATTACTAATCTGTATCTTTTTTCCCCTTCAACTAGCTGTTTTTTAGAAACCACAAATGCTGGTGCATTTTATAGACTTTTGGTCTACCTGACCGCTTTATTTTCAATTAATTTATGTGTTTCTTTAATTGTTAAAGTTTTAGAATTAAATGCGAATGAATACTGTATAACATAAATAGGCTTAAATTAATCTCATGCTGCTCTACAGTGCACATTCCTAATTCATTTCCTATCCAACATTTTCTACCTCGTTTTCACGCGCAATAGCTTTCAAAATTGTACTTAAAAAATCCGTGACATTTACCTTCTGCATATTTACTATTCTGATCAGCCTTCTGCATGTTATAGATATTTCGAACAATATTTCTTTGCAACTTAAATTTAACATTATTAATTACTAACTATTTTCCCTTAACAATTTAATTCCTAATATTCCATTGTAAGAAATTGCAAATTCACTTCGTGCTAAATGAAATTCAAAGTATTCACCATTTATTGGTAAATTAACTACAATCAAAATATTGATATTTTTATTCAAAATATCCGATAGAAAAAACTGTCTATTTTGTAACTGAATATTGGATTGAACTTGATCTACTTTAATAATGTTTATCTGTGCTCCACTATCGACTAGAAAGTTACTTTTTTTTAACGTAAATGGATTTATAATTTCTATATACTCTAATAAATTTTCTAATTTTAAATAATAAATTTCAAATTGAATATCTACTATTTCATCATGATTATTTTTATAATTTATCTCACTATAATGGCTATTCCATCCCCCATAATTTCCATTGAATGATTTATTTATAACTTTTGATAACCTTAATGCCACAAAAGTTCTAAGAGTTTACTCTATCTATACATTTATTTCATTGTTTTAATCAAACATAATTTTCGAACTCTCAATTTGGACCCCTTAGATTGTAAAAACTCAAATTTATCTATCTATGAAAATATTAACGCGTAAACATCTTCACGTTAAGAGTCTGTTGGTCAGACTACTATTTCATGAGTGTTACTTCTCCTGTAACTTCGATTTCACATAAATTTCAATTTTAATTTTACCAAAAGAAAGTTACGATATGGAACAGGACATATAGACATCACAACATTAAAAACAAACGACGAAGTGTACGATTACGCAAAATTAAGAATACTAATAGACGCCCAACACGACTTAAACCGGATGCACGAACATTTCAGAGGATTTGGACGTGTAATCAGGTTCGACGTTTCTACACACCCGACAATGACGGACACACTGCAAGTGTTCATCCATTTCGAAAGTATGAAATCGGCAACACAGGCAAAACAACACTGCTACCCGATTTATACATGCGAATGGGGACATCTAAAACCAGAAGTAATTGACCTGGCAACACGGGACCTCAACACCGTCAGTATCAGGGTACCAGTCGATTATACGACGCTGGAGAAAACACAACTATTTAACAAATTTGGCGAAATAGTTTCAGTCAAATATGTACAGCTCGGAAAAAAACACGCGCAGGCAATGGTTATCCACACCCACGCTGGGTTCCTAACTTACAGAAACAAAGAGGACGCCAAAAAAGCGATCAATTCAAAGGCCGATTCCGAGCCTTGTACAAGAAGATCACGGCGAGAACACATACGTGGTGCAATAAGCTAATACCGCTTAGATTGTAAACGGAGCACTGTAAATCCTGTTTCGACCCCAAAACAAAGCAGTGAGGAACGCAGCACCCATTTTGCATAAACGAGTACACAATATCTTTAAACATCTTTTTATTTCGTTATTATATCACAAGTTCTCTTTTTATACTTCTATATATTGTAATGACAGTTAAGGTCAATCATTTTTTTTATATACCACATGTAATTCCTTTTTTTGCGAAAATTATATTACCAACCTATACTTTATAAAGAATAATTGTTAATTTAGATATGACTTAAACGTCCCCTCGAAATTAAACTAACAAAAATAAGACAAATAAAATATACTAACCTTAGATTAAGGGCAATTACAACAGCCAAAGGAGAAAACACCCTCACACCATGAGATTCATAAAAAAAAACTCACCCCTACCCACCCTGCATACACCATCGTTTGCCGGGACAGCAAACCTTCCAAGGGGGAGAGTATGTTATGTGACGAAGCCAGGATGCAAAACGCATCGGCAACGTTGCATAACGATAGGAAAATTCCATCATTCAAAGAACGTTAGAATTGTCGCCAAGCGAAGACAATAACTTTACCTCACCCACAGCCCTCGAAACGCTGATCAAGCACTTCGCCCTCCTCCGTGCCGCTGGACTCCGCACCTAGTCCATGAGTGCGAGAGAGAGTGAAGTTGCAAATGCAATGAAGAGAGGGATGGGGAACAAGTAGAGACAATTAGTGGGAGAAAAAGTGACGCGCTCTCTCCTATGCCTAATTGCGAGCCCTAGAGTAGGACGTTGAGAGAGCTGACCGAGTTCAGACGTGTCTAAACCGATCTCTCAAATTTTCTTTTTGCACATTCAGTCGCCTGAGTGGCTTTTGTTCTATTACAAATAATAAATCGCAGTAAATTCAACATAATTAAATAGTAAAAATATCGATTATTATTTCCCGCCTATTTTGCAATTGCATTAAAAAACGCCTGGCTATTTTCGCGTTTATCCGCTTTGCCGTCACTTCACTCGCTCTTTTCGCCATTGCCCAGCTGAGCCTGACACTTCCAGTGTCTCGAGATAATCCAGCTTTTTATATTTCAGCTCTTATTGATTAGGACAAATTTTTATTATATGGTAGATAAAGGTTGAATGGTAAAGATGACAGGTAGTTAATAGACTTCATGGTTAGAGATCATCGTGGAGAAGATAGGGAGAGGTGTCAGACGGAGGGTGGAGCTGATGAGTGAGCAATTTTTATAATAACATTTTTCAGTATCATTTATATACCATGAGTTTTATGGCAGTAGGCAAATTTTAAGAATTATTATTCTTCTAACTAATCAATAAAATATGCATATATTTAAAAATTGAGATTTGAAAATCTAAAAGTTTAAAATCAATTCTTGAAATTTTTGCTGTAAATTATTTTTGTACATTACCAAAATAACAATTGAAATAATGGGGGTTGGCGAGCGGAGCGAGCAAGGGGGTACCCCCTAGTATATATATACTAGGGGTACTAGGATATATATATATATATTAGACTGCCTCAGACGGTAGATAATATCCGATTTGAACGGGATGAATCGGATTCTTATGCAGTTTCATCTCTCTCTTTAGAGCTAGTTGAAGTTCGTGACCTACAAATTCAAAATGCTAGAATGCTAGGGCACCGAACCTCACTGTACATTAAGGAAACACAATAAGATCGTAAATTTTCCGAGTATACGTGGAGGAAGGGACTCAGGCGGCTCAAAATTTTGATCTGGGGTAGACCTGGCCTCGGCTAATTTATGACACTCTCGAAGTGAGGATCGCAGAAAATATTGCAGATGTTTCATTTAAAATCAACTTTTGCTATAGACTATTTTATTAAATAATACATATTACATTCATTTCATACACGTTTTATTCATGAATAACAAAATTTGAACGGTAAAAATCGGTCAATATTTAGTGAATTCCATAATTTGATGTACTAATTATATTCTAACGAAAAATTCTAGAAACTTCTAGAAACGACGCGTAACGGTTAATAATTAAAAATTAATACTTGTGATGTAAACATTTAAATCATACAGCAAATTATACCTAACTAGCAAGATTCACCTCGCTCCTATCGTCGCTCGGTTACAAGAGAAAATTGCGTTAAAAAATTTAATTTTCAAGTTCAATTTTTATTATTGAACAACATACTTATACTATATTATGTAATATAGTAGAGAAAATTGAAAAGTAATTTTAATTAAATTAATGTTTTTATTTAGCGAAAAAATGTAGAATATTAAATTGACGAAGTTAAAATTAATCTGCTGCAGCTTTTATGTAGTAACATGTTGTGCCGTTGAGCGGCACTACTATGCTTATAAGTTATTGGACTCTAATAGTTAATGTAGACGGAGCTTAGACTGTAGTAGCATATGTGTTTACATTTTATTGTATATACATCTTAAATATACACAGAGTACTGTACTATTAGCACAAACGTGTTGTTCTAATCTATAAAGTATTAAGCAAATAAAAATATTCTTTCAGAAGTGAGAATGCTCATAGTAAGAAATCATAATTTTGATAAAAATCGTTACAATATTGCAGCGTGTAACGAAGTTGCCGTAGTATTTGAAGCGAATGATGGGGAACCACCGATAAAAAGAGATATTTGCATATATCCAAAATCAGAACATCCAATTACAATTCCTTCTATAAGTCGACATGTTGACCCAATGATATATCCTTTAATATATCCTACAGGCGGTTCCAGATGGATGCCTTATATAAAACCAAATAATAGTAAAAATAATGTATCGACTCTTCAATTTTACAAGTATAAATTAAGTGTAAGACAAAATTTTAATCCTTATTTAAATGTAGGAAAGCTAACTCAACAATATGTTGTTGACGCTTGGATGAAAGTAGAGGGTTCTAGGTTATATTTCATAAAAAAGAATCAAAATATTTTAAGAACAGAATTATATGCAGGATTAATAGACTATTTGAATAACAAATATTGTAAGGAAAATGAGCAATGTGAAGTTGGAAAAATGTATATATTACCATCCAGTTTTACCGGAAGTCCTCGAGCTTTACATCAAAAATTCATCGATTCAATGGTTCTTGTTCAAATATATGGTAAACCTGATTTGTTTCTTACTATGACTTGTAATCCAAAATGGAATGAAATTATTGATAATATCGAACATTTTGAAGAACCTGTGGATAGGCCAGATATTGTTGTAAAAGTATTTAATGAAAAAGTAAAACAACTAAAACACAACATAGTTAAAAACAATATTTTTGGAAAATCTATTGCATATACCTACGTAATTGAATTTCAAAAAAGAGGCTTACCTCATATACATATGCTCATTTTTCTAGATAAAGAAGATAAATTTTATAATAATGAATTAATAGATGAAATTATTTCTGCTGAAATACCAGATGAATCAAAAAATCCTAGATTATACGCAATAGTTAAACGTTTTATGGTTCATGGGCCTTGTGGCGAACAAAATCAAAATTCTCCATGTATGGATTTAGAAACAAATAAATGTGCCAAGAACTTTCCAAAACGTTTTAATGAACATACTTCAATAAAAACAGGCTACCCTTTATATAGAAGAAGAAATGACAAAAGAAAAATTTATTTTTCTTCAAAAAAATCGGCAGATAATAGGTTTATTGTTCCGTATAATCCATTCTTGTTATTAAAGTATAATAGTCACATAAATGTTGAAGTTTGTTCAACTGTATTATGTGTAAAATATTTATTCAAATACTGCTATAAGGGACATGATTGTGCTTTTATTGAAATGAAATTAGAAATAAAAAACATAACTGAAAATGATGATAATAATGAAGTTAGCGAAGAGAAAATTAAATATCATGAAATAAAACAATATATTAATACAAGGTATGTTTGCCCACCAGAAGCTATGCATCGTTTATTAGAATATGATATAAGCGAATTATCACATACTATTAATAAAATGCCTGTTCATGAAGAAAATCAACAACCAGTTTTTTATGTGAAGAATGAAGAAATTAATGTATTAAATAAAAATGTTGGCACACAATTAACTGCTTGGTTTGAACTTAATAAAATTGACATTGAAGCACGCAAGTATTTAGACACAGACATACCGAAGCATTATGTGTTTGACATTAAAACGAAAACATGGAATAAACGTAAGAAATTGAATAAACCAATATTAAGTAGAATGTATTTGGTAAGTCCCAAACAGAAAGAACGTTTCTTTTTACGCTTATTATTATTACATATTGAAGGGGCAACATCTTTTGAATATTTAAAAACTTATAATAATATTACATATTCAAGTTTTTATGAAGTTTGTAAAGCAAGAAATTTAATAGCTACAGATGAAGAGTGGAGTAAATGTTTAGAAGAAGCATCACAATATAAATTTCCATTAAGTATGTGCCAATTATTCGGTTATATTTGTGTATTTCATAATCCGGTGAACGCTTTAGATCTTTTTGAAAAATTTAAGTCAGATTTTTATCCGCCAACAATGAATATAGAGAAAGGAACACAATATGCAATAAAATTAATAAATGACGTTTTAATTTCTCATGGTTTCACAACTAAAGATTTTGGTTTACCTGAAGTATCTAACGAAAATAAATTAACTTTCACTCATACCGATTTTGACATAAATATTGAGAACGATAATGATTATAACTTTCGATTGAATCGAAACACTATGTTACTAGAACGAATTTCAACATTGACAGACACTCAAAGAATAATCTATAATATGGTAATTAATGCTATTAATGGAAAAACCAACGATAAAAATATCTTTATTGATGGTCCAGGAGGAACTGGTAAAAGTTACATATTAAATACACTTATTGATTATTTTAAAATAAATCAAATAAAATTTTTAACTGTTGCGTGGATTGGGATAGCGGCAAATTTATTAGAAGATGGAAAAACCGTACATACCACATTTAAATTACCATTTAATATTAATGAGCAAAGCACATGCAATATAACAGCCAGCAGTAATAGTGGACATAGAATGAAACTTGTTAAAGTGATTATTTGGGATGAAATAACAATGGCTTCTAAATATGCATTTGAAGCAGTAGATCGTATGTTGAAAGACATATGTAACAATGAATATATATTTGGCAACAAAATTATAATTGTATCAGGAGATTTTCGACAAACATTGCCAATCGTTAAATTCGGGAACAGAACTCAAATTGTTGAAAATTGTGTTAAAAAAAGTTATTTGTGGGATAATTTTAAAACTGTATCTTTAAAAGAAAATAAGCGTGTTATTGAATCAGATGTGCAATTTAAAAAGTGGCTTTTACAAATTGGAGATGGAATATTTACGAACACATTTGAAGAAGAAAATGAAGTAATATGTATACCTAATGAAATGTTATCGAATGGAAATATAATTGAAGAAATATATGGTACGAATATTGAACCAAATGATAAAGAATATTATGAAAATATTATATTAGCTCCAAAGAATTCAGACGTTTTAGAAATAAATAATAAAATTTTATCTATAATCAATGAAACAGAACACACATATTTAAGTACAGATTCAGCAGAGGATGTTAATAATGAAAATTTGAATACAATTTTACCAACAGAATTTTTAAATTCTTTGACACCTAATGGCTTGCCGCCACACAAACTGACATTGAAGAAAGGGGCTATAATAATGCTATTGAGAAATTTAAATTTGAACGAAGGACTTTGCAATGGTACAAGGTTAATTGTTAAAGATATGAAAGATTATTGCATTTTAGCTGAAATCGTAAGTGGAAGAAAGGTTGGCTCAAATGTTATAATACCAAGAATAAATTTATCGCCACCTATAGAGGAACTATCATTTTCAATGACACGAAGACAATTTCCAATTAGGCTTGCACACGCTATGACAATAAATAAAGCCCAGGGACAATCGTTTAAAAAAGTTGGATTATATTTACCATCTTCAGTATTCTCTCATGGACAGTTATATGTAGCATTATCAAGGGCAATAAATTCTAAATATTTAAAAGTGTTTATAAATGAAAAAAATAAAATTAAAAATGAGAAAAAAATCAACAAAGTTTACACTAAAAATATTGTATTTAAAGAAATACTATAAATTTAAAGCTAGCTAAAAAATATTGAAAATATAATTAAAGGATAACAGTGTTAATGGGAATAAAATTAATACCCGTAAAGAGCGCTGCTAAGGATATCGGCAGTCAAGAAAAGAAAATGTAGAAATTGAACGACTTTTGAAGCCTGGTAATGAAAAAATGTACGGCCATAGAGAGCGCTGCTAAGGATATCGGCAGCCAAGAAAAGAAAATGTAGAAATTGAACGACTTTTGAAGCCTGGTAATGAAAAAATGTACGGCCATAGAGAGCGCTGCTAAGGATAGCGGCAGCCAAGAAAAGAAAATATAGAAATTGAACGACTTTTGAAGCCTGGTAATGAAAAAATGGACGGCCATAGAGAGCGCTGCTAAGGATAGCAGCAGCCAAGAAAAAAAGCAAAGAATGCAACAATTAATTTAATTTAACATCTACATTTAAATTCCGACAATTCCAATATCGCCGTGATTTTTCACCTTAGTGATTTTTTATTTGATTTTTTGATTTCATTATTTTTTAATTTTTTTATATTTTGGGAAAAATGTCCAGATTGAATGTAATTTTTTTGAAACAAACACATTTTTTCAGAAACAACCTGAAGGAAGGAAGGAAGGAAGGAAGACAACATTGTTTTCGAAGTGGACACACCCATAAATAATTAAGTGGATTAGGCCTACAGGGGAAACCACGAAAAAAAACGCGCCATTTCTATTTACCTCAAAAGTGGTGCGGAAATAGTAGAAAAATCATTGGTTACCTTACACAATTTCATCACATTATGTCTTACATGCTGTATGGGAAGGGTAGCGAGTATGAAGGGGAAGGGTGACCATAATTAAGGGAAGGGTAACCAGCATTAAGGGAAGGGTAGCCAGCTAAATGAGCCAGCACAGGGGTAGACAGCTTTATAAAGCCGCGCGGAGCGAGGGTGGACGGGTGGGGGAAGCTTTAAGTGTGCGAATTGAAATATATAAAAAAATGTCTCGTCATAATGTTTTTTTTTAAAAAATTAAATCAAAAGTGTCAAAAAAAAGTCTGAACAATTTTTAAAGTGCAATTATGACCTTGGATTAGAAGATACTTGAAATGTCAATGATGGCATTTGAAGCTGAGCGTGTAAAGTTTATGCACGTATATTGCAATATACACGTGTAGATGTTTATACCAATTTTTAAGCCAAAAAAAAGTCTGGAAAACCCCAATCGATATTCCGAAAGGAAGCTGCTTAATATAATAGAAGATTTTCAAAATTATTTCTCTACGTTTAAGAAAATAATTTTTGGAAAAATCTCGAGAGAAACTAAATGATAGAGATTTACGGTCGCTCTAACGAAGGTTACTGTACAAATCTCGGTACAAATCTACCCTAGCGCGCTACGACGACAGTCAATAGATACTGCACTTTATAAAATTTCGAGAATTTCTAATACATTCGCTTTTTGCGATTTTCTCGGACATGGAAAGGGCGCAGGTAAGCGCTCAATGCACAAATAGCCGAACGCTTCAAAGTTTTCGAAATATAAATCATTTCAAAGATTTCCTATATAGATGGATATTCGCGGATTATTATTGCTCATAGTGACTTGAGAGGGGCATAGATCCAGGTAAGGCCTCAAGGTTCAAATATTCCGCGCTGTCGAATTTTTCGTTCAGTCAGAGAGTAAATTTCACAGTGTCAAGTTCGCTCCGAGGTTCACTCCTACAAGCATAACATTAGTTCAGTGATTTTTGAATCATGTCACGTCAAAAACCAAAGTGGATTGTGAATGAGATTTCTGAGATTCAAGGATGTAAGCTGCCCTCTAATAAAGAAGTTTTAGGATACTTTCTCTACTATCATAAGCATTCATGGAAAAGTTTACGTGAATCATCGGTCTATGAAAAGATTAAAATTTTTTGGGATGCAGCGTGTATTCCAATGCGTAATGAAAGAGACATAGTGCTACAAATTGAAAAATTTTACATATTTTATTTGCATTTACATATTATATTTGCAGGATTATTATTTTGAGTGTAATTAACATTTTAGTTTTTGTGTGACAATTTACCGCGATTGTTAAAATAAATAATTCAAATAGCTATACCTCAAAAACTAATGATCCCACAGGATCCGCTTATTGCACATATAAAGTTGTTACCTGTTTATATATTTTCCTAAAATTTCAGCTCTAAATGTTGAAAACTAAAAAAGTTTCGAATTTTCAAACAAATACATATTTCAGTTCTTAGCTCTCAGTAGTGGAGACTCTCGAAAAGTATAGTTTTTCAAAATTCGCACCTGTTTTGCTATTTAACATTTAAAGCTAAAACTTTCGTGAAATGTTGCTATAGGCAAGTACTTCGTAGGTGCGAAAAGCCAGCTTTGCGGAATTATTATTTAAGTTTATGTACGATTTTGTACTTATGTACAGTAACTAAGAAAAATGTATGTGTGTTTTAGGTATGCATTCTAATTTGAGCGATTACATACTATTTGAAGATGAAGATATTGAGGACCTTATTAGTTTTATTGATGACGAAGAAGATAGTAATTACGCAGCTGATACTGAATCTAAAGTCAATAGTAAAAACCTCAAGTTTATGACGCAGGACTTAACATTGAATTTGGATCGTGCAAAAATAAGTTTTCGCATGGCCACCCGTATCATAGCATCTATATTAAATGGGCTTGGAATAGATTTAGACAACGTTATTCTAAGTCACCAGACACTGGATAGAAAAAGGAATGCTGATAGAATTAATATGGTCGACGCTATAAAAAGAAATACCCATTTTAGTTCTCAAGTTCTCATCCAGTGGGACGGCAAAGATCTAGCCGATCCTGATGCATTTTACAAAAAGGCTCATTATCTGCCTGTCATAGCGGCAGGGGTGGAGTCGCACATGCTGCTTGGTGTCTGAAAATTATCCAGAGGTACCGGTAAAGCACATGCGGAAGCAATCTTTGAATTGGTAAAAGATTGACAATTGGAAGAACAAGTTGCCGGCATGTGCTTTGATACCACAGTCTCCAACACCGGTATTCATAGCGGAGCATGTGTTTTATTGGAAAATTTGCTAGAACGAAAACTTTTATACTTTGCATGTGGGCACCACATATTCGATCTTCTGTTGGAAGCGGCTTTTGAAGACGCATTAAGTCTGAAAACGTATGAGCCCGAAAATGCTTTGTTTAAAAGTTTTAATCATTCGTGGAATTCCATCGAGCAAAAAAGTTTTATGCAAATCTCGGATGATCTGGATATTTGTCACAGAATACCTGCTAAAGATGATATTATTTTTTTCATAAAGCAGCAACTGGAGGTAATATTTGACAAAAATATTTTTTATATAAATTACAAATAGAAAGAAATACTTTTAGTAATCCAATATGTATTTTTGCAGGTGAATAATTTTCCAAGAGGAGATTATAGAGAATTTTTAGACCTTCTCCTCATTTTTCTCGGCGAAAAATGCAACGATGAAGTACATTTTAAGGCTCCTGGCGCAATGTCAAATGCCAGGTGGATGGCTAAAGCTGTCTCAAAATGTACATGTTTCAGAGTCAATTTTCATTGTCAGCAGAGCATGAAAATGGACATGAAAATGGACATGAAAAATCATTAAAAAAATCCTGCTATGATTTGATTCTTAATTATAATAATTGAAAAAATTTTATAAATCATTGTAAAAAATAAATAATAATGAAGTAATTATTAAGTAGACTTAGATTTAGTTATAAAAAAATATTCGAATTAAATCTATATTTACTAATTTTCACACAAAAAATTATAAAAATCGATAAATATTTATTTATTTTTATTTGAAATATCCATTTCCAATAAAAACAAGTAAATAGTTATTGATTTTTTTGATTCAATTTTGGTTATTATTGTTATTTGAAATCAAAACAGAATTTAAAGTATTAAAGTATAATCTATTATTAATAAACAATTTAAAATTTCTAGTAAAAATAAACGACAACCTTTCCAACCCTTATTAAAAGGATTAGCGCAGGTCAACTTTTTTTGGCGGTGGAAAGTTTTCGGACGATCGCCGAAGGGTCCAGGTTTATGACGACTCTAATCACCGAATGAAAAAACTTTCACTTGACGCGCCCTAGTTATTTCAAAAAGATTTTTATTTAAAACTACGTTTTATGCGATAAAATACATATTTATCAAAATGCTCTTCAGAAAACCGGATTCTCCATGAGTTTCAGCCATTAACATTAACTGCTTGAAATGGACATTCTAAAATTGAGAATTTTAAAATCTTTAACATTAAATAACTCCCGTGCTTTTCACTTTTTTAAGAAAGTAACCACGTATACATGTTTAGTGTCAGAGTATAAATGAATAGCTCTAAGCACAAGTGTCTATTAATATAACTTTCTGAGATAATACTCATTTAAAAAATAACTTACAATTTTCTGCAAAATTCTATTCTGCATTTCTCATGGATCTACATAAGAATCCGATTTGTCCCGTTCAAATCGGATATTATCTACCGTCTGAGGCGGTCTAATATATATATATATATATATATATATATATATATATATATATTGTGACGAGTATCGTCACGCCGCATGCATATTCTATTCTAAGACATATGTTTTTATATATTTGCATGTAAGCCTTTTCAGATGTTCCCGCGCACCAGAGCTGTACGAGAGTTGATGTATTGCTGAACGCGCCGCCTGGTGAGAGAGCGCGCGTGAGGGAGAAGCTTCTAGCGTCACGTTAGGTTAGACGTGAGATTCGATTCGAGCATCGAGCGCGCGTGTTGTATATCAGGAGAGCGTCTATCCCGGCGATATAGTTATTCTGTATTGTTTATTGTACAATAATTGAGATTACACGTGTAAGTGGAGTGATACTCTACATCGTTGCGAGAGCATCTTGATTACCAGGCAGCTGGACCAAAGCGAGACCGCAGTTTTAGGCTGATTATTGTGTTAGCGTCCTCCGCATTTTTCTGTAAGTATCAGCTTCTCTCTTTCACTCTCACCAGCGCGTTCAACAATATTAGCTTTCTATTGACCGTGAGATTGCGTGCTAACAAAGCACACTTGTACATTTATTTTGTTGTGATTTTCTGATTGAATTAACATAATATATGCAATAGCCTTTTACCGAACGTCACGTGTGTATTTCATTTGCGAATTTTACGTATTAGCCCTGTTCCCCTTTATCTAAAACCCACGGAGAATTAAAGTAGAATAATCTACATTTAACGTGGTCAATCCCCGTTACATTGGCGCCCATCAGTGGTTAGATTTAGCTAGAGCAGGGAATAATTTTGTAGGAAAAACTTAGTGCGAAATCGCAAGTGTTCGTTATAGGCGGATAAGCGTGCGGAGATATATATTGCGTGTATAGTATAGCGAGTGAGCGCGAACGTTGGCTTGTGTTTACATCGCGCGGCTAGACTTGTCGTCCGCGAACGTAAACATTGCGCGTTTCCAGCTATCGAAAATTTTAGCATTGGCTGAAATATTATTTTGGAAAATAAGTTTTATTCTCCCGTCGCGTGATTTATATGCTTGATGTTTAAGATTAATCAGTATACGTAATTAGTGGATTAATAGTAGTATAGCGAATCGAATCTCAGATTGCGATTATACTAGGGGAATAATTTTTTTGAATATTATTGATTGAACAATTAAGTGTAAATAATTGTCTTTCCCTATTGACATTAAATATTATTTTTATTATTTATATTTATGTAATATAATTGTAGTCAAATCGACTGGTTAATTTTTTTATATATTGTGTGTGATAGCGTGATTTTAGCGTTGCTAACAGCTATATAGCATACGCGCTCAGCTGATTGTATGTGTGCGTGTATCAGTGTATCACCGAGATAGGTTTAGATACAGGTATACTTTGCGGAGCATATTGCAACGGCGAAGCGTGGACTTACCGGCAGGGTAAATTACTGTTTGAATTTTAAATTTGAAATTGAACTTTATTTCTCGGTGTAGGTTTATTGAATCTAAATTGAGATTATTGACGAAATATTTTATTTTATTTTGTTTGTTCGTGATACAATTTGAGCGAAATTTTTTTCAATCTAAATTTTATAGAAAGTAAACTCTTAATTCGAGTACAGCTCGATAATAAAATTTTTGTTTTTGTTGTAAATTTTATTTTGGAATTTTCTTTCGAATCGGAAAATTTTCTTTTGAATTTTTTTTTCCTTGTCTGGTCGTAGTTTTGTTGGTAAATTCCATAAGTGTAATTTGGAATTGCACAGATTGTCGAACGAAGGAGGCTGTGAACGAATTAAGAGCGACACGCGAAATAGGTTATTTTTCAATTATTTAAATTTTGGTCATTGTTAGTTTATTTCTTTCGTAATTTGTCTCTTGTATATTTTTTGATTTCGACGGAAAAAAATTCGTTTAAGTTAGCGAGGTCGCATGCAAAATTTACAATGGCGATGCGAGTAAATATTTTTGCGGAAGCAGATCAAGAAATTGAGAGATCGGCAATATCATTGTCAGAAGATAGACTAAATGATTTATTGCGTAGATTTGAATTGATAACGGACGAAAGTAGGTACAGTAATATGGGTAGGTTCATTAGGCGATTGCGCGGTGATTACACTGCGTATGATTTTGTGAGGACGGATGAACCGAGCGAAATCGCAATGTCGAGAAGAGACGCGACATTTCAGAGGATTATTTTGAGAGAAGAAAATCTGTCTAATGAGACGAAGTCGACGACGTGGGTGAGACTTAGATTGCCAACCGCTGTAGAGTCAGAAGCATCAAATTTAGATGAAACTGATCAGCAAGAAGAAATTTTAGATGATATCTTCCGGATAGAGCGAGACAGTGATTTAGAGTCTACCAGAGGGTCCATTGATGATGTTGACATTTCTGGAGTGAATCCCATGGTTACGATGGCAGAGGTTCATAATGAAGTTGAAGAAATAGTGGAACTTCAGCAGCGAAACACTTGCGAAGATAGCGTTGACGCAAGATTGGACATCGCGGGTAACAATAAGGACGACTTTGAAGATAAAGACAGGAAGCAAGATAGTCATCAAGAAGTGATTGCACGTTTGCGAGGAGAGTTAGCTGCACAGCATGAATCGGCTAGACAATCTGAAGCCAGATGGAATGCGTATGCTGCTGGCATGGAAAAGTCTATGGTGGACCTTACAAGTTATTATTGCAAATTGACAGAAGAGGTAGAGCAGATTCGAGTTCAATTTCGAGATACGTTTGTTGTACATAGAGAACCGGATGCTCACAGTACTAAGATAAATTCTATCGTGACAAAATTTGTACCCGGTCAAGTAACAAAGACGACTGGAATGGACAGATTACCATCTCAAGGAGAACCCCAAGGTGTGTCTCGGGGGGGAGGAGAATCAGCTGCTTCGACGAGTAAGGCAGTTAATGAATATTCGTCGATGTCGAGACCAACGTATCGTGACGTTGGAAAAATTGCTCGTGAGTGGAAAATCCAGTTTGACGGTGGTAAAGATAGTTGCATTGAAGAATTTATTCAAAGGATGAATGAATGTAGGGCGTCATCGCATTTAGATGATACGGATTCATTGAATGCGTGACTCCATGTTATGACGGACGGAGCGTTAATCTGGTGTCGACAAATGCGTCAAATTTGGAAGACTTGGAAAGATTTTTGCAGTGATGCCAGGCAAAGCTATGGTATGGACCAAGACATTCAGATGAAGTTATTAGCGGAAGCGCAAGCGCGCACACAAGGAAAAAATGAACCAGTACGTGATCACATCATGGCGATGCTAGCGATCATGAGTAGGCTTGATGATCCGCCGGAGGTTGCAGTACAGCTGAAAATGATATATGATAATATGCTGGCAGAAGTTAGAATGCAAGTGCCTCAAAGGAAAGTGAAGAATATAGGAGACCTTATCATGTTGGCCAGGAACGCTGAAAAGCTGATTCATGATAGAAATCACTATAAGCCTCCTCCATCACCTAACAGATGTTTATTGCCGTGTTACGTCCCACCTACACTCTCACCTCATAGGTAGGACATGTATTTGAGAGCATGCAGGATTTTATTTAGATTATTTATGAGCGCGTATATAATTGTTACTTGTGGCTGAGTTTAGACTCGTTACCCGCTCCGATATGTATTTTAGTATAATTATTTGACTTACCTTTTTCCGTTTCTCTGGTTTTGTTTTGCTGCGTCCGCATGAATCAAATTTGTGTCCGCACGATAAAATAATATATCCTACTAAAGAAATGTGTCCGCGCAATACAAAAATGTGTCCGCACGAGACAACAATGTGTCCGCACTCAAGAAATCCGCGATTCTGATATATCCGCACTATGGTAACGTGTCCGCGCTAAAGATTTCTGTCCGCATTAACAATTTGTGTCCGCGATTCTGATATGTCCGCACTATGGTAACGTGTCCGCGCTAAAGATTTCTGTCTGCATTAAAAATTTGTGTCCGCGTTTTAAAAATGTGTCCGCGATTTTGATGTCCCGCCTTACAAAAATGTGTCCGCGCTATAGAGATGTGTCCGCGATTTAAAAATGTGTCCGCGATTCTGATTGTGTCCGCGCTACAAAAATGTGTAGTCTACCAGGGCACTCAACTCGCGAGCGCGCGACCCACTTCTCGCGTTTTGCAAATTTTTACCACCGATGGACTTACAAACTGCTCAAATTAAACCGTCAAATGTGCATTCACTACACGTATTGAATTATTTATCCTGATCTTTACTCAATTTATTCAATAATATCGCTTTTTCCGCAAAATGTAATAAATTATCAAATTTAATTCCTAGTTCTAAACTGAAGTCTGATTTTTCAATTTGCTCAGATTCTACTTTATTTTCTTCAACTTTTGGCGTTTGGAAAAATAAATCTATTTTACTATTTATTTCCGCTAGTTGTTCTATTAATTGCTTCTTATTGTTCAATAATTTTTGCAAAAATAATTTTTTTCCACTTCTCTTCTTTTTAATCACTTTACTTTTACAATTCACAGAACTCATTTGATTAATTGGGACAAAATTGGAAGAGTGACCGCTACTAAGCAGATCAAGGATTGGCCGCTACTTAGCAGACCAAAGGATAAAGAAAACTGCACTCAATTAATCAAATGGTTATTTATTTATCTTAATTATTTCAACTTTACTATTATTTCAATATATGCTCTATTATTTTTGCAAATGCTTTTAATTAAATCAATTACTTGTTCGATTCGTATCGGAACCAATTGTTACGTCCCACCTACACTCTCACCTCATAGGTAGGACATGTATTTGAGAGCATGCAGGATTTTATTTAGATTATTTATGAGCGCGTATATAATTGTTACTTGTGGCTGAGTTTAGACTCGTTACCCGCTCCGATATGTATTTTAGTATAATTATTTGACTTACCTTTTTCCGTTTCTCTGGTTTTGTTTTGCTGCGTCTGCTGTCCTCGTCTTTTTCGTTCTGCTTTTCTCGTTTCTGATAACTTGTAGATTGTAGGATTGAATGGCTTTGCAAATGATTACACCTCACGTTTAAAAATGTATATGTTTCTTTATTCAAAATCTAGTACTTAGAAGTACAATAAATATCTCCGCAATTGACGAACCGCGAGGTACGGAGATCGGACTTAAACACGAGACTAATTAAAATGAGGCCAATTCGACTCTTTTAAAGCCCGAATACGTTGACCAACTCTTAATGTGTAACGCTTAATAATCAGTTTTAAAGTATAACGATTGTCGAATAAGTAACACATGCTGACATGTGTTACAAAATTACAGCGCGCATTCAAAATATAACGTTTCGAAATTGACATCATCATTTGGGTTTTGAATTTTGAAAAAATAGTTTAAATTAATAAATAATAGATTTAAAAATAAATAACGTCGTAGGACGTTACAGCCGAAACTGGCTTATAAAGAAAAACCTGTTCGGGAGACTTCGGAGAAGACTAAAGGCGGAGTACCTGTTGCGATGATCGCGGATCCTGGTGATATAGGTGAAACTATAAAGGTGGCAGTGCGAAATGCTATTGCTGAGTTGGGGTTACTCTCAGCTTCTACTTCACAAGGGCATCGAGGTAAGAAGTCTATCTCTAAAGGAGCGAAGTCGCAAGCAAAGACGGCGACAACAGTATCTGACAGTCAATCAGGAAAGATAAGTGCTGTTTCTGAAGAGAAGAAAGATGCTCCTAGGAAGTCGAGAAGTGATCATAATAAAAACCAGGACTCTTGGGGTCCATGTAAACCTTTTGTTAGATGTTATGGGTACGGATGGTCGCGACATACCACTAAAACTTGTCCGGAGTGCTCGCAGAAGAAGAACTATGAGGATAAGACGGCTGAGAAGAACTCAGAAGACTCGGGAAACGAGAATGGGAGCAAGTAGTTCAGGCCCATACTTCTCCTATTATTGTGGCGGCCTCCCAAGAAGCAAGTCAGGCTACTGAAGAAGCAGTGATGCCTATTACAGTATTTGATCCATCCAATATTGACTGCAGTCGCTGGTGGATGCCAGTGGTTATTGGTGATTTTCATTTACGAGCACTTTGTGTCTCCGGAGCTGCGCGTACCGCTTTAGGTCCGATTGGATTACAGATAGCGTCAGCGCTGAAAAAAGCTATTGTTCCTTATACTGGACCAGGTGCGAAACTCGCTGATGGACAGCTCGTGCCGATTTACGGTTACGTTCAATTGCCGTTCACAGTGTTAGACCAATCGCGAATCTTAAATGCTATGATTTTAAGTGCACTCGATTCCGAATGTATACTCGGAACAGATTTTATGCGAGCATTTAACGCGATTCTGTTACCTAGAGAGAATAGATTACAAATAGAAGGTGTCACCGAATCAGTTCCTCTAGAGATTTCTGCTCTCTCAGAAGGAGTAGCAAGCGCTCTCGCAGCCATCGGTTTGGCCGATGTAACCTCGGAACAGCGAAAAGGCCTACAAGAGCTGTTAGACAGTTGGCTTCCAGCTGGGGAAGTACCGTTGGGGTGTACACATCTGATCCAGCACAGTATTGATGTGGGGTCTGCGAGACCAATTAAACAACGTTATTATCCAGTGTCAAAGAAGACTGAGGAAGAGATGCATGCTCAAGTGCTAAAGGTGTTGGATGCGGGAATCATACGCCGTTCTAACAGCAGCTGGTCAAGCCCCGTAGTCATGGTCCGCAAATCGGATGGTACCTACCGATTCTGCGTGACTATCGGAAGCTTAATGCTGTTACACCCGCGAGCGCGTATCCGTTGCCATACATGGATACCATCTTGAGTAAGCTTCAGAAGGCGAGATATATTTCTACTATTGACCTCAGTGCAGCATACCACCAGATACCAATGAAGGAAAAAGATATTCATTTAACTGCATTCACAGTATCTGGGTTGGGTTTGTTTGAATTCACCCGTCTACCTTATGGTGTAGTAGGCGGGCCTGCAACTTTTTAAACGCTGAGTGACCGGCTCATTGGACCTGAATTAGAGCCGTACGCCTTTTCCTACTTGGATGACATTATCATCACAACCGAGACTTTCGATGAGCATCTGCATTGGTTAGATGTAGTTCTGAAGCGAATCGCGGAAGCTGGGTTGACGATTAACCGAGGTAAGAGCAAGTTTTGCTGTGACGAAGTTAAATACTTAGGCGTCATTGTGAATCGTGAGGGTATCTGGTTCCGAATACTCTGACCAAATTGAAGAGATTCATGGGAATGGTTTCCTGGTACCGGAAGTTTTTGGATCGGTTGAGCGATGTTGCGGAGCCATTGAATCTAGTGCTACGTGGCAAAGCAAAATTCACTTGGAGTGTAGAGCAACAGGACGCGTTTGAGCAAATGAAAACAATACTTGCGACAGCGCCTGTGTTACACAGACCATCGTTTGATCATAAATTTATTATCAAAACTGATGCGAGCGACAACGGCATTGGTGTGGTACTCATGCAAGAAATAGATGAAAAAGATTACGTCTTGTCTTATGCGAGTCGCACTTTAACCTCTGCGGAGCGTAATTATTCAGTTACCGAGAGGGAATGTCTTGCCGTTCTCTGGGCAATTAAGAAATTTCGTGCATATGTGGAGGGTTATCATTTTAAAGTAGTTACAGGCCACTCAAGTTTAAAATGGCTTTGTAATCTACGTAACCCTAATGGTCGATTGGCTCGATGGGCATTGGAGTTGCAGTCATATGACTATGAGATTGAATATCGACCTGCCAAAGAAAATTTTGTCCCAGATGCGTTATCGCGGATGTTTGAAGAAGACGATTTAGATGAACAACGAATTGCATCTTTAAAAGACATTCAACAAACCATTAAAGATCAGTGGTACGTACAGATGTATCAGCAAACTTTAGAAAAGCCTCACGAGCTTCCAGATTGGAAGATTGTTGCTGGTAAATTGTATCATTACAAGCCTGAACCAATTCTAGAAGACGTTTTAGAAGATATGGATGCTTGGAAGCTGGTCTTGTCCAAAGACAAAATATTGCAAATACTTCGTGAATCGCATTGCGAGCCTACGTCCGGACATTTGGGTCGTCGCAAGACGTATGAGCGAGTCGCAAGATATTTTTACTGGAAGCGAATGTATAAAGATGTTCAGAAATTTGTGAAGTCATGCACTGTGTGCCAACAGTGTAAAGTGGAACAGCTGTTACCTGCTGGGACCATGAAAGAGAAGAAACTCGTTGGTCCATGGGAAGTTGTAGCTGGTGATATGATGGGTCCATTTCCAAGATCTAAGAATGGATATACCTATTTACTGATCCTGTTAGATGTGTTTACTCGGTGGATAGAAGTAACACCCTTGCGTAAGGCTGATGGTATCGGTATTAAGAATGCTTTGAAAGAGCATGTGTTTTTAAGATTTGGTATTCCTGAAGTATTTCTGTCGGATAATGGTACGGAATTACATAATAAGGTTATGAAGAAATTTCTGGCAGAAAGCAGCGTTGAGCATCAGATGATATCGCCATATCATGCCCAGGCGAATCCAGTTGAGCGGGTTAATAGAACGTTCAAAACGATGATCACCGTATTTATTGAGGAGGAGCACAAGCTCTGGGATAAGTATTTGCCCGAGTTAACCTTTGCATACAATACGTCTGTGCAAAAGTCTACGGGAGTTAGTCCAGCTTTCCTGAACATGGGAAGAAACCCTGCGCCACCGCATAGTACCAGGCGAAAAGAAGAAAAAGCTGCAAGAGAAGGAGCTCAAAAGCTTGCTGTGAAGAATTGGGAAGAGCGGATGTGTAAACTATTTGATTTGCAATTAAATGTTGAGAAGAATATCGAACGTGCATCGCAAAAGCAGGCACGATATTATAACGCGAAACGCAGACAAGTTACATTTAATATCGATGACTTGGTTTCGAAGCGTAATCGTATTCTATCGTCTGCAATTCAAGGCATTAATGCTAAACTTGCACCGAAATTTGCTGGTCCGTTCAAGATTACTGCTAGAATTGGACGAGATGTTTATTCAATGATTAATGAGCAAGGAGAATGCTTTGAGAAGATACATGTTGTCGACATCAAATCGTATGTTCAAGGAGAAGATCCTGCGTTTGCTGAAGATCAAGGTGAAGATGAAAACTCTACTGATACTTCTGAGGAAGAAGACGGTGATCTTGTAGAAGAAGATGTTTCCATCACCAAGGAAGCGACCGTTAGCGAAGAGAATGAATGTGAGGGGCGAAATATTGCGCTGAGTGAAAACGTGGATGTTCCACGTAAGCGTGGTAGGCCGCGTAAAATCCGAATCGTCGTTTCTCGTGATACGAGGGCTCCTGGGAGGGAGGAAGCGACTCTCGCAGAGTCTGACGCATCCGAAACTGAAAATAGAGGTTCACCGGTACTTCATGCGAAACGCGGTCGACCGCAAGTTGAGTTGTCTCCAAGACGTGCGCGATCAAATAGGGCGAATGTTTAGGGTAGAATAGGGTAATAGGTGTGAGAACCCCCGTATTTGGCTGACAACAATCATCGTTTACCATAGGACCATGAGCGACAGCGCAAACCAGCAGCAGTTGGTGCCCTATCGTCGGCATTTACATGCTCAACAGCCTCGGTAGGCTAGATGTGCGAAATCGCTTAAACCTTATGGTTTATGTTTTTGAATATACTTTTGTAAAAAGAAAGCTAATGGTGTTAATTTATTTAGCCCTTATCAAAAGTTTGATTTGTTTTTTTCTTGCAATGAAGTTTGGTTTCTTTTTTTTTTTGCATGTGTTTGAGTTGAACCGCTTTATTTTTAAATTCTCTTTTCTTTTGTTTTTATTTGCAAAGAAATGCTTTATTATCTTATTATTTTATGATTTTGGTCGTTTTTGCATGCTGGTGAGAGCATTGGAGAGCTGGTACGCTGTAAAAGCTACCCAGCGTCTGGAAGGGGGGCATGTGACGAGTATCGTCACGCCGCATGCATATTCTATTCTAAGACATATGTTTTTATATATTTGCATGTAAGCCTTTTCAGATGTTCCCGCGCACCAGAGCTGTACGAGAGTTGATGTATTGCTGAACGCGCCGCCTGGTGAGAGAGCGCGCGTGAGAGAGAAGCTTCTAGCGTCACGTTAGGTTAGACGTGAGATTCGATTCGAGCATCGAGCGCGCGTGCTGTATATCAGGAGAGCGTCTATCCCGGCGATATAGTTATTCTGTATTGTTTATTGTACAATAATTGCGATTACACGTGTAAGTGGAGTGATACTCTACATCGTTGCGAGAGCATCTTGATTACCAGGCAGCTGGACCGAAGCGAGACCGCAGTTTTAGGCTGATCATTGTGTTAGCGTCCCCCGTATTTTTCTGTAAGTATCAGCTTCTCTCTTTCACTCTCACCAGCGCGTTCAACAATATTAGCTTTCTATTGACCTTGAGATTGCGTGCTAACAAAGCACACTTGTGCATTTATTTTGTTGTGATTTTCTGATTGAATTAACATAATATATGCAATAGCCTTTTACCGAACGTCACGTGTGTATTTCATTTGCGAGTTTTACGTATTAGCCCTGTTCCCCTTTATCTAAAACCCACGGAGAATTAAAGTAGAATAATCTACATTTAACGTGGTCAATCCCCGTTACAATATATATATATATACTAGGGGGTATCCTCGCTCCGCTCGCCAACCCCCATTATTTCAGTTGTTATTTGGGTAATGTACAAAAATAATTTACAGCAACAATTTCAAGAATTGATTTTAAACTTTTAGATTTTCAAATCTCAATTTTTAAATATATGCATATTTTATTGATTAGTTAGAACAATAATAATTCTTAAAATTTGCCTACTGCCATAAAATTCATGGTATATAAATGATACTGAAAAATGTTATTATAAAAATTGCTCACTCATCAGCTCCTGTCATCTTCACCATTCAACCTTTATCTACCACCGATCATCTACATCCTCGACACCTCGACTCTAGTTTTTTTCTCCAGTGTCCACACACAAACCATTACCTATCCCCTTGACCCATGACCTTTTCATCCACCTACATCTACCCATAAACTCCACCGTCTCTCAGCTATTAGCACCTCACTCACATCACTTATAATCTCGACCCATGAGGTCGATTAAATCATAAAATCTACCCTTTACCTATGACTTTCAACTAAAATTATTATTCTGTGCGTATGTTCTCCACCTATCACCCCAATTTATTACGTAACGCTCCACTTATTACACCAACCTTATATTCTTGACTCTCCACCTATCATTTCCACCTTCCATCTATCGCCTCTAATCACGTCCTCTAGCCTCCCACTATTACGTCTAATCATGACCCCTAACATTGACCAATTACCTACACCCATAGCTTCGCCTGAACGCCTGTCATTTCCAGCTCTAAAACACCTGTTAACGATCATTTCCAACCATGAAGTCTACCAACTACCTGTCACCTTCACTGTTAATTTCCACTACTATCCACTACCGATCATCTACAACCTTGACCCTCGACCCCTGAATATTCTAATCTTTACCTATACCTCGACCTATGACCTTCTTATTCTCCTGCTACCTCCACTTTCTATCTCACCCGGTAAAGTCCACCGTCCTTCTAGCTGATTGACCTACCACTTACAACTTTCACCCATAACTTTCACCACTACTTACCACCTTCACTCGTAGCTTCTAACGACCACCTATTCCCTGCAATTATGACCTCGTTTTTTACTTATCACTTATACCTTCCACTTATAACTCGAATCGTGACTTCCACACTCCACCTATCTCCTACACTATCTACGTGAACCGCACACTCCATTGCCACAGTCATAACCACCACCCTTTACGCATAATCTGCAAATATGTTTACACTTTCTGCCTACACTTATCACATCCACATATGAATTCCACTCACCACCTAGCATCTTTAGTCGTAACCTCAAACCGCACCACCTATAATGTCGACCCATGAAGCTTACCGACTAATTAGCACCTCCACTGTCCACTGGCAATCCAGTTCTCCTACTCCGCGTGTCACTTTCCCCTTCGACATATGACTCCAATCATGACTTCTGACCTCCACCTATCCCTTGTAACGCCCACTATCAGCATCACCCATGACTTCTGACCTTCACCTATCACCCATGATTTTCAGCCTCCATCACATCTAGCCATTAACTTTCCATCAACCTGTTATCCTACACTTTTCATCTACACCCATGAAGTCTACCGTTTCCCTTCACCAACACTTCCACCCTCCACATATCGCTTTTAATCATGATTGCCAGCGTCCCACTAATACCTCTAATTATGACTTCTAACATTCACCTTCACGTACACCTATGGCCTCCACTCAACACCTGCCATTTCTAGCTCTGCAATCTACCTTATACCAAGAACCTCCACCATCCATCTATTGCATTCAATTATCTTGTTCTTCTCCAACTGTCCTTACAACGTCCACTTATGAATACAATCGTAATCTCCTCCCTCCACACATAATCTCTACCAATCTCATACACCTATGACTTTCTGATTACGCTTATCACTATCTCTGATCATGTCTTCCTACTTCAATTATAATCTACACATTCCGCTTATGATACTAACCATAACTTTCATAACCAAACCTTTCACTTATGACTTCAATCGCGACCATTACTCAACCTATCCCTACACCGTCAACTTATTGCTACAGTTATTAACCACTACCCTTCACACACTCCTCGACCCATGAAGCTGACCATCTACGTAGCACCTTCACCTGAGGGAGCGCTGAGGGAGGGATGAGGGGGTGCTGAGGGGGTGCGGAGGGGGGGGGGCAGATGATTGGCGAGGTGGGACGAGGGGGGACAAGGGGGGGGGGCAAAATGCATGAAAATAACCAAACTTTTGAAACGTTTCTTGGTTCTTTTGAGGGGGGCTGAGGGGGCTAATGAGGGGGGGCGAGAGGGGACGAGGAGGGGCGGGGGGGGGGCCAAATTCCAGCGCGGCTTAAAACAACTATATAATATAGTAAGATGTATATAAAATACACACATATATTTATATTATATTTTATATCATTATAATAACATAAATCTACAAAACTATAAAGTGGATTAGGCGTACAGGGGAAACCACTTTAAAAAATACGCGCCATTAATTAACGTCCCTATCTCCAATGATGTCTTTCTTCTCCAATAATAATCTATACGTTCTATTAAATTATTATAAACGTTAACATTCTAAGGAATGAGGGGGGGTGTGAGGGGGCGGGAAGGGGGAGGGGGCGATGAGGAGTGTGGGAAAACCGTAAAAATAACCAAACTTTTGAAACGTTTCTTGGTCATTTTGAGGGGGGGGGGCGGCAAATTCCACCTCAGCCCAAAACAACTTTATAATATAGTAAGATATACAGGGTGTCCAAAAAGTATCGAAACACGCCTAAAAAGTTTTCAGAGAACATATTTTTGACCTGGGTCAAGGTCATTTCCGTAGTAACTTTTGACGGTCGATCTAATGGTGACCTTGGATTTGACCTTGGACCTTGCCATCAAGGTCATTTCAAAGTCACTATGATTTGTTTAAATGGGAACACCCTATTTTGACATCGACAAACGAAAGAGCGGAAAATTTTACGTTCAGATATGTATTAAGGTCCAAGGTCAAGGTCACCTGTGAAGGTCGTAGCAAGGTCAAATTGTATTTGCAGGGAATTCTTGCAGAATTAGCAGTCAGAAGAAAGGTAGATGACCTATGTTTAGCGTTACCCAGGAACAACGACGTGGACGTAATAGGATAATGTTCCCTTTGGGGTGCTTGATTAACGTGAGTCCCCTTGCCTCTCACGATGGGGTGCTTGTTTTACGTAAGTCCCCTTGCCTCTCACGATGGGGTGCTTGATTTACGTGAGTCCCCTTGCCTCTCACTTTAAATATTTAGCGTAAATGCTCGAATTGTTCACCATTCACTTCTTGACAGTAAGCTAATCGATGGTAAAAAGCATTAACAACATTTTCTATCGCTTCAGGACTAATATTTGCTGATTCTAATTCAATCCTCTCTCGTAGCTCGACTAAATTTGTGGGCTTCGTTTTGTATACTCGATCTTTTAAATAGCCCCAGTAAAAATAATCAAGAGGTGTCAAATCAGGTGATCTGGCTGGCCATTCAATTGTGCCCCTTCGTCCTATCCACCGATTAACAAACACTGCATCTAAAAGATTGCGAACATCACGTGCATAATGAGCTGGTGCGCCGTCTTGTTGGAACCATGTGTTCATAAAGTTGTCTCCTGCTATTCTTCTTATCGCAGGCACGATTTGATTGCGTAGCATTTCTTCATAGTTTTCAGCATTTAAGTTGCCATCAATAAAAAACGGACCTACGATTCTGTTATTGAATATGCCTGCCCATACGTTTAATTTTTCTGGGTATTGTGATTTATCTTCTCGTGCCCAATGTGGGTTTGTTTCTGCCCAATATCTACAATTGTGTCTATTGCAGGTTCCGTCAAGTTGAAATGTCGCCTCATCTGAAAAAACAATATTTGATGGGAAGTTAGGATTTTGCACTATACGTGTCATCATGTCATCACAAAATTCAACGCGACGATCAAAGTCATCTTCATTAAGTTTGTGAATCAGTGTGACTTTGAATGGATGAAAGTTAGCATATTTTAGTATGTTATGAACAGATGACTTACTTATATTGTGCTGTTGTGAAATTCTACGGGTGGAACTATGTGGATCCTCAATGAATGATAACAAAACATCCAGGGAAGTATCATCGTTTGTTGCTGACTTTGTTTTTCCTGATTTTGGCCTATCGTCGATTGTGCCGGTTTGTTCAAACTTTGTAACAAGGTTCCTTGCAGTTGAAATGACAATCCCAGTTCTATCAGCTCTAAAAGTCTCATTAAAAAGATTAATCACTGTGCGGTAAGGTTGCACTGCGGCACCCCAGCCTCTCATCATGAGAAGTGTAATCCTTTCTCTTTTCGTAAGATGTTGCATTTTCAATTAGGTATGAACAGATTTTATTGTTGATCAAACTATGAATACTTAAATATCAATTTAAAGAAATAGATTTTACAACCACTATACTTATTTAAGATTTCGAGGTAAACATTTGTAGTTTTAAAATAAGTGGGCAATATAATTTGCTTGGTAACTTATGTTTTTAAGGTGCTTTTTTTAGTGTGAGATCGCGATTTACCGAATGTAGCCATCTAGAGGTCTGGTTCAGTACTGCAACGTTGGCGTTAAGTTTTAAAAGTTTTTGAACATTACCATAAAATATGTATGTTTCTGTTTATTCAAACGATTATGGGGTCGCTGAGAACTAATTAAGAGTTCACATTTAGATTGGGTATTATTAAAAACTTAATGAAGACTGGTTAACGCCCAAATAAACAATTTATTTAAATGTAACAAAAAATGAGTCTTAATTTGTTCAAGGGCTTTTCAGGGTCGCTAAGTACGGATTTTGAGTTGGTTTTTAGTTTAGCACTATAAAGGACTTCATGAGGCCCGGTTAAGGCTCAAATAAATAATTTTTTTCAATGCATCAAAAAAATAAGTTTTAATTTATTTAGGGGGGTTTTCGGGGTCGCGGAGTAGGAGTTTTGGATCGAATTTCAGTTTGGCACAATGAAGGACTTAATAAAGCCCGGTTAAGGTCAAAATACACAATTCATTTAAATGTAACAAAAAAAAGTTTTAGTTCATAAAGTGCGTTTTTAGGGCCTTTGACCTTGCTACGACCTTCACAGGTGACCTTGACCTTGGACCTTAATACATATCTGAACGTAAAATTTTCCGCTCTTTCGATTGCCGATGTCAAAATAGGGTGTTCCCATTTAAAAAAATCATAGTGACCTTGAAATGACATTGATGGCAAGGTCCACGGTCAAATCCAAGGTCACCATTAGATCGAGCGTCAAAAGTTACTACGGAAATGACCTTGACCCAGGTCAAAAATATGTTCTCTGAAAACTTTATAGGCGTGTTTCGATACTTTTTGGACACCCTGTATGTGTATATATATATATATATATATATATATATATATATATAAATACACATGTGGGATCTGGGTAATGGGTAGGCGCAGATATAATAACTCTAGCAATTATATTAAACACACTGAATAAAAATATGTAGATATATTGAAGAAAATTGCAATTGATATAATAATAAATACAACTGGATCGCTCCCGCACTCTCTACGCACACACAGGGCAGGGCTGCGTAGTCACGCAGCCAGGTCTCCCTGAAGACTGCTGACGCGGGGGTCGAAACCTGCTCTCTGACTCTCTCCTCTCATTCTCTTTTTCGCTTGATCTCACTCTGCCAATAGCGGAATGGCTTGTTCCGCTGCGTGCAGGAAGCGTCCCTCGCCCCCGCTTTCTCTCTCACGTGCACACCACATCCACTTATCTATATAAACACCCCTAGCTCTACTCTCGATCACGTGCACACTGCATGCACATTCGTACATTCGTAGACGCATACCCCATGCACACAAACGCATAACATACGTACACACAATCCCACACACATATAAATTATTTATTCGTTATTTAGTTACTGGGTTATTTATTCGTTATACCATAAACTTTAAGATTGCGTTTATAGTAAGTATTCAGTATAATTATATACAATTTCACTCGAATACAATTTTAGATTGGATTTCTATAAAAGAACATTTCATTAATGATTTAACATACTTAACAATGAATACTTATATAATTTAAATTATCATGAAAGTAATAAATAATAAAGTTAATATAATTAAATAACTATATTATTTATTAAAACTTAATAAAGATTAAAATACCGAACGGGAATTAACGAACAAGGTCTTAACGCATTAAAATGTAAAAGATAAAATATGACATTCCTTGTAGAAAAAATTATAAAAGTGATAGGATGATCGTTTTTTATAAATTTTTGAAAATTTCTTTAAAATCATTTTTCATTATCGAGACATCGATGATTTTTATTTAATTTTATTAAAACTATTTACACATATTATTATAACTAATATTGGTCAGATCACTCTGGCTAGTACTAAATTAAGATTCAAAAGCTTTGATGAGAACGAGAATAGTATTATTAAATATGCTAATCAAGACTCTGTTGCTGATTAAAAAATTGAAGGTAAAGGAGACGTTGAATATGTGACGAGTGCTAATAAGAACATGGTCCTAAATGACGTAATTTATACTGAGTCGCTGAAGAAAATTTATGATCTTTACGAAAATTTGTAGAGAAGGGTTTGAGTATACATTCAGATAATAGCGTGATCGATATATACGATTCAATTCAATTCCGAAGAAACGTTTCTATCCGCACCGGACAGTTGAATGCGAGATAGATGGCAAACAAAAGGAGATCTGTGAGAATAAAATGAGAAAAACCGATATCACAACTGCATTCTTGGTCACTATAAATGATGAAAGTGGACCGAGATATTTCACACGTAGCAAAGGGAAGGTGCTTAATAAAAATTGTGATGAGAATACTGAGATGAGTAATAACAAAAGAAAATGAATATTCTTTTGTTGACTTATATCGATCTCTCCGAAGAAGTGGTTATGAAAGGGTTTAAGAAAACAAAATCCTTTTCTTAAAAAACGACGTTTCGGCGATCAGTGTCGCCCTCATCAGGAAAATATTGGAGCAGATATGATTTGTGTACATCTCGATAATCCTTTCCCCCGGCTAGTTAACAGCGGGTGAAGAGAGAGGCCTCTCTTAACGTCTCGAAAAGTCATTTTTTAAGAAAGGGATTTTATTTTCTTAAACCCTTTCATAACTACTGCCTCGGAGAGATCGATATAAGTCAACAAAAGAATATTAACAAACTACCGAGGGATAAAATCATATTAGATAGTGGACACACAATTATCTAAATACATTTAAAAGAAAATGAATAATAAAAACTCGAAGTTGAACGTGAAAAATAAATTCAACTTGAAGAAAAGGAATGCAGAGATAAGACTGAAAGTGCTAAAGTTCCCAACTTTAATGAATTTCTATGGTATAGAAAATTAGGTGACCGAAATGAAATTCGTTGTATTAACGAGGTAACTTGCGAAATTCCGACAACTGCAGAACTAAATAAATTTAAAAGAAATGGCAACGCGATTCCATGGCATGTGATCATGGGTCACGCTTCCGTATCCTATCTGAGAGCGCTGCAGAAAAACTTCCCAGACGATAAAGATCTCAGAAACGCGATTTTCGATGATTCCATTCTAGAATGTGAAGTATGAGCAGCGTCTAAGTTTAGTAAACTGCCGTTCAAGTCGACAAGAAATAGACCTCAAAACCGTTACCAATAATACACTCTGTTGTGATGGGAACTATAAGCCCAGCAACTCACCTAAAAGGATATAGGTATGTACATGAACAGGTGGTAAAAGTCGAAAACCGTGAGAACAAAAAAAAAATTTTTTTTCTCCTCTAACAACAGTCACTCAGCTTCCGCTAGCTTATTCATTCGCTATATTACAAGCATGCTTACCTCTCGTTACCAATAATTGTCTTTCTTTTTCTTCTCTAGCATACTCATCGTTGTCCGGAAACGGGGTTTCCAGGACAAGTCCTTCTGCTTCTTGCTCCAGAAAAACCTACATGGCGTGTTTGGGAGGGGGAATGTGACGGGCTACCGTCAGCACAAGCGCGCTTGGACACCACCGGAGCCGCGTAGTAAAAAGGTACAAAAACCTATACCCGGTGGTGTTTACAGGTACGAGCATTCGTAGCCGGACAGCTACGACAGCGAGTAAGAGAGAGAAATGACAACGGACATGAGAGCGAGAACAACAAGCAGCACGAGACACACGCAGCGCCGCGTGAGCAAGCTAGAGCGAGCGAAAGGGAGATAGCGGCAGCAGCAGAGAGAGGGAGACACCACCCGGCAGCGCAGCACAGCGAAGCCAGGAGGCGTACGCGCGAGAGTGACCGCCGCCATGTTGGTGAGCGTATAAGCGTAATCAGTGCGAGAGAGAGAGAGAGAGAGAGAGAGAGCGAGAGAGAGAGAGAGACCGAGAGAGAAAACGAATGAGAATCAGAATGCAGGAATGGAGGCACGCGACGAGTCTCGAGCGTTATTGGCATAAAGTGGAGGGCTGCGGCTTCGTGCAATCATACAAGCGAAACGATAATGCATTCAATCAGACAATACGAAAAATGTTCAAAGCGCAGCCAGACATATCATATACACGCGAGTAACAACCAGACAGATTAGATAGGTTAATTCGAATTTCGCAGGCGTGAACTAGTAATTAATAAGAGGGCGCGTCGATGTAGTTTGATGTATTGTGCTATCACGTGCGAGGCCGTGATTGGCTATGGTAAGGGTTGTAGCGGAAATTGTATAAGTGCGAAAGAGATAGAGAGAGCCACCGCGGCCGAGAAGACACCAGGCGCAATAAGTTGAAATATTATCCCATTGACAGCGACAGAAGCAGCAGTCACAGTGTTGAGAGATTTCGAGTCGCGAAAGTTTGCGCCGCGTGTATTTCAGGGCATGAGGCATCTCCGAACGTGAGGAAGAGTAGTGCAGATTTACAGCCAGGTAGCAACTTTATATTATTTGCGAATTAAAACTCAAAATTTCATCCTTTAAGCAATAGAAAATTATAAAACTGTATTATATAGAGTTTAATCTGATAAAAACCACAATTTTACTTACCATTCCAGAATCTTCACTTGAGGCTCGTTTAGGAACTGTCTTTTTAAATGTGTCATTTTCTACATCAGGGTTGGTTCGACAACGTATGAAGTCATTTTCTTTAATCTTTGAGCAGTATAAAGTATTGTTTTTTGAAGTTTTAGTATTGCAAGAAGGAATCGTTTTTTGAATTTTATGTTCAGGATCATTATTATCAATTTCATGACGATCACTTGATACCCTATTGCATACCTCAGTAATTAAATCATTTGTCAACCCTAGAACATCTTGCATTAATTCTAGGTGTGATATATTGTTCGATTTAATTCTTTTTGTGCTAGTATAGATTTGCGATTCACTAGATCTTTTTCTACTATCAAATTTATGAGTTTCATTAAAAAATACCATCTTAGTTGAATTAATATTCTGATTTAAACATTTATTATCTAGTTTATCATGCAACTGAAAATTGTTTAAAACATTTTCAGGACCAACTTCACTAACTTTCAAGTTGGTTCCTAATGCCAAATTTTGTACCATAAATGGACCTTGGGAGCAAATTTTAAAGTTTTCCATGAATTGTCTAGCCAATGATTTCTTGATACTTTCATTTTCATGATGTTCTAAGTACTTCAAAATACTTGCATGTATCCTGTAATATATTTCTAAAGCCTCTATAGCAAGATTTTGAGGACATTTATGACTTATTCGCTTCGGATACTCAGCATGATTTTCATTAAGTAATTGGCTTGCCTGGAATAGATTGAAAGTTTTTTTACAAATAATAATTTTATTTTGATTTTTGGTTGAATTTATTATTTACATAAGCCCCTTAAGTTACTACCGCCTTAAGTGATTTACTTAATACTTGTAAAAAAGTAATGTTTATACAATGTAAATCTATGTTATCAAATGTTTATCCATTCAGATACCAAATATAGAACGGCAATGAATCGTTCGGTAACGTACTGGGGGTTAGTAATGTAAAGGTTCTGGGTTCAAGTCTGAATCTCTACGATTTTGAGGACATCTGGTCAAGTTTCGCAAGAGCGCTTCAAGCATTCTAAAGCTTTAGAGAGAATTACTGAATAAGCGTAACGTACGTTAGGCGTGTTAGTGCTGACTCTCGAATAAACTCAGGCGCAAGAAAAAACGACTGTGAGAATACACAGTTGAGGTGACATTTTGGTAGTGACTGCTATTAAATCGTATAATTGTTTACTTTAATGAATACGTATACTATCTCTCACTGTGGTCACAAATTAATTTGTGTTGGCTCACAAATTAACAAATTCTTAAATCTTTTAGGAAGTGCAAGATATACGACACCTACTGAATATGGATTTGATTAGCATTTTGAGATAGCAATATTAAAATAGTAGATAGAAAAATAAAAGGATGGTTATACTTTTAAATATTTCAAAACAGCTTTAACCAGCAAATACCAAACCAATTCCTAAACCTACTTCTGACACTATCTTCCAACATAATCATCCTTTCTCTTTTAATATTACTATCTCAGAATGCTAATGATCCTTAGGATCACAGCTGGCAAATCCATATTCTGTAAGTCTCGTATATCTTAGACTTTCTACAAGATTTAAAGCTGTGTTAATTTTTGAGCCATAATACGATTCAATAGCAGTCACTACACAAATGTAATTTTCTCGGGAATTTATCCGACAGTCAGCATTAGCACTCACAAATCACATCACGCTGATTTGAACTCTCTCGATATCTCACCAGGGTTCCAGGCTGCGCTAGAGCGTCCTAGGCTTAACCCTAGCGTGTGGAGACACGACACAAGATCGACACTACTGCTCTAAACTGTTCTCGCATCCATCATCTATTCGGTCTATCAGTCTGTACAGTCTTAGCGTTCGAGGGTTCACTCTTGCAGCCGTGTCATTTACTTGCATTTAAGGCTGCTCTCTTTTCTTCGTCCAGCCATCTTGCTGCTGTGAACGTTCTATACATAAGTGTATGTACATCTGAGCTTAAGCGGTTCGGATTCCACTATTTACAGTATGTATATTCCAATATACATAAAACTGCAGATCTACCTGATACAGCGCGAGTACTTAAGAAGTTGATGCAATGCACTTAAGTTAAATACTTATTAACGCAAACATTCTAAAGCTACACAAGATTCATATGAACAATTCAAAAAAGGTGAAAAAGATACCAATTAAATGTGACACAACACCCCTATTAGTTAAAAAATAAAATCATATATAAAGCTAGCGCGCCAAACGCGGACCGGGAGGTCGTGGTAGCTTAAGTTTAACATTGCGTCGCTTTCATTAATCACAAAATCAGCCGAGTGAATACCGGCGAGCGAGGCTTCACTTATTAATTTACTATTAAAATACAACCCTCAATCATTCGAACAGAATTTTTTAGATTCAATGATAGTCTGGAAGCTAGGGAGTTCCATATACTGAAAAATGTGATTACTGTGAATCGCCGTGCTCTGCATTAGCGATCTCTCACGTTCACGTGCTAGACTTGACTCGCCAAGTGCAGAGTGCTAAGCTA
Source organism: Philotrypesis tridentata (assembly GCA_018906965.1). NCBI lineage: Eukaryota > Metazoa > Arthropoda > Insecta > Hymenoptera > Pteromalidae > Philotrypesis > Philotrypesis tridentata. The sequence continues at coordinate 165,035 of JACCIB010000348.1, forward strand.
ACCACACGATCATCTAGCATGTGAAAACATGCTTTGTTTTCTGCGGATTGTGCGGGAACGCAGTAGATATAAGGCGCGTTAGATTACAAAGAAATTAATTTATTGCTATACTTTTTTTACAAAATTTTAGTGAGATCTGTTTTTTAAATATGGGCTCTAAGCTACGAGAAAATTTATGTTCAAGATAATGTTTTGTATTTTCGATATAAAGCTTACCAAGTAATAGTCTATTACGTCCCTCGGGAGGAAAAAACTTGGAGAGTCCATATCTCGTGTATATTGACACCCGAGCTGAAGGCGAGGATGGCAAACATGAGATATGGGCCGTCCGAATTTACTCCCGTGGTGCGTATACTATTTTTCCTCACACTAGCGCCAAAATAACCAATTTCGCTCCTGATGCCTAAGAGCGAAAGTGGTACTTTCGGCGCAGTGTGGAGAAAATGGATTTGACTAGCATTATTATGCTCGTAATGTACTTTTAGTAGTATAATGGTACCATGGAGAATGTAAACAAATATGACCTTGACCTCCATGACCTCTCGCCCCATGTCACTTTAGTCAAGAACATATTTATTCACACTCTCCATGATACCAAAACTACTTGAGAGAGACCCCTCTCCCCCTATTTTTCGCCATAGTGCAGCGAAGCTACTAGAGAGAGAACCCCACCTCTCCCTTTATTCTTTAGCGAGACACTTTGGAGAGACCTCCGCTCGCCAAAGTGTCAGCGCGGCCCTGCGCGACGATCTCCGCTTATCGCTGCGCACTCAGGAGGGAAATCCGAGCGTCAGAGATGATAAAAAAGTGGATTTCTCTCTAACGAGTGCGCAGAAGAAAATATATAAAATAATAATAAATGAAAAACTTACATGCTTCCCGCTCTTTTCCCCGCTCTCTCTCTCTCTCTCTCTCTCTCTCTCTTCTTGCAGTTTATTATTATTTTAGTACTTAAAAACTAAACTATTTACACTTTCAGTTATAATTGTTTAGTTTTGGCAATGAGTTGGCTGCTCATTGCAGTTTGGGCAAAGCCACTCATTACAAGCGGTGCACCGACTCCTCCGGCGAGCCCGCTGACAATAAAAAACTTTTGCGCACCCCCAGCAAAAGTCGTAGTTGCGGCGCGGCACATCCACGTTCCTTTGTGCGTGCCAATTAGCATAATAATAATTGTGCACGCGCTGGAGGCGCACACGGAGCTGCCTCAGCGCCAAGGCTTTTCGCATTTTTGTTATGCGAATGACACCATCATAATAGCGTTTTTTGAGTTGAATGAGACGGCGAAGCCCTAGCTCGCGCGTCTCATAGTCATCGGCCATGGCGACGTCATCATTTTTGGCGTCAGCCATGGCATCTACGACGGAGGCGTCACTTCGGTCACTTTCACTGTTACTCTCACTCCCACTAACCGGTGCATTTCTATCATTCAACACGATCGTGGCACTACTTATTGAGATGCTCGAGTATCCGCTCTCGTCGGAACTCGAGTCATCCTCCAAATCGGCGAGTAGACGACGCCGTGCCTCTTCCTCCAAGATAGCTGCTTCTGCTTGTGGTAGTGGTGGTGATGGTGGTGGTGGCGATGGCGAAGATACCGGTGACGGTGATGGTAGTGGTGGTGGTGATGGTGAAGGCGATGTGGCGATTATCTCATCACCCCCGATAAATGCACCGTCAAACAGCGGTGGCGGCGTAGGAATTAACGGGGGCGACCCGATCGCGACAAAATTTATGACTGGCGCCACATTAACTACACCACATCCCATAAAATACGCCACCTCCTGATCCGGACCAGCCTGAATTAAAAAATCGCCAGGTGGTAGTGGCACCGGTGCGGGCACTTGGGGCAAGTTTCCCTGCTCGAAGCGGAAATTGATCTCGGCCACCGAAAGTACACGCATTTTTCAAGTTTTTAAATAGAGATCAAGATCTTGACTGCTCGCGAGCTGGACAGGGACTGATGAGATTTTCAGACCTCTAACCAGCATCTTCCCTTTTCTGCATTATCAAAAAAAGCAATTTTGCACTTTTGTCTGAGAACTAGACTCACCTCGCGGTCCCACCTCGTGCGGCAAGACCGTATTCTTCGCCAACTTTCTCAGGCACATTGACGTGATGATACCTGCTTCGAGCGTGTATTGCTCTACTATACCGAGTGGCAGCCGTCGTACAAGAATTTTGCCGGTAGCATTGAATTTCGTGGGGGTTTGCCAAAGGCGGAGGACTATAGTGGGGATCCCGAACGGCCCAAACTCCTGATTCTCGACGACTTGATGCGCGAATCGGCCAGCGCGAGTGTCGTCAATCTATTTGTCAAGGCCAGCCATCATTGCAATATCAGCATGTTCTTTCTCTCGCAGAATCTCTTTCATCGGGGTCAGTGCGATATATCGCTGAATTCGAATTACATTGTAATTTTTAAGAATCCTCACGATCGCTCGCAAATTCAGTATCTGGCTCGTCAACTCTGTCCGGAAGATCCGAAATTTCTACAGGAGGTCTACAGCGATGCCACTTGAAGCAGGAGACGCCGGAAAATTGTTGTTATCGTGCGTGCATCTTTCCGCACGATCGACATCAGTATGTGTACGTGGCGCGCAGACAGCATAAAAACACCTCGCACACCGACAATGTGCCAGTCGTTCGTCTATAATGGTCGGAACAACATCGTCTATGCAGTAGCAGCAGCAACAGCAGCAACAGCAACAACAGCAGCAGGAGCGTCATCACTATCCCATTCCGAGAAAATATATCGATATACTGAGAGTATTCTGCTGTCATCTCGACGCGCGGCAACGCGTGGCTCTTCTACGCCAGGCTTGCCGCAAACTTGTCCTCTATCTCGCCGAGTGCGTGCTAAATATTCTCCGTGGAAATGTGGTGCTGACCAAGTGTCACAGAAGCAAATTGCGCAAATACGTGACACTACTACGCAAAATCGCAGCGCCAGGACAGAAGGTCGAGTTGTGCAAAAAACGTCTAATTAAGGTACAACATCTTATACCGACAATAGTGTACCCTGTTTTATCAGCATAGAACATGCTAAAAAAATGATTTTGGTGCCGCAAGAGTGTATCGAGAGCGTGCGACGACACCAGAAACAGCAGAGAAAAGTGTTGCTCTACTAACTGTTTTATGCATGGTCGGTAAAATTACATTAGATAAGGTTTATCGTAAAATCAGGAAAATCTTTAAACGTCAACGCAAGAGGCAGAGGAAGTCAGTCGGCGGTAGACGACAGCCCGTTCATGGAGTCTAAGCTCGAAGAATTGTACTATGGCCTCCCAGCTCCAACAGCATACACAGGTGGTGCTGGAATCGTGGAGGTTGTGAGGAAAAAATACCCCAGGAAGGAGGTGAGAGAATGGCTCGAGAGTCAAGATGCACACACGCTGCATAAGCCGGTGCGATATTGCTTTCCTCGTCGCTCTTATCAGGTATTTAGCCCCTACGAGCTGTGGGAGGCTGATTTGGCTGACTTTCGCGCTCTCAAGACCTAAATTACGCCTACCTGCTGGTCGTCATCGATGCCCTGTCGAAGTATGCATGGGTAGAGCTGCTTCATAATAAAACGGCCAAGAGTATGGCCGAGGGTCTGGAGCGAATCATCAAGCGAAACGACGGCCGATCGCCCAAATACTTTCAAACGGACAAGGGCAAAGAATTTAGTGACCGCGAATTGCAAAATTTTCTGAAAAAACGGGAAATTATTTACTGTGCTGTGCGCGAAGAGCGTACGTGGCGCTATTTTACACATCTTGGCATGAGACGCTATATCAATGTACTAGACAATATTGTACAGTCGTACAATAATTCGTGACATCAGGGTTGCGAAAATGGTGAATTATCCCCAAAAATAATTCATAATTTACCAAAGGAATTATGAATTATACGACAAATAATTCATAATTCACCAAAGGAATTGTTAATTATCTGTCGTATAATTCATAATTCACCAAAGGAATGGTGAATTATCCGTCGTATAATTCATAATTCACCAAAGGAATGGTGAATTATACGACAAATAATTCATAATTCCTTTGGTGAATTATGAATTATAGCTTAAATAATTAATAGTTATACAGGAATATTATGAATTATCCAGTGGAGTCGCTTATTATTACAGTCGGGAATAAAGCAGTACACTGTAGAATAAATCATAATGTCATTGGAGAATTATGAATCAGATGGTCCAATAGTTATGAATTACATTAAATAATCGTGAATTATAATACAAATAATTTTATGAAATTAAAATCAATGCGTAATAAATGGCTCCCATTGGTCGGATTTGAATAAAATTTACATGAAAATTCATATTTTTGCATACTTTCAAATTAGCGGAAATTAAAGAGATGCAGTTGTTAAAAATGTTGTTGAATAGTAACTTTTAAAGAATTTCTTTTTAGCGTTAATAAAGTACGTCATAAGCTATCGATTACAGGCACTTGAATCAATTTAGTGTAGACAATTCGGCAATGAATTTGCAATTTTGTGATAAATATTATGTGTTATAGGGATAAATATTTTATTATTACAGGGAAATAGGGTTGTGCGGTTAATAATAAACAATGTTTTTTTATATTGATTAATATTTATTATTTACCAGGCCAGGGTCAGGATAATAATTTTGGCCCCTGCGGCGAAACCACGCCCTCCGACCCGTACCTGCACGGCTTCGCCAACGTACACCTGTAAATTATAAATTTATAAATTTAATAATAATAGAATAATCTTAAAACAATAGTTAAATTAAATTATATTTTCAACGTTTAATGCGTTAGTATATTAATGAATACAGAAAGGGTTTATTTCAGAAACGAGTAAATTGGAGTTTTGAGAAAAAAACCGTTTGCGTACTACTTCCATACGATATTTTATGCTATTACAATCTGCAAATACATACGTACCATTGCTAGTGTTGTCACCCCTCATATCAAAATTTGGTGGGTACACCGGCGGGATTATATAAATGGGTTGAGCTGCTGTTGTGGCTGCTGCCGTAGCATTACTTTCCTTCTCCTTCTTCTTTCTTTTTTTTTCCTGCATCGGTTGCTGTTGCTGCTGTTGTTGTTGCTACTGTTGCTGATGATGCAGCCATTGCTGCTCCTATAGCTGCAGCAGCAACATTCAGCTGCTCTAGCTGCTGTTTCTGCTACTGCTGTTTTTGCTGCTGCTGTTTCTGCTGCTGCTGCTGCTGCTGCTGTTGGTGAGGGAGCTGATGTGGCTGCTGCTGGAGATGCTGTTGCTGTTGCTGTTTTGGCAGCAATAGCTGCTTCTGCTGCTGCAGACGGAACAACGTTGGCCTCGGCGCCGCTACTTCGGCGAAGTCCCTCACGTTGCCTTGCAGCCACTTCGCGTACCCAATCTGCAATATAAATATGTTAATATAATAATGCTCTGATTCAATTCCAGGTCAAGAGATCCAACGTACATAACTTATTTACGTACATTGTGAATGCTTGTAGATACTGTCCTGGCTCAAATAATGAATTGTTTTTTGCCAAATTAGGGGATTTTATTAAAATGATAAAAATCACAGAAAATTACTTTTTTGTGGTAACTTCCGTTTACTGATGAGTAATCCCCCATGAAAGTTCGTTACTCTTCAGTAAACGCACATAACCACAAAAAACTAATTTTCTGTGATTTTTATCATTTCAATAACATCCCCTATTTCGGCAAAAAACAATTTATATATATATATATATATATATATATATATATATATATCGAAAACCACGGATTTCATCCATTTTTTTACGTAAAATTGTCTCAAAAAAAAAAAAAAAAATTTCGGGCTACATCGACCAGATAGGGATTTTTCTCTTCTACAGGACATACAGAACAAGCAAAAAATGAGGAACCCACGATATCGATCGTGTGACGTGTTTTTTTTGGCCATTTTTAAGATTTTATGCAGAGATTATTATGCGTTTTTAATGCGTTTTTTATACGTTTTTTTGGCAAAATTGCCTGGATTTCTTCGAATGCAAGGCTAAATAGGCATATAGATAGGCTTCAAGTATGGTACAAGAGCTACCATTTGAACCCAAATTGATCTAGATCGGATGCACTGATCAAAAGTCACGTACGTTTGAAATAAACAAATTTTCTTTTAAACTTGCTTTAGGATGTTGGCTAAATTGACGATTCTACTTTTGATTCCTTTGAATCCTCGGAACTTTTGATTGAGTAATTCGATTTTAAAGTTTAATAGCTTAAATTAAAGCTCTTTTCTGGCACTTTTCAATTAATGTGTCTAAATTTCAATTTCGTTGTGTACCGAGCTATATATATATGTAATGAAATAAACAAATTTCATTACGAAAGAAATACAAATACGTGAACAGATACGCAACAACGAGGAAAATTCACAACTATTGCGCACTAGCCGAAAAACTCGAAGAGACCTCGAGAATAGGAATTGCCCTTAATGCAGCACGCAACACGGGCAGGTAATACGCAGATGCGGAAGGCCGACGCCTTGAGGAAATCAAGAGTGGAAGATTGAAGAAAATCGTAAACAAGTGTCATCATCGATAGAGAAGCGCCGAGAAAAACCTTCGAAGGTCACGTAATTAGGCGTGGCAGCGGAAAGTGAGAGGGCCCAGCGCCAAAAATCACCTACCTGCTTAAATAGAGAAGATAAGCGGCGGCGCGGTCACTAAGTTCACAGACCGAAAACTGATCAGTACGATCGATTGACCGCAAGTGCGTGATCTCTATATACGCAGACACAAATAGTCGACAAGTACTCGAACCTGTATAATTGTATTCTTTTGAACGCGCGCAGAAAACACGAAAAGCAGTAGTGCGCGAGTCTTTCGTAATTAAGTAAACGGAGAAGACGTTCCGTTCGAGAAAGAAAAGAGAGAGAGAGAGAGAGATAGATACGGAGCATAGAACGGACCGACCGAATACCTGTAAAAAGGCCCAGACGCGGCGGCGCCGTATACTCTCTCTCTACGAAGGAAGACCCTCACAGCGGGAGATTACCGAGCGGCAGCATCCAGCATCGACTTCTACATATACATAGATATAGATATACACGTACACATACAACACACCGAGAGTAGCAAGGTACTTTTTCTCTTACTAAAATATCTGAGTTTTTCATTTCTATACTGGTCTCGTATTTTCCGACCCCTCACCCGGTAATGCGATCGTACAACGATCGCAAAGCAAGGGGCAATTACTGTAAATTCATGTTTAATAAATGAATGGATAAATATATACATATATACTTTTCACATAACGTATACCAGAGTCTTTTATTTATTTCCCTTGGAACCATCGCGAATTAAGAAGTTGTATATACATGTTCAGACGTAACATATATATATAATTTTAAATTGGTGCATCGGTAAATGGAATAGGGAAATACGAGATCATGAGCGATGGTTCCCAATAATGTCAGAGGCGGACGCGTTTAGCAATTGGCGCGAACCGGAGATTTCAAACGAAGACTCAACGATACTCAATAAATTCAGACAAACTAGAGAAAATATAGACACAGTTGACGAAAACGATAGTTTAGCCGTACAAAGATTAATCGGAGACGCAAACGGACTCGCGAAAGAAATTACGGAGACTTGCGAAAAGTACACGATCGAGGAACCGAAAGACTTTGACAATTTCCCAAAATCACAAGAACAATTCTACAAATATAGAGACAAAAAGAACGAGACCGACGACGACAGTGATAGTGACAAAGATACAAAGATCACGAAACAATTACGATTGAAAAGAGAAAGTTTCCTAAAAAGCAAAGAAATTTTTGACAGAAAACTCAATAATAGAAAATTTGATGCGAGCACTCCGATAGTCAATAAGAGCGATAGTCACAGAAAATTAGTTTCATATCTAAAAAGCGCACAAACAGATGAGTCAATAATAAGCGAAGAAAAAGAGTTTGAAGATATAAAAGCGCATTTAAGTAAATTCGTGGGAACGGAAAAAGTCGAAGAATATTTTTCAAAACCCGAAAATATAGAGGAGGTAAATAATACTCTCAGAGACAACCCAGGGTACGGGGGAATAGAATTTATTACAGGAGTTGTTGACCGAATAACTGAATTTTTCAAATATCCATCAACCACACAAAACTTACGTAAAATCGAGTCATTCTCAAACTCAAATCCTACATTAGAAAATAGTAATATACTCTATTTTACTACGAACGAGTGTAAAGGCGCAGATTTCGAAAATACCGATAACGAAATGGCAACCGACGGTATGAGAGGCATGTCAATTTCGAATATTTTAGATATCATTCCACGGTATAACGGACAAAATATCGCATTAAATGTATTTCTTGACGGTTGTAGAGAAGCGAAAGAGATGGTTCCGGCGGGACGCGAAACGGAATTGGTTAAATTCATACGAATGCGTTTATACGGAGACGCACTTACGAGTAGCCGCGGTCAAAGTTTTAAATCGATAACAGAAGTAATAAATTTTTTTGAAAAAATATACGGTTCGGCAAAAACGTATCATGATTGGACGGGAGAATTAGCAAAGAAACGTCAAAAAAGAGGAGAGTCGGTAATTACATTTTTCAATAAAATCAAAGAAATCCAAAAAGAAATACTAGCAACCGCTTTACGGGAAGAGAGATATGACGCGGAGAACGAAAAAAGTTTTCGAGCTGAAATAGAGAGAGACTGCATTAAATTCTTTAAACGCGGCGTGAAATGGGAAATTCGAGGTCGGATGGGCGACTACGAGACGCTAGACGAAGCGCGTGAACAAGCGATAGAGATAGAGAGAGAATACGCGGGCTGCGGTAACGAAGACGAAAGTCCCTCGGAGGACGAGAAAGGGAAAGTACAGGAGACGCGTAAAGTACATGCAATCGAGCCTTACACTATAGTAGTATGTAACTTTTGTGGAAAGACGGGTCACGTCATGATGAATTGTCGAAAAATGATGCAACAACAAGCGCAATCGAGCGGAAGGCCTTATAACAATCCGAATTATTATAACAAAAATAATCGAAATTTCGACGGTTGGAACGCCGAAAACAGGCGTCGGGTGGAGTTTTTGCCGAATAATAGCAACAATGACAATAATAATATTAACAATGGTAACAGCAAAAATAATAGAAGCAATAATTCATATGGACCCAGGGGGGCCCAACCTAATATAAGATTGCCCCATAATAAATTAAATAAAGATTGCTATTATTGCGGAAAAACGGGCCACATGCAAAGAGATTGTTATAAGCGCCAACGCGAAGCTCGCGCTAACAATCAAGGGCAGGGAAACGAGAGTGCTCTTTCGCGGGAGGGCGCCCCGAGGGAGTCAAATACAGGAGGACGCCCGGGAGTTCCGCGACAGGGGCCCATACCCATTGCCGGATCGAGTCAATAAATCTTAGTCGAATAAGCGCATCCCCAACGATTAAGATCGATGCCGGAGGTTTTCGAAGGCCACTGGTATTCATGTTGGATACCGGCGCGGCAATTAACCTAGTGCGTGAGTCGGAGGTAGCGCCCTATGTTAAAATTGACAAGCGAGAGTACATAAAGTTAAAAGGGATAACCAAGGGATACATCGGTACACTCGGCAAAATAACAATTGATTTTAATGACATTATTACAGAGTTCCATTTGGTGGAAGATAATTTCCCAATAGTTGAAGCAGGTATTTTGGGTAATGAATTTTTTCGCAAAGGTAATGCGAAAATAAATTTCAATGAAGAGTACATTGAAATAAATGGACAAATAATTCCGTTCATGAAAAATCGAGCAGCCATCGAGTCTACAGAGCAACGGGACGCCGTGAGCTCGAGCGCGATGACTGGGAGGGGCACCGAAAAGAGAAAGGTCTCCGAGCGGAACCCCGCGGAGGGGGAACCGAGGACGGACTATGACGAGACAGACCGAAGAGCGGGAGTATACTTGAATCGGGAGAAGCATTCGATAAGCCGATCGCACGAATCAATTGAATATGAGCAAAGCGTAATTACGAAAAATACTAATGCGGAAATTTGTCCGATGAATGAAAATTTTGAGAACGCGAAAGAAACGGTTCGCGAAAATATTGAGGAATTTGTTGAATTCAAGGATGATTTGAATATAAAAGAATTGATTGACGAAAATGCGCGCAAATTTAAGAACGAGATCGCAATCAATGATAAAGTCATGACTAGTAATGAGATTGCAATAAATACGGGAATTGCAATGAAGAATAATATTGAAATTGATAATGAAATTAATGATGAAAATGAAACCTACAATGATGAAACAAATGAAAGGGCCATTGTAGTAAATGTTGTAACTGATATTGAAATTGATAATGAAAATGAAGACTACGATGATGAAATAAATGAAAGGGCCATTGTAGCAAATTATGAAATTGATAATGATAATGAAATTTGTGAAAATAAATCCGAAGATGAAATTCCGGATAAAGATAGAGAAATTGATGAGCTCATAATTGACGATACGATTCAAGGACACGAGACGAACGACATTACGGAGAAACATTTTGTGGGAGCGGAAATATTTGAACATTTATATGGGGATCGTAAAGATGATAAAGCGGATAATTGTTATTTTATTAAAAATTATATTGAAAAAAGTCATATGGATAACCTTTGCTTCAATTATATGGAAATTTCAGGGAAAGATTATTATTCTGCCGAGATGCCATTGGGGATGGACAAGTCTATTTTTAAGATTGAATTATGCAACAATCCCGAAAACCATGAGAGTACTCGAATTGAGAAATTAAAATCATTATTGAAATTAGATCATTTGGTGAAAGAGACTCGAGAACCGATTGAAAAATTAATTGAAGAATACGCCGATTGTTTTCATTTAAAAGGCGAACGATTGGGAACAGCCAAAGTCCCAAGCCATCGCATTGTGACTATGGACGATATACCTATATACGAGAAACCGTACCGGCCGGCGCATCTATTAAAGGAGGAGCTCGAGCGGCAGGTAACCGAGTTGCTTGAAAGCGATATAATACGCCCCTCGAACTCACCCTTTTCATCCCCAGCATTTTTAGTCGCAAAGACGCCCGACAGTAAAGGGAATAAGAGATATCGATTCGTGGTCGATTACCGAAAATTGAATGACAAAACGGTTAAGATAAATATCCTCTACCGAATATTTTGGATATAATTGATCAGTTGGAGGGAGCACGATATTTTTCGGTATTTGATCTAGCGCAGGGATTTTTCCAAATACCCCTACATGAACCCGATCGGTACAAAACAGCGTTTACCACTCCGCAAGGGTTATTTGAATTTAACAAACTCCCAATGGGTCTTTGCAATAGCCCTGCCACGTTCCAGAGAGCCGTTGAGCTAGTATTCAAAGGATTACAAGGGCGTGAAATATTCCTATTCCTAGATGACGCCGTGATCTATGGAAAAACAATTGAAGAACACAATGAAAAGTTTGAAAAATTTTTGAAAAGGTTGCGAGACGCTAATCTTAAAATGCAGCCTGACAAGTGCAAATTTTTGCAAACCGAAGTGATTTATTTGGGGCACCTGCTAACACCAGAAGGAGTTCGCCCAGATCCGAGAAAAATTGAAGCGGTCAAAAATTTTCCGCGACCCCAAAACGCAGAAAAATATACGCGAATTTTTGGGATTAGCGGGTTATTATAGGCGATTTATCGAAGGCTTCTCGAACATCGCAAGACCTTTAAGCAATCTTTTAAAAAAAGAATCGGTTTTTCAATGGTCAGACGAGACCGAAAAGGCTTTTGTAAA
>JACCIB010000349.1:0-175357 GCA_018906965.1 Philotrypesis tridentata
GACCACTCGAAGGGAGTGAGCTCAACCAGGTCATTGACCACCTCCGGCTCCTCGTCTGCCCAGTTCATCCTGGCTGGCTCTACCTTCTGTCCGTCGTTGGAACTCATGTCTGAAACTTTCAATGAATTAGAAATATGTTTCATGGTGGATTGACGGGGTACATCCGCCACCTGGTTACTTACTGCAGACTTTGGGAGCGTCGCAATGTAACCACATGCATCACTGTCGGACACTACTACGGGTTGGGAAGAAGGTTTGTTAGTAGGATTGTTTCTAGTGGATACGTATCGTTTAAGGTCGCTTACGCGGACCTTAGCCACTTTCCTACTCTTCCCTTCGACAGGCTCTAGTATTTAAACGACTGGCGATCTTTTCTCGGTGACTTTAAACGGACCGTCATACTTGAGGGCTAACTTGGCTAAGAATTTCTCAGTTCCTTTGGACAAGGGGTGAGATTTTCTCATCACTAAGTCCCCCACTTGGAATTCTACGACTCTACGGCCTTTGTTATATCGCCTACCTTGTCTTGTTCGTTCGTCGTCTATATATTTCGCTACCAAGTCTCGTAGTGCGTCTAGTCTCTTCTGTCTGTCTTTCCAAACTTCGGGCTCTAGTTTAGTCTTTTTCGTCACCCCCTCCCATTCCACACGTAAGCTTTTCACCGGGGTGGGGTGTCCTGCCGTAGTTAAAGAAAGCTGGAGACGTTTTTTTAGCGTCGCTTGCTTAGCTGGTATTTATCGCATGTCGTAGCTCGTGCAAATGCTTATGCCCAATCACTGTGATTATTCGCGAATGCGGAAATCATTGTTTTTCAAGGTGCGATTGCTTCTCTCTAACCGGATTTGCTTGCGGATGGTAAGGTGGTGTTGGTCACATGTTTTACCGCCGTATTGCTCTAGTGTTTCTCCAGATGTTGTTGATAAACTCCGTTTCCGTTGTCTGTCAATAAATAATGGCGTCTCCCACCTGAACAATATCAGTTCTTCGAAAGCTCTGGCTATAGATTTTCCGGTAGCTTGGCACAATGGATGTATTTCCACCCAACGAGAGAATAAATCTTGGAATACTACGAGATATTTATTCTGGCTGGAGCTTTTTGGGAACTCCATCACGTCTGCTGCCACGACGGACCATGGTTTCTCGACGATTCGTTTCCCGATCAGCCCTTGAGGAGTCTGTTGGGAAATCTTGTATGCCTGGCAAGTCTGAAAGGTTTTTATGAATCGGCAGACATCATGGAATAGTCCGGGCCAGAAATACTCCCGTGCTATCCTATCGTAGGTTTTCTCAATTCCTAGGTGTCCTGCTGAGATTTCGGTGTGCGCTGTTGACAATACTCTTTCACGTAATTCCTCCGGCACTACAAGTTTCCAACCTTCGTCTGGGTGAGTGATGGGATCTAGCATTGGATCTTCCTTGTGCCTGTACAACTTTCCGTTTTCGACTCTCCACTCGGCAAATTTCGTTGGGTTCTCTGCGACTTCGTCGCGTCTTCGCAAATACCATTTGTCCTCGATCTCACCTATAGCTGAGATTTCTGGCTCCATCATTCTGGATAGCGCGTCTGGCACTACATGCTGGGTGCCCTTACGATGTATTATGTCGAAGTACCATTGTTGAATTTCCATAGACCATCGGGCTAGTCGGCCTTTCGGATCCTTCAGCGAACAGAGCCACTTCAGAGCGCTGTGGTCAGTAATAACCGTGAAGTGGTAACCCTCAACGTACGGCCTGAGTTTGTTGATAGACCAAACTAATGCCAAGCACTCCTTTTCGGTTGTGGTGTAATTTACCTCTGGTGCTGACAATACTCTGCTGATATAGACGATCGGGTGTTCTCCGTCGTCAAATTCTTGCGTGAGGACTGCACCAATGGCGAAATTACTTGCGTCGCACTGGATCGTGAAAGGTTTCGTAAAATCCGGTCTGGCTAGGACGGGAGCGTTGGTCAACGCCTGCTTCAACTTGTTGAACGCTTCATCTTGCTCTGGTCCCCAATTCCAGTTCTTCCGGTCTTTGAGCATCCTGACTAGAGGAATCTTTATCTCCGACTCGTTTTCCAAGAACCTAGAGTACCACCCAAACATGCCCAGGACTCGTCGTAAGCCTGTCAAGTCCTTTGGAGTCGGGCAGTTCATCACTGGCTCTATTTTTGCGGGGTCGGTTCGTAAGCCGTGTCGATCCAGAATGAATCCCAGGTACTTTATCTCGCTGACACAGAATTCACATTTCTTCGGGTTAATCGTAAGTCCGGCTGACATCAATTTGGTTAACACGTGACAGACTCTATGTTTGTGTTCCTCGAACGTGTCGGTAGCGATGACGATGTCGTCTAGGTATCCGAACACATTTGGGTACTCCTCAGGGCCAAACAAAATGTCAACCATTCTCTGCACGTACTGGGTGGGTTGCAAAGGCCGAAAGCCATGGGCTTAAATTGCCATAAACCGTATCCAGGTACTGCAAAAGCGGTGTATTTCTTACTGCTTTCCTCCATTTTGACTTGGGAGTAAGTCTGCTTGAGTTCGATCTTGCTCAAGTATCTCGCTGTGCGTAGCCTGTCTAGTATCATGTCCATTTGGGGTAGAGGGTAGCTATCCTTTTTCGTCACTTTATTTAATTCGATATAGTTGACGCAAAATCTCTCTGTCCCATCGGGCTTTGGCACTAGTAATGGCTGGCTACAATAAGCGCTTGCGGATCTCTCAATTACCCCTAATCTTCTAAGTTCTATAGCTGCTTTTTGTATTTCCTCTATCTTCTTCGGTGAATGTCTTCTGGCTTTACAGCGTATAGGGGCTGGGTCTGTCACTACGATGTGGTGCTCAGTTAAGTCCGTATACCCCAGTTCCTCTCCGGGATTGTTTGGTAGTATCTCGGCCACCAGTTCCTCGATTTCCCGTCTCTCCTCGTCGCTGAGCTCGGAGATACCCGCGCTCTCTGCGATGATGATTGCCGGGGACCTAGCGTCTGGCCGGTCGAACTCTCTCCACTCTCCCAGATTGGCTCGCCATAGGCCTTTGTGGCTTGTGACTATTTTGAACGTCTTGCAGAAATCTTTGCCCAAAATCAGTTCATGTGTTACTTCCGCTACTGCTCTTGATATAATCGTCTTGTCTATTCCATCTAAGTCTATTCGGATTGGTAGAAATCCTAATACGGGCGACGTTCCTCCTGTCACCGTTCGTATCAGAGCTTCACTAGCTTTGAGTCGAGTCTTGTATCTCCTAGCGATCTCTGGGCCTACGATGGTTATCATGGCTCCGGGATCGAACAAGTCTCTGTACTCCTTTCCTCCTAGACTGACTTTAATGTAGTCTCTATTGTCTATCGTGGTCGTGGCTGCGTGCACCTCCGTTTCTTTAGATTCTTTGTCGACTCCGGCTTCCTCTAATTGTGCAGGGGTGTCAGGGTCTGACATCGTTTCGTTGATCAGAGTGTCCACAGCTGCCTCGATTTGTCTTAACTTCCTGTAATCTGTCTCTTCATCGAGCAAATCTTTCACTTTCGCCCTTATTCTTTGATCTTCCTCTAATTCTTCCTCTAATAATTCATTTGCCTCTATCAGTAGCATTTCCTCTTCGCTCAGGCTATCTTCATCATCTGTAGTTACCTCTTTGTCAATTTCCTCAGTTTCTTCCCACTTATTGTCTCCCTCCAGGGCGGTTACTCGAGTTTCTCCGAAATCTAAAGCCTGTACTAACCTCTGAGCTGACTTCCTCTGCTCGCCGTTATTGTCTGGCTCTACAGTGGATTTCGGCTCCAAGTTTAAGTTGGCTTCAGCTCTCATGATTTTTTCAGCTTTCCTGAATTCTGCTAACTCTTTTACCTTTACCAGGCTCTTTTTCGAAAATTCCACGACGTCCTCTAGTCCTCGACCTTGGATCATGTCTTTCTCTACTCTAAAGCCTCGCTTTTTGCACAGCTGGATTTCTTCGTTTAGCCTCGTATCCTCGTCACTACTCTCCATTGGCGCAGCCGGCTTCCCGTCTGGCTTAGATTCCGTGTCTCTAGCGATACTGGCTCTAACGTGATTTCCTCTGTTTGCCCCTGAATTAACCACTTGTTTCCTCATCTCTGTGACAGAGTCTGGCCGTTGTGTTGCAAGGGCGTCTCCTCTTTTCACATTCGCGTTTACTTCCTTTCCGGCCTGCAGCGTTTGCCCACGGGTTGCGTCAGCGTTTTTTTCAGGCTTCGAATTTCTCTTTATCTCTTTTATCTCTTCTGGTTATGCGCCTGTCTTTAAATAGCTGGTCTGGCTGTTACTTACAACTTTGACCGCTATATCCTGACTTCGCACTGTTTCTCGTGGCTTGTTGCCACTTTCTCCCCCTCCCAAAATTGACATACTCCTGCAAATTGTGGGCGTATGCTTGTCAATTTTGTTCGCTAGATGAGGGCCCAAGGCGTGAACACGGAGGTCGGCTGGCCCTTGGCGGCCTCCGTCGAGTCGTTTCCCAGAAGTTTTCTGACGTGAACACAGTTTGTGTAGTCTCGCAACGTCGTGCCTTTTTGTCTGCATACCTGACATGCAGTGTCTGGCTCCGTCTTCGGCTGCAACTTCTGTAGAAGTTCTTTTGCCTTAGCACAGTTTTTGCAGTTTTTGAATTGTGCTCCAACTTGACCACACCACTGGCATTTCCCGGACAATTTTATCGGGTAAAGGCTGGCGTTCTTCCTGTTACCGAATTGCCTGCAATTATAACATTGCGTTTTCGGACAATTCGCTGCCCTATGTCCCACTGTCTCGCAAACGTGGCACGGTCTATAATATTGAATTTGTGGTTGCGTTTGATTCGGTTGTTGGCTCAGTGCTGGTATGAAGGGTTGCTGAGGCTTCTGCTGCACTTGCGCCGGTTGTTGTTGCGGAGCTTGCACTTGCTGGCCGGCCGCACAAGCTTCCTGCGTCGTAGTTTCTTTCTGCTCGGGAGTCGTCTCGGTTGTTTCAGCCTTTTCCTTTTTATTTTTCTTCTTCTTTGCTTTTGTTGCAATTTCGTTCGTTTCTGCTATGTCTTCTGTCGCAGCTACCTTTGGTTTTGGAGTAGCCGACCATGCTGCCGCTGGGAACTTGGATTTTTCTGCTGGTGGTGGTGGAGCATATCTGGCATCATGTTCTAGTTCGTCTTCGAGTTCTTTACAGTACTTTTTTACGTCATGGAATGTTTTAATCTTCTTGTGCTTTAGGGCTTTCCTGTAGACTGGTCTTAATCTGTCGATGAGTAGACTTATCTATTTCTTAATTGACATAGGCTTTTGTAGATGATCGGCAATATGTCTGAAATTCATAATGTATGACGATATCTTTTCGCCGTTGCCTTGTGTTCGTCGCAACAGTTCGTCCATTACATCGTTCGTGTTGGCAGATGTATAGAATTGCTCTTTGAAGGCTGACAAGAAGTCTTTCCATGAGTGAATGTCTGTTTTTTTCTGTCTGAATACTGAGCGGGAAGCCTGAATACTCTATCTTTAGATTCTTGATTCTTGTTGTAAATGACTGACATGGTCTTTAGCAGAGATACGGTTGCGGCTACTACTTCTTTCCCTTCTGTGTCGTCTATGTCTGCTCCTATACGACGTGTCCTCTTCTGAAGAGCTCCTGTCTGACGAAGTGTCGGACGGTTCTTCTGAAGAGCTGCTACTTGTATAGGGCGATCTTGACTTTTTGTGTAGTTTACTTCTCTTTTCTGTTTTCGATTTGCCAATCTTCGGTGTTGATTTCGGTCGGGAGTCGCGTCTGTATTTATGACTAACTTTATGATTATAGTGTTGTCGGTTTCCGCTTCTGTCGATGTAATCTACATTTCATGTATTGTCTTTTCCAGTTGTCTTCTCTGTGCCTTGAGTGAATCTTCATGCTCTGACTCCTCGCTCGAATTTGGGCTAACCTGTAGTTTCTCATCAGTATTTTTTGATTTCTTTTATGTTCCTGTATCACTTGCTATTGCTTCAATTTCCGGAAAATTCTTGGCGAATGAGTCGCTTACATGTATATGCTTTCTTCCTGGTGAGGAGTGCAGCAGAGTTGAAGTATGCTGGCTCACATACCATTTGTTACTGGGTAATGACTTATTCGCAACTTCAGTCAGTAAATGTTTCACGTGTTCGGAATATTGTATACTCGTCGACGCACTCGGTTGAATAAACTCTGGTGTTATTATCGGCTTTAACTGTGTCGTTAATTCTGTGACATTTCTTCTATTAGTTTCAACTTCATCGTTATTCGTATGTATTTGTCGTATGATTATCGGCTGACCGTCCCATTCGTACCAAGGTGCTGCTATCTTTGTTTCCGTTAGTATTCTCGCTCTAAGTAATCTGTCTTGCAGTATTGCCTTACTGCCGTTAGTATCCACATTTAGTTCTTCTAAATAATCTCGTAATTCTCGTCGATCCAATTTCGCTATTTCTCTGATTATTGCTCTGACTTCCCTGTTTTTACCGAGTGCCGTCATTACCTCTTGATGGTCGGCTTTGGACATTTTGTGGACTTCTGGTAATTTATCTATACTTTACCGGATTTGTGATTACTGTCTTCAAAAAAAAACTTGTTCGCTCTAACCTCTAGTACTACTAAAAAATTTTCTGTTTGACTGTAATCGGTGGAATCTAGTATCTGTCTGTATAAATCTTCCTGAAATAAAAATAAATTTTCCCACGTCTGTCCTTAAGTCGTTGAAAGTTATTAAATAATTTTCGACGTACAAACTGTTAACCGTCAGAGTAATTTGGTGGGGCACTGTGTTAGTGGGGTATCAAATATAATATATAGAGAAATATGATTTACAGTAAATATAAATAATTTATATAATGGGAATTATGGTCATGCAAAAATTTTCCGAATGTCGGGCAGGGTAAATTTTTACTTGTCTTCGTTGTTGAAGCGCTATCGCGTAAAAAAAATTCGTTGCGAAAAGTATAATTTTTCTCGGAAACGGCAGTGTAGTAATTTGGCTTGTCTATAAAAATTATTTAATTCTCCGTCACTAGTCAAAATAAAGTCGCGTGATTTACTAAACAACGGTGAGGTTATCCGGCTATACGAGTCAATCGATTTGACTGTAAGCTGTGACAAAAACAAAATTTTTTTATGGAAAGCTGCCTATACTACTCGTGACCGCTCGCTATATATAGCGCTTGAGAGAAAACAAAATTTTCAGAATTTTTACCGCACTTGCTCTTTCGAGAGAAAGAAACAAATATTATCTTCTTCCCGACTTTTCCCGAATCCTTTTCCACGTGGCATCTACCAAGAAAACCGACCGCGTGGCAAAAAATGGCTAAGTCGCGTATTATCACTTTTCTTTTTCTCCGTCTGTACTCTACGCCGCACGTTGGGCGGCACTGTGACGTTGCGCTTTTTCCGTCCCTGGGGAAGCGTAGCACCACGTGATGACACCTATATAGGTTTACCGCGAGCTCGTATTTTATAGTTAATGTTGGACGCCCGAACTCGCGATCTTGTTCACTTATGCTGCCGGCTTGAGAACTCTTTATACTCTAGGTCACGGGGGGAGAGGTGCAGGGAGAGAAATACACAAAAATAAATACACGCGACTTGTAAAATAAACACTTCGTAATTTATTTCGAAATTAGATAATTATTATTTGTACTCGCGGACGCGTGTTCGTCCTCGGGCCAGCTCACTGTCACTACGCGGGTTGACTCTAAGGTTAGAACTCGCGGCGGGGAGGTATCGCATAGAAACACTCCTACCTGTCTCTAACTCGGGTACTTCACGTCCTCGCGTTCTGATGAGGTCTCATTTCCTGTGGAAGCGCACGCGAAAGAAAACTAATGCTGGCTCGGAAAAATGCACACGGGAGGAAATACTCGGGTCGCTTTGGTAGTCTCCTTGAAAAAGATTCGCTATCTCGTGATCCAATGGATCCTTCGATACTCTCGGTCTGCGATACTCCGGGATACTGACTATACTCACGCTCGGCAACTACGCCGGTTCGCGGCGTCTATCGCTCTCTCACTCGCACTCACGCATTTCCGTTAGATCGCTCTCTCGCGCCTATCACACATTTCCACGCTTTCGCACCATATATCATATTCGCACGCTTACGCCCTCTTTTACAATACTCCAAAAATGGGCGCGACATTCAAAACGCGTTTACACGCTTGACTGGCTCTATTAATCGTATTTACACATTTTCCGCATTTCGGTACGCTTGCATTCGTTTTTGCCGCTCGCACGCGCGCTGTGGATCGAGCCGTAGCCCTCCACCTTTTCCCAATATCATTCAGCGCATACGCATTGCCTCCACTCTCTCTCTCTTGTCTGTCTATAACACACATTCATTCGCTCACTATTCCTGTCACTCTCGCACTCATGCTACAGTCCATTACTCGACAACATGGCGGCCGCAGCTCGTGCGCGTACGCCTTGTGGCTCGCATGCCTCGTGTCTTCTTGTCTCTCTCGCTCTCGCTGCTTCAGCGCTCGCCGCTCGTCCCTCTCTCTTGCTCTCGCCTTGGCTGCCGCGCGCTGCTACGCGCTGTGTTTCCCCCACTCTCTCGCTCTCGCCTCGTGCTGCTGCTGCTCGGCGGCAGGCTGCTCTCGGCGCCGTGCTGTCCTCCTGGCTCTAACAGCTGACTGCTCGCTTGCTGTTCTGAAAACACCACCGAGTGTAAGATTTTCATATCTTGACTGGGTGGTGTCCAGGCGAGCAGCCCTCGACGGGATCCCCGTCACATTATATATATATATATATATATATGTGCGTGCGTGCGTGCGTGCGTGTGTGTACACCTAGTATTACAAAATATAACTCTTAAATAGTTTTTAAGGTTATATTTGAAACAAATTTTATTCTAGACATTTATAATAAAAATAGTAATAACATTCAAGTAATGAAAAAGTTTTGCTAGACAAGTTGAATTCTATAGCCAGTTCAAGACGTTGTGCACAATCTGCAAGCAAAGGAAACCGCAAAGAGAAGGCTCTAGCAGCTAAATCAAAATGCATGTAAAAGAATTACATCGATTCAAGGATTACGGTACTCATATTTTTATCACTTATTAGGGTTATGTTTTACGATTTGTTTAATACATGAACATTTTTTTAGCAAGGAAAACCAAGGATAAAATCTGTTACTGTAATTGAAAAACAACTACTCGAACAATATAAAGAAAGTGGAGTGACTTCAACGCAGAATTCGATCGAAAAAAATGGAGCTGATACCGAGTAGATTAGTGACGCAATCGATTATGTAAAGTCCGTAATTAAATTGGATTTGAAGTCTCTGGAAGAAAAATGCTTAAACGTAGGTCATATAAGAATCGCATAATTACTATTCAAAATTTTTCCTAATTTTTATCTAACTATATCTATTTTACATTTTAGAAATTAGACTGCCTAAAATCGTACATATTACCTGAAATTAATTACGTTAAAGATGATATAAATCAGTCACATGCATTGTGTGATATATCTAAGAAAGAGAATATGCCCTCAACTTCATTTCAAGATACAAAAGCTAATCCAAATGTGGCTTTCCCCAAATCGAAAAAGAGGCCCTGTTCAATTAATATGACTGAGAATACTAATGATAATTTATTGGTACATTTATTTAGCTCTTTTTATAGATTGAATCTATATCGAATATTTCATTTAAATAGTATCTGTAGTAACTATTTATGATATATGTGCAGGGGAAAGATTTATCAAAGGATCTTCCAAATGACGGTATTTTCCCTCTTGTGAAAAAACGAAGATCGATTGGAATGCCTGACATTGAGTATACCGAAAATGTAAACGTTTACATAGAATTATGTTTTAATAGCTATATAATTTACATGACTTTTTTCTTTTTTAGAGAACAGTCGATAAAGACGTTTTCTCAATATTTGATGCGGATAATGACAAACTAAATGAAGAAAATTCTCTATCTGGATTAGAAAATTTTCTATCAGGATTCGATCAATATGCTAACGTTTATCCTGAAAATGAGATTTTACCATCGCTCGTAAGTTAATCTGTAATTTATAAACAAGAAGTTATGATTCATGCAACATTATAGGGTTATATCAGTTATTTTTAATTTTTAGTCTAGTATCTATAACGATCCACCATCAGACTCCGATTTGTATGGGAATGACAATATTAAGATAAAACTTGATCCAGAAAACGTAGAAAAAGTAAAAATATATTTTTATCTGTTAACTGTATACATCAAAATTTAAATTAAATGCATACTGTTATATTGCAGTCGAACTTAAACGAGTATCCGATTAAGAAAAAGTACTCTAGGCGTACGATTTGTCTTTCATCCTCATCAAGAAGAGACGGATATTGTAGTTTATAATAAGCCTGTAATTGAAAATAATGTACCTACAGAAGAAAATGAACTTACTGCTCCAAACAACGATACATCGTGGACTGTAAAGTATCACGAAGCAGAAGAAAATGTACGTTCATTTTTGAAAATATTCTTGAAAAATATTCTGCTAAAACAATCTTACATATTGTTTTCTTTAAATTACAGAGTTAATCAAAGGTTCAAAAGTTTATGTAAATCATTTAGATGTCCGAACTGCATATAACCTTTCTCAAACACAAAATGAGTTGGTACGAGCTTTGTTGAAAAGTGTATTTATTGAAGATGCTTTAAGAAAATGTACGCTAACAGGACAGAGAGCTAAGGGTCAAAGAAAAACTGATATAACCCGACCAGGACTCGATCCAAACGCTGTAAATGCTATATGTATGAAATTTTATAAATAATTATAATTTTTTATGTAATATTATATTGTTTAACATTATTCTGATATTATTTTTAGTGCATGTGCAAGGATGTGCAAAAAGACTAAATTGGCCTCCAAGAGATCGAAAATTGATCGTTAGAAGTATGGCTGCTAAATTACAGGAAATGAGAGATAAAAAATAAAAGATTGATTATTTGTTATATTTGAATTCAATATAACCTGATATCATGTTTAGTATATCCATTGTATTACACTTAGTATTACGTTTCATGCATTTTTATATATAATTTATATAAAGTTTATGTGCGCTCATACATGTGTATAAATTGCATATACTTTAAATGCAATTCTCTGCATTTAGTATATATACAGATGATGTTTATTATTTTCATGGGAATAGTTTTAAAAAAGTTAAAAAAATTCCCTTGCCTTGAATAGGCACAAAAAAATTAATTTCTTCGTCAAATTTTAAAATATTTAATATGAACAATACGCAAAAATACCTGATTCAGCAAAATGAAGCTCTTAGATATTTGAGTTTACTAATAGTGTGATGTGTTCTGGCCAAACACATCGTACCATGAACTTTCTATCATGAAAGTTAAGCAGCATTAGGCAAAATTCTAGCTCGAATGAGTGACCACTATGAAGTAAATATTTTTTAAATTGGAATTTTTTTTTTCATTTTTCTCTTAATATTGAGAACCAAATTAATACTAATCCACTGTCCACTGAATTTTGCACGATGTTTTCCGCGATTTTCATTACAGTGGTTCAACTGAAAATAGTATGCACAATTTTATGTACCCTATTGTGCATAGATTTATGCACGTTTCTATACAGGCAAAATCTGTGTGCAAAAATATGGATAATTGTATGAAAAAATATATATTTTTTATATACTGTAGTATTTTAAAAATTTGTATATGTTTCTGTATAGGTCTTCGTATTAACCTATGTACGTTTCTGTGCAGGTATTTAAGTACGTTTACCTGCAGAAAATTATATACAGTATCTTAAATGTTTTAATACTGGTATAGGACTTTTTCCGTACAGAAAAAAATTCCTGTACAGATATGTGCAGAATATTATTTATAGGTATTCATGCATGTCAGAAAACTCTGCCCATATACCTACACAGATCTTTACACGGAATCTTTAAGAATATCTGTAGGAGATATATTTTGAATCCATCATGAAATTATGTACGTTTCTGTATATGTATTTGTGTAGGCTTATCTGCACATATGTCTATACAGTTTCTTACATCATTCCCTACAAAATACAACAGAAACGCAGATTCACTATAACAAATTTGTGCTTACGCATCTGTACAGCTTTGCTTTTTCTACAGTGTAAATAAATATTACTTTACTCAGGTATCTGTACAGCATTGGTAAAAAATGTATGTACTACATTATGTACGTAAGTACCTAATTCTCTGCATGTTTTGGTATATAACGGAAGTTTTCCGAGAATGAAAAGTACTTTTATATTTTAGACAGAAACCTACAGTAACATAAGCTAGAATGTATGCATGTTATTCTACATAAATCATATTTTATTATTTATTTACTTATTTTTTACATATTTTTCTGTACAAATATTTATCCAAGTTTGTGCAGAAATATTTTTATATGTTGTCATATCGTGTCCGAAAACTCTGCACAAATGTTTGTTCATTATCAAGCAGAGATTCTTTACGAATTCATGAATTATGTTGTATATGTTTTAAGCAAATTCATGTACATTTTCAGATAAATAATCATGCACATATTTCTACACAAAAGCCTGCAGAGTACCCGCCATGTTCCCATGCACAAAAACCTACAGGTTTTACTGCAGAATATTTTCATAAGGAAATCTAAATAAACACCCTTTCGGTATTCAATAAGTACCGAAATGTCCGAGAGCTGTTCTCTACCGCCACTAATCTTGGACAGGTAAACATCTTCACCTATCTATCTCCCAGAGGTGTGCACATGCGTACACTCGCGTAACAAAGGTGTATACAGAATTTTCCATAGCGCCGTAAATGTTGATTACACTTTTTCTGAAAGTCAGACGACGAGCCTTGAACAAGTGATGTAATATGCTCCGACAAATTAAAAATACGTTGTTCAATAAATTCACTAAAAATGCCTTACACCACTAGTTACATTAGCTAAATTTTCACTAACTTCCAAAGAGTATATACTTGCAATTCTAATAGCATTGTCAATATTCAGGCAATATTTTACTTACACATATATATATTTTAAGAAAAATTCGATGAGTTAGATTTAATTTCTATACTAATATAATATATACGTATTGTAAGGGCCGAATTTGACTTATTCGGGCCGCAAGGGTTCGAACAAATAATTATTTTTATTTGGAAGGTTATCTTTGATCGGGATCTTATATTGCAAGTACAATTATCTAACAAACCTTTTCAATGTAAAAGGCTGGCAAGTATAAGGTTGTTTCTTCCTGTAAAAATTAAAAATTAATTTTACAACTCTTCATAATCTTAATGTAACAAAAATTTGAACTCTTGATAACACTTATGACAAAACCAAACTCTCATTAACACTCATACTGAAAAAAAAAAATTCTAAGAGCTTACTCTAAAATTAAACTTTAATTTTCAAACTTCGACAACTCTAATGTGGCCGAAATTATATGTGCTTTATCCTATACAGTTATTAAATTAAGTAAATTAAATATCTTGATAACACTTATTTAGACAAAATACTAGCAGCTTTACTGCATGCTGTTAAGAGGTGTTGATAATAAAGTCATCAGATTAACAAATAATATATCTTCTTTCCCCTTGTGAATAAGTGATTGCAACACAAACACTGGAAGAATATATGATGCTTATAGATCAAGTTTGAAGACAAATAATTATGTTAGGACGCATGTCTTCGAACCTCGTAAATGAGTTAATCACCAGCACTCAAATCATGATGCTTATACCTTAAGCTAAATAATCCGAAACTCTCATCTTCGCATTATCGTCTCCTTCGATTTTATCTATACCTTCGATTTTATAAAAATTCCCATTTTAATTTTAAGAAAAGAAAGTTATGATATCAATAAATAAATTGGCAAGTTTGTTGTTATAAAAAGTAATCGTTTTGAAATGAATAAATAACCGTTTAAATTGAGGAAGGATTATAAATATGTATATATTCATATAAACACTCGACCAAAGCATGTGAAACGTAGATAGCCTGAACGGCAAATGGGGCGTTGCGTGCCCGGTCCCAAACATTCGCATAACATAGAGCCATTTCGGGATTATTCCAAGTTTCAATTGTTACCGATTGCACATGTGATAAAACCGTATTATGTTCTTCTATGGTATATTATCACACGATAAATGTGCTCATAATGTGTCATAATATCATGTGTTTGTCCTTTATCATGTAATATAACGGAATTGTCTCGCATCATGAAAAATCATAATTTTTAAAATAATTAATGTCTATTATTTCCTTATCCTGTTATTATTTATGGAAGCAACAAGCGAATGTACAATCTACTCTAGTTAGTAATTCGGAAAATAAGTTACTATTTCCTTATTTCATTAAATCTATAGCATATATGTCAAGGACGATCATCTACAATGAAATATGAGATTTAAATATTCTGTTCATATAAAAAATCGATCCCAGATTTTTTTTTAATAAAACAGGAACAAATTCTAGCATGTAGAACGCAATTTTTTTATGGAAAAACTTGCCGTCCCGTCCTATCATAGATAATCGATGAATTACAGAATATCAGTGTAATCAACTAGATGAGAAAATATTTAATTATAATTAACTTATCTTCCTATTATCCTATAATCGCTACTACACAAAATATTTATGTTAAACGGTGAAAACAATCGCCTCAAATGATAGCAGGAATTCTATTTTTTAGTTAAGTATACATTTAAATTTAAAAATAATCTATAAGCAGCATAAATATTAATTTATTATTTTAGACCGGGCACGCAACGCCCCATTTGTCGTTCAGGCTATCTACGTTTCACATGCTTTGGTCGAGTGTTTATATGAATATATACATATTTATAATCCTTCCTCAATTTCAACGGTTATTTATTCATTTCAAAACGATTACTTTTTATACAAACAAACTTGCCAATTTATTTATTGATATCATAACTTTCTTTTCTTAAAATTAAAATGGGAATTTTTATAAAATCGAAGGTATAGATAAAATCGAAGGAGACGATAATGCGAAGATGAGAGTTTCGGATTATTTAGCTTAAGGTATAAGCATCATGATTTGAGTGCTGGTGATTAACTCATTTACGAGGTTCGAAGACATGCGTCCTAACATAATTATTTGTCTTCAAACTTGATCTATAAGCATCATATATTCTTCCAGTGTTTGTGTTGCAATCACTTATTCACAAGGGGAAAGAAGATATATTATTTGTTGATCTGATGACTTTATTATCAACACCTCGTAACAGCATGCAGTGATGCTGCTAGTATTTTGTCTAAATAAGTGTTATCAAGATATTTAATTTACTTAATTTAATAACTGTATAGGATAAAGCACATATAATTTCGGCCACATTAGAGTTGTCGAAGTTTGAAAATTAAAGTTTAATTTTAGAGTAAGCTCTTAGAATTTTTTTTTTCAGTATGAGTGTTAATGAGAGTTTGGTTTTGTCATAAGTGCTATCAAGAGTTCAAATTTTTGTTACATTAAGATTATGAAGAGTTGTAAAATTAATTTTTAATTTTTACAAGAAGAAACAACCTTATACTTGCCAGCCTTTTACCTTGAAAAGGTTTGCTGGGGGGGGGGGCAGATTTCACTACTTTTAAAAGGTATATAATATGTAAATTACAAAGAATAGTAAACATCAACTAAATAAGTAATAAATTAAAAATATTAATGTATATATGCTCAGAGATTCTTGTAATAATAATTATTTTTTAGGCACAATTAATCTGTAGAGCAAATAGCCCAGGCACGCGCTCTAACCACGGAGCCAGCGTCGCACTGCGAAACGCTAATATGCCGACCAGCTTGGACGTGCTCAGACACCGTCGCAATACATACATATAGCTGTATATATATACATACATATATACACACACACACACACACATATAAATACATAAATCGGGTATTTTGAATGCGCCGAAAGTAGGGGTAGTATAGGGTTATTTTTAAATATGGAATATTGAATGCCAAAAGTGGAATTTTGAATGCGCTAGCGAAGGGTAGTTTATTATAGGGATGCATTCAAAATACCCGATTTATATATTTATATATATATATGTATATATATATATATATGTATATAGGTATATGTATATATGTATGTATATAGGTATATATATATATATAGGCATATATGTATATATATGTATATTGTATATATATATATATATATATATATATGTATATGTATTGTAACGGTTCGATTGCCGTTCCCGAAGCAATCGGTCGTGTACAACCGTGGTTAGCACAGCCACGTTTATTGTTTCTCGTCGTAGTCTCCTCGTGGTCAACACGGCTCGGCCGGCTCGTGGTTTCCGTGCGTATGTACGGGACGAAGGCGGCAGGGGACGGGGTTACGAATAAGTGAATACGCGTGAATATACGAGAACTAGGAAAATATATTATGAGAGTAAAAATGTACAGGGCTCGTGCGAGCGAGCGTGTGTGCTCCACCGCACACTACGTGAGAGAGAGAAAGAGAGAGAGAGAGAGAGAGAGAGAGAGAGATGGACTCGATCGCCCGAATACCGAGAGTGAGAGAGAGTTAGCACTTACAATCGCACGTCGGTGCCGGGGGGTCGCTGTCTGCTCTGGCTCGCTGCAGTCGTCCTGGCTCGCAATCGGGTCGTCGCGGGTAGCGTGGCTCCGGTGGCAGTCGGACGAAAGGTAGCGTCTCTCGGCGTCGCACGTCGTACGATCGGGGAACAAGGGAAAATGCACGGGCGCGTGATCGTGTGTACCGCTTGGGCGCTACCGCAATACTGGAAACTAATACGCGCACGATACGGAAGGACGCTCCGGTCCTAGACCCAACATTGTCATATTTTGGCAGCGCGTGAGATATGGACCAGCAACGTCGCCTAATGAACGCGCTCTCTCTCTCTCTCTCTTAACATCGGCCTACTATAAGGCGCGTGTCCGTTGGTGGTAGCTAGAACACAAATAAGTATTAATACAGTTCGATACGGCATACGTCCGGAGAGGCGATAACGTGCGTATGATATATGCGACCGTTATAGTATGTATATATGTATGTATATCTATGTATGTATGTATGTATGTATGTATGACCCCCCCCTTATAAATGCCACTACCAAGTAAAAATAATTTTTTTCATAATTTTTAGACCTCAAATTGTTGTGCTTTTTGCTCGGATTCCGACTTGCCATGTTCTACGCTGGGAGAATAATACCTGATATGTTTTTCGCAGGGATAATACTACCTGACATGTTTTTCGCAGGGATAATACAACTTGACATGTGTTTCGCTGGGAACTTTGATTTGACATATTTTTCGCTGGAAGCGCTATATTGATTTTTTTTCGCTGGGATTAGCGTTGAACATACTTTTCGTTGCGAGTTTGGTATAACATAGTCTTCGTACGGGGTAGCGATATAATAATATAATAAGTTTGATAACAGTGAGTACCGCGGGCTTAATAAACAATTAACAATTTAAGTTGGATTTTTGCATTTTTTTTTTAGATTTCGCGCTGCGTATTGAAAAGTATTGGCTATATCGAAAAATGTTTAAGACAAAAGTTGTTCCTTAGTAAATTCCCTGCAAAATACTCAGCAATAGCAACCCACTATCTCCTTTAGTTTATTCGGAAATCGATAAAAACGGCGAAATTGTATAAAATCGAAAATAATTAATACCTTTTATAACAATAAACATTTTACATTAATATTTCGTGAAAGTGCTGTACTCGATGATTCTAAGTAGCGGTTAAAATTTGAAGCCTCTATCTATAATAGTTTTTGTGCAATTAGTCGCAATGTGTTGAATATTTTTATTTTTCAGGGTACTGGCAAAACGTTAAAAATCGTTTCCATTTGTGCCCACTATTTGTGAGCAATCTTAAAGAGTTATATTTTCAAAAACTTTTCGCGGAATTCCAAAATTTTAATTAGGGAAGCTCCAGCATGCATTTGTTTAAATAGTAATTAATTAATAATTGTACTGTATCCAACTTTAAAATTTGATCAAAATGTATTATAATGCATTGAAAAGCAGTAATTTTTCTCTAAATTTTAAGAAAAAAAAATAATATGATACGCCACTTAGGGGCCGAGATATGTTTTTTTTTTAATACGCTACTACTCCTTATATATACAACATATCGTAATGATTCAAATGTTGTTAGAAAGTAGAAGAGTTGTAGTTTTCAAATCACTGCAAGTCGATACGCATCGAATTGAATGTGACTAACAAATCGAGTGTTGATTATAGGCGATGCGCGCAACGGGGCCCGACGGCGCGCCGCGGCGTAGCCGGCCGCGGAGTGGGGATGGCCCCGCGCTCTCAGCCCGAAACTGAAAATCTTTTTTCAAACCGGAGCGCTCGGAAAAATGGAAGGTAAATTAGTCAAATATGATTCGATTGTGTTCTTTTTTTTCTTAATTCGGGATAGCGCAGGTAATAAATGCGATTGGTCGAATCAGATTTTTTGTTGACATTATTCATCGTATTATTATTGAAAGTACATTATTCACTTTAAAAAAACTGATGGCCTTTATTGTGAAGCATTTAATGTGTAAAAGATAACCCAAA
Organism: Philotrypesis tridentata; assembly: GCA_018906965.1. Lineage (NCBI taxonomy): Eukaryota > Metazoa > Arthropoda > Insecta > Hymenoptera > Pteromalidae > Philotrypesis > Philotrypesis tridentata. The sequence continues at coordinate 18,498 of JACCIB010000349.1, forward strand.
TCACGCGCGAAGTGTCCATTTTAAAAAACTGATGCTAATTTATTTGATTATATGGTTAGCATCATTCATATAGTTTATGATTGATACTCACGGACTCTAAAATATAATCCGAATCGCGCGCTTAGTTCCTTGTTAAGTATTCTTTTTTGTATACATTAATTTATATATTTGTTATTTTAATACCACCATAAGCGAAAACAGCCGAAAGCGCGGTAGCGGTGTATATATAGATATGCAAGCCCGTTTTCGCTCATGTTCAAGTACGTTTGTTGTGTATTTACAATCTGTTTTTCGAAAAATTATTTAATATGTTGGATTTTAATAACTGTCAACTTTTCAACGCCATTTTCCAAATTTAAGAGTACTCCACCATGCGATCATCACGCCACCTATCTCAAAAAACGTTTTTTTGTTTATTATAATTAATTGACCAACTTTAACTCATTCACTTTAATATAGTTTCGCCACTCACCTTAAATATCCAAAAACGTTTTAAAAAATTTGTATTTAATTCGCATTTCGTCGGACAAAATCAAAATGCAATTTCCAAAGTGCCCGCAAGTCATACAAATTAGCCCGACGAAATAAAATTTTAATTTTGGCTTTTATACCATAAAAATAATTTTACCACATTTTTAGATACTAATTACAGGTGGCGAAATTCAGTTAGACTCATTTTTCTTTCATTAGCTTTGTTGAAATAATAAAAAAAAACTGAGGTGTAATGTGTGGACGCTGCGAAATTTATCGGACTTATTGAAAAAGAGGTAGAGCACTCTTAAGTAGGACCTTCCAATTTTGCATGACCGTACATACAAAAGTGAACTCACAAATTACAACAAAAATTCAAATCACAATGACACATAAAGTAATTGTCGTAGAGCACCAATATTTTGCCACATGAAATTACATATGAAACTATTCATTCACTTTAAATTTCCACCTTCAAAGTTGAAAAATGGCCGCCTTGGCGATTTTTAAAGAAACATTCATTTTACGTTGTTTTCCTCGGTGCCTATTGATCGGATAGGGGCATTTAATATCTCATTTGCTGCAGAATTCAGTAAGCTACAATTTTTCTCTCTTTATTATTTTGCATTGGTCGCTTAGTTTCCAAAATAAAAGTAAAAAACAGAGAAAAATTGCATCTTTTCGTTAATACTAAACAATATTCCCGCAGGAATCGATTGTTTAAAAGTATATAGGCTAAAATCATAGACACCATTCTCTACAGACTGGTCATATTAAAATAACAAATATATAAATTAATGTATACAGAAAAGTATACTTAAATAATGTACTTTCAATAATAATACGATGAATAATGTTAACAAAAAATCTGATTCGACCAATCGCATTTTTTACCTGCGCTATCCCGAAGTAAGAAAAAAAAGAACACAATCGAATCATATTTGACTAATTTACCTTCCATTTTTCCGAGCGCTCCGGTTTGAAAAAAGATTTTCAGTTTCGGGCTGAAAGCGCGGGGCCATCCCCCCTCCGCGGCCGGCTACGCCGCGGCGCGCCGTCGGGCCCCGTTGCGCGCATCGCGTATAATCAACACTCGATTTGTTAGTCACATTCAATTCGATGCGTATCGACTTGCAGTGATTTGAAAACTACAACTCTTCTACTTTCTAACAACATTTGAATCATTACGATATGTTGTATATAAAAGGAGTAGTAGCGTATTAAAAAAAATAAAACGTATCTCGGCCCCTAAGTGGCGTATCATATTATTTTTTTTTTCTTAAAATTTAGAGAAAAATAACCACTTTTCAATGCATTATAATACATTTTGTTCATATTTTAAAGTTGGATACAGTACAATTATTAATTAATTACTATTTAAACAAATGCATGCTGGAGCTGCCCTAATTAAAATTTTGGAATTCCGCGAAAGGTTTTTGAAAATATATCTGTTTCAGATTGCTCACAAATAGTGGGCACAAATGAAAACGATTTTTAACGTTTTGTCAGTACCATGAAAAATAAAAATATTCAACATATTGCGACTAATTGCACAAAAACTATTATAGATAGAGGCTTCAAATTTTAACCGCTGCTTAGAATCATCGAGTACAGCACTTTCACGAAATATTAATGTAAAATATTTATTGTTATAAAAGGTATTAACTATTTTCGATTTTATACAATTTCGCCGTTTTTATCGATTTCCGAATAAACTAAAGGAGATAGAGGGTTGCTATCGCTGAGTATTTTGTAGGGAATTTACTAAGGAACAACTTTTGTCTTAAACATTTTTCGATATAGCCAATACTTTTCAATACGCAGCGCGAAATCTAAAAAAAATGCAAAAATGCAACTTAAATTGTTAATTGTTTATTAAGCCCGCGGTACTCACTGTTATCAAACTTATTACATTATTATATCGCTACCCCGTACGAAGACTATGTTATACCAAACTCGGAACGAAAAGTATGTTAAACGCTAATCCCAGCGAAAAATATGTCAAATCAAGGTTCCCAGCGAAACACATGTCAAGTTGTATTATCCCTGCGAAAAACATGTCAGGTAGTATTATCCCTGCGAAAAACATATCAGTATTCTCCCAGCGTAGAACATGGCAAATCGGAATCCGAGCAAAAAACACAACAATTTGGTATCTAAAAATTATGAAAAAAATTATTTTTACTTGGAGGTGGCATTTATAAGGGGGGGGGGGTCATACATACATACATACATACATAGATATACATAGATATATATACATACTATAACGGTCGCATATATGATACGCACGTTATCGCCTCTCCGGGCGTATGCCGCATCGAACTGTATTAATACTTATTTGTGTTCTAGCTACCACCAACGGACACTAGCACACGAGCGAGACAGAGAGACGTTTTGTATTATGCAATACAATAACACATGCAGTCGTGTTAAAGAAATATACTGTTATACAGTTGGTGGTGCAGTGGTGCAGATGACGATTACAATAACAGAGTTTATTCATATATCAGCAAGAAACTCGATTTATGAGTAATTTTAAAAATCAGTGAAAATATAGTAAAATTTAACCTAAATATATATTTTATAAAAACAGTGCTATTTTAATATTTTAGGACATCTCACAAACATGACTAATAGGCCAGAATTTGATAAGTATTTAGTTTTACTTTTTTATAAATCCTACTTAATATAATGAAAGCATGTTTGTTGCAAATAAAGCATGTTTTGTTTTGTATAAGTTAACGAGAACTTATGAAGGCCTACAACTATCATGTTATAGAAGGAAAGAATTTTCTTGTGACGTGACAAGCTGGTGAAAGTGTTGTGTTTTCATCGTTTAAGTATCAAGAAAGTTTTTACACAATTTCTATTGGGAGGTTACGCAACTGTCATGTTATAAAGGGAAGGAATTCCTGTGAGAATCTAGTGATGTGAAAAATGTTTTTTCAAGATTTATAATTACTATATAAGTTCAGAAGACAAGTGGTTTACAAGTTTTTCCCAATTTTGAGAGAGCAAGTACACTAAGTTTCCAGATGTAACGAGACTTTTCCCAAGGGAAAAGCATGTTTTATTTTATATAAGGTAACATGAACTTATGAGTTGTCAAACCTGTCACTCAGAGCGATAGTATCAGAATTTTCAAGTTGATACAGCTCAGCAAAATTAGAATTTTTGAATTTTGAAATTTCTAATCTCCGAAAAAGGCTCGTTACATCCATGATCTAGAAAATGGGTATACTTTATTGTACTCCTTTCAAATTGAGAAAAACTTATGTTCTATATAGAAATCGATCGCAAGGATAGCATGTGAAAGTTTAAGTTTATCACATAGACCAATGTCAAAATAATTATCATAGATATTTTCATTCTAATTATAAAAAACAATATTTTTACATATATATATATATATGGGTGGTTCTCTGACAAATCGAGCGGTCGATTTTTTAACCCTATCGAAAAAATTTTTTAAAATGTTCCTAAGAGACATATGAGTATCCCTGAATTTTTTCAGATTTTTTGCATCAAGTATCTTAGAGTTACAGAGGGTCAAAGATGATGAAATCATGTTTTTTTGCTTTTTCTGGCTACTTTCATTAATTTGTAGATCCTCAGGGAAGCATTTTTCACTATAGAGATATATAACATTTTTTTCTGCAAATTTTCTAAACTATTCAAAAAAAATATTTTTGATGTCGTATACATATGTTTTAAGAATGTTATAATGTCATTTAAGTCTTAAAATCAAGTTTTAGAAAAGTTCGATCATCCGGATCATAACCAAAAATTCATGAAGATACCTTATTTCAATTCAAAAAAGTCTGCGAAAGACCCAGAATGTCAGAGGCCTTTTATCAGTTCAATATACCCTCAATACGAAGCTGTTTACGTACATACATATTTTATTGAAGAGAGTTTTAGATTTTCTTAGTTGATGTGTATAAGCATATAAAGTCTTGTCAAGGGGCTAGAAGGGCTAATGAGCGTTTCAAAACCTTTAATTTAAATGATCCAATAAACACTCAGAATTTTGGTAACATAAGGGTGGTGGAGAGTTTGATAATTATTTTCTAATTTACATAAAGAAGTAACCTTATACTTGCCTACCTTTTACCTTGAAAAGGTTTTTGGGGGGGGGGGGGTATATATGACTTTAAAAGTATTTTTTTGTAAAATTGAAAATTTTCGAAAAGAAGTACTCTATGTACTTTTGTTAAAAAATGCATCCCTCAAGATCAATGAATTAATAAAAATTAGCAAAAAATAGAAAAAGCAGGAATTTCATCATCGTTGAGCCTTTGTAACTCGAAGGTACTTGATGAAAAAATCTAAAAAAATTCATGATATTTTGACACTCTATAGAACAACATTCATATATTTTTGGATAGGTAAAAACTAATTATTTTCAATTTCACGTGGAATCACCCGTATGTACTGCATATACTTATACTTGCCATCGGACGACTACCACACCCCTTGGTACAGGTTGTTTTGCAAAATGATAGAAGTTTTATTTATTTTAAATTGTTTGTTTTTAGTTTAGTGACCACTCAAAATAGAATCGTTTGCACCAGATAACGTATAGTTATAATGAATCTAAGAAATAGATGCTATTTCTAAGTAAGCAGTTTTAAATAGCAATAAATTAAAAGCTGAAGTTTAGTTTTAAATATTGTAAACAAAATATTTTAAACAGTTCACAAAATAATAAATTTACCATAGCAATACTTGAGTCCGAAATGTGTGCAAGCATAAGCCAAGTTGAATTAGGAATATGTGAAAGAGTTGAAAAAACTAAATACGGCTATACATATATATAATTGAAAAGTGAAAAGAAAAAATTCTTCATTTCTTCATTCTGATCGCGAACACGCAATTCCGGTCCTGTGAACGGCCTTTCATTGGAAGGCTTGGTAGATTCTCAGTCTCGTTAATATCGGCAAAAGTAACGACGTTTACGTGAGATGAATTCTTTGCTTCAGCTTTCTATTTTAGAAGCCATTAATGTATTTGCTGTCGAAAGAAACTAGCAGAAGTACTTTAAATTGTAGTTTTGCCATCAATCTGGTTAATAAAAATAAATCATTAAATTAATGTCTCGATATTATATGACTATTCCATAATGTACCTCATTTTTCTAAAGACATTGTTAGAAAATGACCGTAAAAATAGTACCAATTCAATCTCGAAAATTTAATCAATATATATATCTCTAAAATATAGTCAAAATGATGTATATGAGAAGAGTTTTTTATTTATACACTGAGAAAAATGTGGTAGTCAAAATTAATACATATCTACGAAAAATTACTATATAAGATAGTAACCGCGTGACATACTTGACTTATGATCGTCTATAATCCGTTTTTGCTTTTCAAACGGTATATTAAGTGTGTGTACACGTTATTGAGTTTTTGTGTGTCCTCCATTTTATTAATGCCATTTTCCTGCATTTGTATATGTAACATTTCAGAAACTAACCTTTTATTTACATTGCATTCTTTGTCGTTAATATTTATCTTCTCAAAATCAAAATTATGTTTGAATTTATTGCTGTGGTCATAAATAACATTATTCTTTGATTTCTTATGCTCCTCAATAACTCAATAACGCGTACACACACTTAAAATACCGTTTGAAAAGCAAAAACGGATTATAGACGATCCTGATGTATACATATGCGAGAGAGTGACAAGTGTGACGTCATTGTAAACACACTGCTCGAAAATTTGCGAGACTCGTCGCCGATATAAAAGTGCCGGCTAATCCTATTGTATTCTCATTATCGATACAGTAGCTGAGGAAGCCGGAATCATAACATCGTATTGTCGCTTCCCGCTCCTCCTTGCCCCGCCACGACTGGCCGGGGAAGAGTACATTCGATTGACTCATTGTTGTGCGTCTTTTACATGTAAGAAAGATTTGTCCATTAGTACATTTGCTTATAAATTTATATTTTCTGTTTATTAATTTATTTTTATTTATTAATTAAATCAACATTTTCCTGAAGAGGGTGACAATTTTCATCGAAACGTTGAAAAAGGAAAAAATGGTGTAAGATTTTTTCACCTTTTTCCTATCAAATTTACCTCGGAGAGATCGACAGAGTTCACAAACTAATGAATACATTCAATTTATATATTAGATCCAAACTTTTACGCGTAAGAATCCTGTTTAGGTGAGTGGTTAGCGCTTCTGACTGCAGTTCCAGAGATCCAGGTTAGACTCCCGCCAGAATAAAAAAAATTTAATTTCACATTTCAATTTAATTTAATATAAGTATAGCAACAATAATTATAAAATAATAATGTCTACAACGTTAAACAGATAAACATAAAAGAAATTAAATTTTTAAGTTATTCTAATCAAAATAAAAATTACTATAAAAAATAGTGATTTTTAATATCTTGCAAGTATGTCACGCCGTTACTATCTTAAAATATAATTTTTCGTATGTATTAAATTTTACTACCACATTTTTCTCAGTGTAGAAATAATTACTATTCTGAAGTAGAGCCCCACACTCACAGTATTCTTTATCAGACTGTCTCCTTTCAGGGGGCACTCTCTCGTTTATAACAACTAATTAACTAAGTAAGCATTGCCCGCATTCCTCTAAATTCTTAGTACTGTTGTGCTCAGTATAAAAATTTAAACATACTTCCTTAAATATACGTGATATGACTCTTTTAAATAATTTGTAGTATATTTCTAAATTTTTCAAGTTTAATAATTATTACGTCCTAGAAATTATTTTAAAATACCTCAAAAATTATTCTAAGTTCGCTTTGAAAATTTTTAAGATTCCTTGTTCATAACTCTCGTTCACAAATTAATAATGAATATTTTTAATTTTGTGTCAAATTTTGAAATTTTGCGATACAATTGCTCCTTCATGATTCCCATAAATATTATTTCGCTATTCAGCATTAATTCTCAAATCGTTTAGTACATTTTTTATTACTTTCATTTCGCTTACTAATTGTGACAAAACAATATATTCTGCAACTGTCGACGATTCAGTAACAATAACTTATTTCCTCGATTTCCAATAAAAACATTTACAAAAATGCTTATAGTATACAGAGTTGTGGATTTTTTATCATTTTTATCTCCAGCTCAGTTAGCATCAATGAAACAGTCCATTATTTCAGCTTCTTTCTTTTATAATTAATCATAGCTATTTAGAAATCTTCTTGAGTAATTGACACTATAGCATCTAGTCGTGTTGTTGTACTAATGTATGATAATATTCGGATTACATTTCTATGCTTTAAATGATTTGATGCTGTCTACAACATAATTTGTAAATTATAATTTCGCATGTACAATATTGTATTTTTTGGCTAATGAGTGTATATAATTACTCTGAACTAATTTCAGCTGTTTCACAATCATATTTAATATTTATCCCTTATCAAGAATTTAATTCCCGATTATAGCACACCTATTTGATAATTCTGTTTTAACTTCATCAATTACTTTTTTTTTATAAATTAATAGATTATCTATAAATTGTATATTCTTATATGTAAAATATACGCAATAGTCATCTGCACTTCTCCGCAATTTAATTTTCTTTAAATAATCATCAACTCATGCATACAGTTCTCTGGGACTTTGTGTCAAACTGTACAATGCTTTTTTGTGGCTTACATACTTTATCTGTTCCATTATCATATTTCTTAGATTGTTTAACGAATGCTTCTGATTTAACATATCTATTTACAAAAGCTGTTTCTATATCCATTTGATTACTAAATATCATTATAATCAACAAGACTGTAAAATATCAAAATATAAGTTAACTTACCTTTCCATTATCATATATAAATAGTGCTACTTCAAATACATGTTAAACTGTGAGAATAATGGCCTCAAATGATAAGGGGAATTTTTATTATTTAAGTATCGAACTATAACTAAACCTGTGAACTCTGAATATTTTTGAACTTCATAAATTTCTCAAAAATTAAGCGTACAATTATCACAAAATTTTCTATATTAGAATTCTGAAATTGGTTACTTACTTTGGTAACGCAGAGACGTCATTTGAAGATTATATCCATCCTTATAACAATAGGACGGGACGGCCAGTTTTTCCATAAAAAAATTTTAACACGGTCTCACTGCATCATATTATTTGTGATTCACTTATCCATGAAGTGGACGGAAGTCCTAGCGGAAAGGTCTACTTGATGCTGACTGGATTTAATATTATAAACTACGTTAGTATTTGGTGTAAGGAGAACAATAATGATAGCTCGAAACGCCAACTTTTCGAGCTATCTAGAGCTCCTCATCAGGGTTAAAATGCCAAAATCAAGTCAAAATTCCGATCGATCGAACGATTGACAGTTCAGTCGATCGTTGTCCTCTACCGGTGTCGCACTACCATCTGGCGACACCGGCACTGTTGAGTGTTAGTCGGCATTGGCAAAAAAGTATGGTGAAAATAATACTTATCATTATTTAAAATTATTTACTCATGCAATACATTATACTTAAGAATGCCGGAGGCTTGTGATGAGTTGTATCAGGATTTTGGGGTTTTAAAAATATATAAATAATTCAAATATTTAATAAGTTATAAATCAAATAATGATATTTCTTACCAAGCACTATTAAATGTTTAAATAAAATGGTGTATATAATAATTATTAGCATTAGTTCAAATCATTTTATCCATACAATCTTTCATATTTAAAAATGTCAGAAGCTTTGGGTGAAATGTATCACAGTTCTGTAGGTTTGACAAATATATAAAAAATTGAAATTTTAATTTCGTCAATAACACGAATTATTGGACACTAGTAATATTCAAATAAAATGGTGTATATGATAATTATTATCATTATATAAAATTATTTATTCATGCAAATATTGTATTTGAAAATGACAGAAGCTTGGAATGCAATCCAAAAAAATTCATGGTGACAGCTATTTCCAATACAAAAATATCTGCATAACTCGCAAATCAGGCAGCGACCATTTCGAACAAAAAAAGTACTTTAAAATTTAAAAATTTTTAAATATAGAAGCTATGCCTTTCAAAAAAATACAGTTAAATTTATAAAAAATTTTAAGAAAAAAAGTATTCTTGACATTTTTCATGATTTTGTTTCGTTTTCGAGCTAAAAATCGCTGCAAATGTCAAATTTTTTTCTTAAGTATTTTTACTAAAGTTTTTTAAGATCAGTGGAAAACATTCGATATCATAAATTCATATTTGGAATTATTTAATTCGTTCATAAAAGAACAAATTTACCACAAATATTGTATAACATTATGTGAAAAATCGAATAACTCGCCTCCGTTTTTTATCAATAAAATGGATCAATTTTGAGATTTTGAAAATTTTCTTTTTACGAATATTTAGCGCAATGGAAAACATTTATTTCATCGGAGCATATTTGAGAATTACGGAAGTTTTGGGTAAGTTGTATCATGGTTTTGAGGATTTAATAAATTATATTATATTATATTCTTAAAAAATTATATTATAATATATTATTATAATAATAGTAAAGACTCCCCTAATCTTCTGAAAATACATTATAAAATGTTATATTGTTACAACCATCGTGTTCTCCGTTCTAGTGCGTTTCGATTCATGTAAACTGTATAATTTGAGATATCAACCTTTTTCCGACGATTCTAGACTCTGCATGCACTATAACAAAATCATATATTTTTTAAATACCAAAAACTCGAAGTTGTCCCTGTAGACGATGTCCAGGTATCAGGGTGACCCCCAGGTCGACGAAAAAAGAAGAACTTTTGCAAAAAGCACGTTTTCATTAATAACTCAAAATCTATAGCAACTAAAAATGATTATATTTTAATTCTCTTAAAATGGTTTTGTACCATTTAAAATATGCAAAATTACTTTTGAAATACATCAAATAAAACTTGTACAGTAGGATCAGTAAAATGAAAAATGCTTTCTTTTGCTGCTATCGGACAAGCAAGACAAATGAAACACACCTCGTTGTAATACAATCCAATAACCACAAGCCGAGATCTAGCGGTATAAGACGGACATTTTCTAAAAATGCTCGATTTCACTTCCAAATATCTTAGAATCTTATTTTAAGTGTTTTTAACCAAACTTGTAAAAATCACTATCACAAAGCTTCCTCTTGAAGAAAGCAATTATAGTATTATTAACTTATTATGTACATAAAGTTGTAATAAAGGGGTAATGACAGGGTTGAAATTATGAAAATAGCAATGTTTTTTCTTCACTTTTTTCATAGTTAATAGTCCGTAGAACATGGTCCTGGAAGCCGTTTTTTGGTAAAAAAAATTTGCCTTAAGGGTTTATGCCTGAGTTAAGGGGTTATGGCAGGGTTAAAACCTGGAAAAAAAAAGAAATATTATTAGTGCTGTAAAAAATAAATATATGTAGGTGCTCTAAAAACTACATTTTTCATTTGAAATCTAAGCATTATACATCACATTTATGCATAAATAATATGCATAAAGTGAGTATAACATTTAAAAACAATTAAAGATATTTGCTTACTAAAAATCATGATTTCATCACTTTTGTTTGCTTGCCGCATGTTTCTGATGGAATCGAACCATCAATCCTGATGAATGAAAGTGCCAAATCTTCCTTATTAGTCTGGTCTCAGACTAAGCGGAACAGATTCCTGAAAACCACAAAATTAATATAATTGATTAAACATATATTCACAATATTAGTAATTATAGCGAATGCTACATATGTAAACATACGTAACATTTACTTTGAACATATCTTTACCAATTCTGCTCCGCTCAGTTTGTGACCATACTCATAAGAAAGGTATTCCAATTTGGTTTATCAGGATTGATGGTACGGTTCCTTCAGAAAGCTGCGGCAAGTGCACAAAAGGCATGAAAAAACTAAATTTGAGTAAAAGGCATTTAAAGTTTATAATGTAAATCATACAAATGAACTCAGCTATACTTAAAAAAACTATCTGGCATACTTTGATTTGCTTTTGGTACTCAAATATATATACAATAAAGTATATTTGGTGGTACGGGCATATCATACTGTGTGATAATAGTCTTTAGAAGCTGAAAATAAAATAAAATTTTTCGTTACTTATGCATAATCAAGTTAAGGGGTTATGCCTGAGTTGAACCTGTAAAAAAGACATTAATAAGTAATAGGCTGAAAACAATTATTTATTAATAGTATAAAAAAAATCTTTCTCCTACTTCAAATATAGGTATTAAACATATTTTTAACTATTTTAAAAAAATTATATATCTATACTTACATTGTAAACAATTACATGTATGAATCATTAATTTTCAGCACTTTTTTCCCTTTGCCGCAGGATATCTCAGCATCCAGATGATGAATTGACACCAGACAGGATGTAAAATCTTCTGAATATATTTCTTCACTGCTTGAGCGGAAGACTTTTCTACAAAAAATAAATTTTAAATATTTAGTAACTCATAAGATGATTATATCAGTAATTATAGTGAATATTGCATATATTCACATACGCAACATTGACTTTTACCTTGTATTAGTCAATTCTGCTGCGTTTAAGCAGTGAAGAAACATATTAAGAAGATTTTCCATTCTGTTTGGTGTCAATTGATCATCTGGATGCTGAGATATCCTGCGGCAAAGGACCTACAATCATAAAAATGGCAAAACTGAGAAAAATGCATTTAAAGTTTATCAAGATGCTTATGTATACTTATCGGGTAGTACTTACATGAACTGCTTAGCATATTTTTCTTATATTTTGGCATAAGATACCTACATATTAAGGCATATATAAAGACCCGAGTGCTGTATATGTCGATATACCAGTATCGAGAGCTGAAATTGAAATATAAATTTTTGATACGCATTCAGAGTCAGTATGTTTCACATGAATATAATTGTTGGTATTGCTTACCCATGACTTTCCAGGATTATTAACAATCACAGTAGACTTAGAGCTGGTTGGAGACTATTTATCACACAGGCATCTTGTACACATGATAATTATAGCCCGTACACCAAAAATCAAGAATATACTCACAAAGAACAAATTCTTTACAAATCATATGTTGTTTATAGTCCAAACACTTATCTCAATTTGAAGACTAGTAGAATCAGAAGCTATCACAACAGCACAACATCCAGCTTACACTAAACTACAGACAGCAGACGAAACAGCTGATGTCTGACAGTCTGAATGCAAACTCGACTAAGTCGGTAAAACAGTGATTTCCTTTTCCATATGCTGTAAAGTGTCTTTTTTCAGGCGGTAATTTAAATTTGCACGAATATTTTTTTACCCCTTTATAAGGTTGATTAAAAAATTACAAGACTAAATTTAAATCCTAAATTTATTTTATTTTGAAAATTGAAAATAAAAATAAAATCTACGATTTTATAAAAATTAGTTATTTACAGTATGTAATGATTCAATAAATAATATTTTTTTTTTTAAATAAAATTGCGTTTTCAAAAGGAGTTTGTAAACACATTTAATTTTAAATTTTCTGTGAAAAAGCAATTGTTTTAAATAATCAAAAGTGCTATAAGACAAAATATCAATAATACGCAATTTTGAAAAATTGTATTTTTTTAGTATTTTGCCTATAACTTTGTAACGGAATTTTTTCGGACAAAAAGGACTTCAGCAGCGTATTCTACATTAAATTTGCCTTAAAAAAATCAAATAAAAAAATTTTTGATTTTTTTAAATTTTAACTCAGGCATAACCCCTTAAGCTTTTGAATTACAGTTACATGCAATACTTACAATTATTAAATACACTTCAAGACGCTCCGGCCATACTGTATCGGCATCCAATGCGGTTATGGAAGGGGCGTTTGAACTCGCGGCGCGGACCCTTGGACTTACTGCCTGGCATAACATTAGTGACATTTCCTCGTTTCGTATGTGAGCCTAGTATGCCGTGCTATTGCGTTGGGGTCTTCATTATTCCGTTTAAAATTATTATATATGTATGCGTATAGTCCTGAGGGTTATATAAGCGATTATAAATTTCGGGGAAGCCAGTCGTTGTCTGATCTCCTCCGGTGTCGCATTAACATCGAGCGGCACCGGTTACTCTGCAAGAAAACTGCGGGTCGTTGCCACACGTAAGGGAGGCTTTTTAATTTGTAAATTGTATTATTATTAATTTTGTTTCTTAGTATAATTTTGTTTCATTAGGGACGACAGCTACATGGTCGTCATGTTGGTTTAGTAATTGTATATTTAGAAGTTGTAATTATTTAAGGTAAATTGTTAATTTAAATTTTATTAAGTGTAAAAATTGTTATTTTAAATTCTAATATTGTAAAAATTGATATTTTAAATTCTATTATTGTAAAAATTTATATAGCCCTGAAGAGAACCGACAATCGGTCGAATCGATGACAGAATAAAAGAAACTTTGGCTCGAAGAGATGCATCTATTCATTTCTCCTATACAACCAGTCGAGCGATAGAAGCAATTTTAATTACACTTCAAGTTGTTGGAAAGCATGCAAAACAATAATCCAGATAGTTAATATAAACTCCCATCTTGCTGGCTTGTACCCGTATACCAAAAAAAAAGAAAAAAAAAAGCAAAAAATAAACTAACAAAGAAAAAGGTCATTATGGGCACAATTATTACTAATTAATTTCCAATACTTATCTGAATAATTTTTGCACTCTGCAGAAGCTCTTGCACTTTTACAACGCCACTGAGGTTATAAGCATTAGCAGTTAGCAGACTAACTGCACTGATCTAATGTCTTGGATCAAAAACAGCTGTTTGGCTGCTTTCTGCTGCGTTACCGAAAATTCTACAATACCGATCAAACAGTAATCTTCATTCTCGACCGGACGCTGTGAGGCACAACTTGTTCGAGTGGCAAATTCAAATTTGTTGAATGCCTTTACTTTAACATATTGACTTTAGTAACATAAAATCACACATAGAAATATTCATTTTACGGATTTTATTATATTTTACGGAGAGAAATTAATAAATCTTGAGAAAAAAACGGTTTGTAAAACGGTTTTTAAGTCGTATTTTCAGTAAGATTTCTTATGAAATTACTCTTTAAAAAGTGTGATAGAACAATCCTTTCCACAAGTTTGGCCTAATTAAAATATTTATCAGTTTTTTGTGTATATCTTCGAGGCAAATGTTTTTAGCAAAAAACGGTTTTCAGGACCACATTCTACAGACTATTAACTGTGAAAAAAGGGAATAAAAAAAAATTTATATTTTCATAATTCTAACCCTGTCATAACCCCTTAAAGGCTCAAAAAAGAACTTTTACTTAAAAAGCTGTAGAATATTTTCTATTTGGGCAATCAGAACATATCTTTTTTTGCTTTAAAGTGTTAACTAAAAATTAATAAAGTGTAATTTAAAAATTAATTAATTTTTATTCTACATATTATTTTTCTTATTTAAAAGCTCATTTATTTATTTATTTCAACACGATTGGTTTTTTATAAAAGAAACTTGCCAATTAATTTATTGATATCACAACTTTCATTACTGAAAATTAAAAATGGAATTTTCGTAAAATCACAGGTAGTGAAGTGATACTAAAAAAAATGGTTGTCAGTCCAATGGACCCTTAATACGAAGCTATTTACGTACATACATATTTTATTGAAGAGACTTTTAGATTTTCCAAATTGATGTGTATAAGCATATATATATTCTTTTTAAAGGGTTAGAAGGGCTATGGAGAGTTTGAAAATTATTCTATAATTTAAATGAAGAATCAAGCTCATGCTTGCCAACGTTTTACCTTGAAAAATTTTTTTTTGGAGAGGGGGCAGATTTCACTACTTATAAAAGAAATGCAATTTAACAACCAAGTTATAGTTAACATGTATTAAATATATTGTAAAATTATAGCTTTGACGGCAGGATGTATTTAAAGCGTTTCAGCTGTTAACGTAGAATTTATTTATGAATAAGAATCTATTCACTATAATGACCTAACCAGGCATGGCAAAAAATTCCATTCTATTATGATCTGTTCAATGTATTTCTACTGCAAAAACTCAGGTGAAATCTCAGATGATATCTCAGGTGAGATCTCAGATGATATCTCACGACAAAATCTCTTCTAATGGATTTTTACCGATTTTTCGTGCATTATATATTTACGACCATTCTTAATCAGTTACTGACTATTTTCGAAAAATTCGAAATTAGAAATTTTTTAAAAAATTGTACCATATTTATCTAAATCCGAAATTCGTGAAAATTCTAAGTTCAAGATTTTTAAAATTTTCTAAGTTCGAATTCTTAAAAAATTGTCATTCATTGAGAACGGCGCTAGATATACAATGAACGAAAAATCGGTAAAACTCAGTTAGATGGAATTTTGGCGAGAAACCTCAGGTGAGATACCACCTCAGATATCATCTGACATCTCACCTGAGATTTTATAATAGTAATATAGATAACACTCTCAACATTTTCAATAATAACCATCTAACACGGAACAGTTAAGAACAGCGGAATCAAATATTACGGGATAGGATAGGACGCAATGGAATAATATGTACAATATTCTTCAATTTTAATTTAAGTACATCGTGCACTTCAAGTAAGTCACTTTGTCCGTTCTTATGAGCTGCTTTTTACGTAGCGTCTGCTAAGTTTGTTTATTTTTCTTATGATACCATCCAATTGAATCGTTTGGTCTTTTGAGGGGTTATACCTGAGTTAAAATTTTAAAAAATCAAAAATTTTTTGAATGATTTGCCTTAGTCCTTTTTGCCCGAAAGAATTCCGTTACAAAGTTATAGGCAAAATAATAAAAAAATACAATTTTTCAAAATTGCGTATTATTCATATCTTCCTTTATAGCGCTTTTGATTATTCAAAAAAATTGCGTTTTTATAGAAAATGTAACATTCAATGTGTTCACAAATTCCTTTTGAAAACACAATTTAAATTTATGAAATCGTAGATTTTTTTGTTATTTTGAATGTTCAAAATAAAATAAATTTAGAATTTAAATTTACTCTTGTAATTTTTAATCAAACTTATAAAGGGATAAAAAAATATACATGCAAATTTCAATTACCGCCTAAAAACATGGCACCTTACAGCATATGGAACAGGAAATCACTGTTTTACTGGACTAGTCGAGTTTGCATTCAGACATCAGCTGTTTCGTCTGCTGTCTATAGTTTAGTGCAAGCTGCATGTTGTGCTGTTGTGATAACTTCTGAGTCTCACTAGCGTTCAACTTTAGATAAGTGTTTTGTACTATAAACAACATATTATTTGTGAAGTATCTGTTCTTTGTGAGTGTATTCATTGTTTTAGGTTGCGATGTAGCAATAAATATTGCTGCGTCGTGATTATTTAACGCAGCCAGCTGACTCACTCAAGGCGAATTGACAGCTCCTGGAGCGGAGCCAGCGCTCGGTGGCGCTCGCAGGAGTTGCCTCTGACCGACCGCGTACGGAGCGCAGGATGTGAGCTCTCGAGTCACACCTGCGCGGTGCGTTGGCGCTCGGGAGGGGGCATGGCAGGAAGCGAGCCGGCGGCCGCGCGCAAGCGGTTACATGCATGCGGCGATGGGTAGAGGGGAGAGCGCGAGTGTGAGCGTGAGGAGAGAGAGGGAGAGAGATTCGGCGCGCGTGGGAGAGAGACATTTGGCGAGAGTGGGAATCGAGTGTGTGCGAGATAGAGAGAGAGAGAGAGCGCGAACTTGAGAGAGAGAGAGAGAGAGAGAAAGATGAATATAGTGGGGCGAAGTTGACGGCGTTTGGAGCGCTCAGAGTTGACTTCATGTTGACTTGCGGACGTCATAGAGGTGTATAGAGGAATATACGGGCTAGGAATCTTCGAGGACTCGATATATGTAGCCTATGGTTTATTCGAGGATGATTGTGGCTTTTCGAATGTTGCGCGCCTGGCTAGTTATCCGTAGAGGGAGCTACCTCACGGCTATTCTTATGGATTGATTGATAAAGATCAATAAAGGGGGCGCGTAATTTGCATATCGATATATGCTATAGAGGCCGATGATTGATTAATCGGCCAATGGGAAAATTAGAAATAGAAAAAGAGGGCGCTCGGGAAATTCATAGATAGATAATGGATTGGTGGTAGTGTTTAAATAGGCCAATTGCGGATTTTGGAGGTTTTTAGGACCAATTGGAAAATTCGGTTGCCAGATCGACGCTTCCGTGAAGAAGGAGGCCGGGTGGGAAACGCGGCATCCTTCTTCGAGCAAAGCGTCGGCCGGGGCACTCTGTCGGCGGACGCCTTGAGTGGCAGTCCGCACTCTGACTCTGTTCCTGGATTCCTGGCTGATTAGTTTGTTTTCTCTTCGGTGCTTAACTAGTTGAATATCATCCAGAACCTCGTGCGAATTTCTCGACGCCATCTTTCTGTCTTGGAGGATTTTGGTTCCCGAATCTCTTGAAGTTCAATCTGGATCAAAGTTGGAGGCTTGGTGGCATTGATTGGGTTTTATTCTTTTATTGGTGAAAATAGTGGTAAGATATTAATATAAATATTTACACGTATTTTCTTCTGGTGGTTTGTAGTTGAGAAACATTAGGTAGTGCCAATTTTTCTCCTTTCACAGATTCGATGGACAATTTCGGGTTTTCAGTTGGAAGTTGGCCGTTGTTCCCTTTTTGAACTATAAATATAGAGTCACCGTAGAGGAATTTCGCGGCCCTTTCCCTTTTCTAGCAAATCCAGCACCAGTTACCGTGGATTTAGTTATTCGGCCGCTGGCCCATGTTTTACTTAAAATCATGAACTGATATGTTTGCCTTCATGAATTTGTAACAGGAAATTTACAATATATTTGAGTTTATGTGTGAATTCTAATTTTCTTTGTTTTATTATTCATCTCATCAGCCCTATTGCTACCGAAATTTCCCTGCGTGTACCCGTTTTCCGTTTTTCAGGACTCTGGACTCCGAGAGTGAGAAGTAGCCGTTAAATAAATTATTTTTGTACACTAACTGGAATCCTCGAGCGGGCGAGGCAAATTCCACGTGGCAAGGTATATGGGCTATAAATATCATGTGCACGAGAAGATGCCTGTGTGTTAGATAGTCTCAAAGTCTACTGTAATTACTAATGATCCTATAAAGTAATGGGTAAGTAATGACAAAATTTATATTCATCTAAAACATACTGACTGCGAATGCGTATTAAAAACTTACGTTTCAATTTCAGCTTTCGATACTGGTATATTTACATGTACAGCACCCGGGTCTTTATACATGGCTTAATATATAGGTATCTTATGCCAAAATATAAGAAAAATGTGCCAAGTAGTTCATGTAAGTACTACCAGTTAAATATACATAAGTGTTTCGATAAACTTTAAATGCATTTTTCTCGGTCTTGACATTTTTATGATTTTAGGTCCTTTGCTGCAGGATATCTCAGCATCCAGATGATGAATTGACACTAGACAGGATGGAAAATCTTCTGAATACGTTTCTTCACTGCTTCAACCGAGCAGAATTGACTAATACAAGGTAAAAGTCAATGTTGCGTATGTGAATATATGTATTATTCACTATAATTACTGATATAATCATCTTATGAGTTACTAAATACTTAAAATTTATATTTTGTAGAAAAGTCTTTCGCTCAAGCAGTGAAGAAACATATTCTGAAGATGTACCATCCTGTATGGTGTCAATTCATCATCTGGATGCTGAGATATCCTGCGGCAAAGGGAAAAAAGTGCTGAAAATTAGTGATTCATACATGTCATTGTTTACAATGTAAGTATAGATTTTTTTAAAATAGTTGAATATATGTTTAATATCTACATTTTAAGTAGAAGAAAGATTTTTTTTATACTATTAATAAATAATTTTTTTCAGCCTATTACTTATTAATGTCTTTTTTACAGGTTTAACTCAGTTGGATCTGAAAAAGAAATTTTCAATTAATAGGCTAACAAAAATTATCTATTAGTCGTAGAAAAAAAATCTTTTTTAAAGTTAAAGTATAGATGTGAGATGTAATTTCACACGTTTTGAAAAAATTATACATCCATACTTACTATATAAACAATCCCATGTAATGTTCTCCAAATTTCAGCACTTTACTTGCTTTGCTGCAGGAAATCTTAACATCCAGTTGATGAATAAAGGTCAAACTTGATGGAAAATCTTCTGAATATATTTCTTCATACCTTAAATAGAAGACATTGCTGAAATATATTAATTTTAAATATTTAATAACATATAAGTTGATAATATTTGTAATTATATAGAATATAATATATTTTCATTTACATAACATTACTTTTAACTTACTTGAGTCAATTCTGCTACGTTCAGTCTATGAAGGAAGGTTTCCTGGAGTTCTCCAAGAGATTTCAGCTGGGTTGGTCAAATAGAAGCTGAGAAAACCTGCGGCAATTGACTTATAATCATGAAAATCTTAAAGCCGAATAAAATGAAATTAAAGTATACATTTCTAAATCACAAAACTAAGTATTACTGACAGTTACTATCTAACATATTTTAATTATATTTTTGTACTTTAACACATATACGCTGAAGTATATTAGGTGACCCGGGTGCTGAATATTAGTCTGCAATGGTACCTCGATACTGAAAATAAAATAAAAGTTGTCAATATCAATTTATAATCAAAATATTATAATGTTTACAATTATTTTTGCTGCTTACCATTAATATATTCTATAAAGGTACTTGTAAACATGTCAAATGAGACTATCCAAATTCAATATGAAAGCTAATCAATCCATATTTACCTATACAAAAAAGATACACAAAGAACTAAATCTTTATAAATGCAACTGCTATTTACTAGTTTACAATACTTATCTGAGTTCTTGTTGTAGAAGTTTTGCTTTATTTTATGAGATTGTAGTTTTATGTTAAAAAAAGTAAACTAAGAAAACAATTGTTATTTTGCGAAACTGGGTTATTTGGCGGTTTGTACTAGGTTAACAACATTTTAAGCAAGAACTATTTTGCAAAACAGATTTATATTGTACTTTCGGTGAAATTCCCTATAAAAATCTTGTACTAGAGGTATTACAAAAATTGTGTTCGATAATTGAGGTGTCATCAAATTTAAACATCGAAAATCAATGTTTTTTCGAAAATTAGAAAAAATTTTTGGAGTTTTTGTCTCTATTTTTGTGGCAAAATTTTTTCATGAAAAAGGACTTTCACCACCATATTCGACGGACTATTAGCTATGATAAAAGTGAATAAAAAAAATGGACATACTCATCATTTTAATTCAGGCATAACCCCTTAATTATGCGGCAAATAAGAATATTATTGGATCAATTTTTTTGAGTTATCGTCTTTAGTTGTATCTGTTCATCAAAACTGCCACCTACATTGAGTCAGATAAGTTTTTTATATTTACTTTATTATGTTTTGTTCTAAAAAACATATGATATTTTGTGTAAGTTTTATTTCTAGTTTTCAGATACTGTCAACAGCTCGGATTTGCATTTTGGAGGAAATGATAATCCAGTTCCAATTTTGACTCACTGAAGTAACAAGATTTAGAAAGTATACTTAAAATTTAGAAGTTTTAGAAAGTATTCCTCCCTAAAAAGAAAGGTACGCTCATCCATATTCTCGAAGCTGGTTACACATCGTACTCCCTGGATATTGAAAAGAACTAATTTTTCATTCAGTAAATTAGTCACAGAGATTCCATATCAAGTTTCAGGTTTATCAGAAAAGCTTTAATTTTTGATTATTGCATAGGTGGTCGAACGAATAAACCTTTTAAAATTGTGATGTAATCCCTGTAATTAATTCATCAGATCACGTTACTGTACTAATTAAGTATCAAATCTAGTAGCGTAGATAGCATGAACACTTGAGATTGTAATTTTTTGTAATTATTTTTGTGATTTCGTAATTTTCTAATACGTGACTATAATAAATGTTACGACAGAAACAGTTCTTAACCTAAAATTATATTACATTGTATAAAAGTTATCAAAGTTCATATATTTGGTGACCCACTATTAAGGGGTTATGACAGTGTTAAATCCTGAAAAAAAATAAAATTATTACGCTAATAAAAAATTAATATATATGAAAGTGCTCCAAAAACTGTATTTTTCATTCAAAATATAACTATTATACACCAATTTTATACATTAGAAATGTGCATTAAGTTGGTGCAATACTTGATAACAATTAAAGGTATTTATTTGCCAAAAAGCATGATTTTCATCATTTTTCTGGACTTGCCGCAGCTTTCTGAAGGAATCGTACCATCAATCCTGATCAAACAAAATGGAAAATGTTCCTTATGAATGTTCTCACAAACTGAGTAGAAGGGATTTCTAAAAAACACAAAATTAATACAATTAATTATACTAATATTGAAAATATTAGTAATTTCAGTGAATGTTACACATGTAAATATACGTAACATTCACTTTTAACTTACTTTTACCAATTCTACTCCACTCACTTTGTGACCAGACTCATAAGGAACATTTTCCAATTTGGGGCATCAGGATTGATGGTACGGTTCCTTCAGAAAGCTGCGGCTTGTAGATAAAAATCATGAAAAAACTAAATCGGAGTAAAAAGCATTTAAAGTTTATAATGCAAATGATACAAATAAACTCAACTATACTTACAGAATCTATCTGGCACACCTTGATTAGTTTTTGGTACTCAAATATACATGTGTGATAATAGTATTTATAAGCTGAAAATAAAATAAAAATTATCGTTACTAGTACATAATCAAATTAAACTAATGATTACAGATATTTGTAATACTTAGCATTGCTAAATACACTTTAGTTATTAGAAAACATGCAAAATGATCTACCAGATAGTCAATGTCATTGAAAAAGTCCCATTCATTTGTCTTCCATCCATAAACCTGAAAGCAAAAAATATACAAACAAAGAAAAAGATCTTTACGGATATAATTATCACTTATTAGTTTCTAATACTTATCTGAATAATTGTTGTACTCTGCAGAAGCTCTTGCACTTTTACAACACCACTATGTTTATACGCATTGTTACAGCAGCTAGCGGACAAACTGCACTGAGAAAGTGTTTTGAAGGTCAGATGAAAAACAGCTGTTTGGCTGCTTCACAGTCTCACAGAAAATTCTACTATACCGATCATATAGTAATCTTCATTCTCGACCGGACGCTGTAAGGCGCAACCTGTTCGGGTGGTAAATTCAAATTTGTTGAATGCCTTTATTTTAACACATTCAGTTTAGTAACATAACATCACACATAGAAAAATTAATTTTACGGATTTTATTATATTTTAGGGAAATAAATTCATAATTCTTGAGAAAAAAATGGTTTATAGAACATTTTATGTCGTATTTTCAGTAAAATATCTCATGAAATTGCTGTATAAGAAGTGTGGTAGAACAATTCTCTCCACAAGTTTGGTTTAATTAAAATATTTAAAATTCACGATTTTTTAAAAATTTACTTGAAACAGATTTATTAGTTTTTTGTCGATATCATCGAGGCAAATTTTCTCAGCAAAAAACGGTTTTCAGGACCATATTCTACGGAGTATAAACTGTGAAAAAAGTGAACAAAAAAATGGACCTTTTCAAAATTTTAACACTGTCAAAACCCCTTAAATGGATACATTGAACAGATGGAATCAAAATAGGAACTCGCTCATTCTAAACCAGTTATTCTTCTAAACATAATGATAAATTTTTCTGGAATAAAAATACTTTTCAATTCATTAGCTTGTTACATGAATTCCTTTCCTATATATCCCGAAAGTTCTGTGTAACCTCCCATTAGAAATAGGAAATATCTGAAAAATAAATAAAAACATTGATACGAAGTATCAGTTTAAAAAAATTAGTTTTATTGTTTTGCTCGTGGTTTTTAAAACTTGTTCATCTCGGCTCTGACGGGAATGATGAGCGACGGGATTAAATGCAAGTCTATAGGTATACGATTGTTGCCTGTGTGTATTTTACAACGGCGCGCAGTCGAACATTGCGTGGCTGCTGCGCGGCGCGTTCATTGCTGCAAGTGTGTGCGAGTCTGTGTGTCTCGGAAGCACAAAATCTGGCTTCATTGAATTATATCGCTAACTTTTGAATTTATAGTAATTCGCTCTCTTTCTCCCGCAGACAAACAAATTTTATTGCTCTTGATCTCGCTAAGGTTCGTTCACAAACCTCTGAAATTTTACGACGACCCTTTTAAAGACAAACGCTCTCGCGCTTTAATATTTCAGTTATACATACACGTTGTGACAAGGCGCTCGTATATACACACATACAAGCACCTAGCGCAGAGCCATGCGTGCACATATACATGCACACGCACGGCGAAACGAGGATCGAGGCGGCTGGAGCCGCACGCGAAACCGCTTAAGGGGAAGGGAAAATGTATTAGGAGAGAGAGAGAGAGAGAGAGAGAGAGAGTAGGCATCAACACCTACTTCAACGCGCATATAGAGCGTGAAGGAAAGAGAGAGAAACAAAGAGACGCGACAGCGCTAATGAAGACGCCGTCGCGCGAGGAAGAGGAGTGGGGAGTTTTCGGACTACGCGTGCCGAAAACTATGCGAGCGCGATAGCGCTCGAGAGATTCCTCTCTCGGCCCTACACGAGAGCACACGCACCTGACCGCGACTGCAACGACGCCATCAATCGCCCGGGAGGCCCAAAGCTGCTGCGGGGCTCAACACCTTGCCACCGCCAGCCTTACCTCCCAGGATCGTCCCACAACCGAACACTCCGAGGACGAAGGATCTGGCTGCGCTGCCTGACCATCCGTCTAGCCCAACTCCAGCGCCTACGCATCAGGTCCCCGACCGTCGAGGAGAGGACGACCAACCCAACCCCCCGGAGACAACCAACCAGGAGCCCGGCAACAACCGACAGTACCTGTAAGTGTCGGCTGCGATCCTCTGTCTCTCTCTCTCTCTCTCTCTCGCGGCGAAACCCCGGGTCCATTGTGCCCGTAGCGCGACCATAGAGCAGGATTAGTCCGGGTATGCGTGAGCTCAGCCGAGCCCCAACACTCGCCGAGCTCGATCCTCGCTTCGTCGAGCCCATTCGGAGAAGCGCGAACACACAGCGCGAGCGTGCACTCATGTATCATTATTAGCAGAATAAACTCTCGAGCAAGTGCGCTCTGCTTGCTCGCTTTTTAATAACGCGAGAGAATCATTTGCGTAATCCCATTCGCGTTAGCACCTACTGCACCCAGTACCTAGCATCCCCGGATCCCCCCAGCTCGCCGAGGAGAACCTGAGCAGCCGAGCGAAGCCAGGAGGCCGGGTAAGGTTTTTATGCACTAAGCCCCTTTCGTGTTGCCGGTCGCGCTGCTAGGAGCGACCACGAAGGCTAGCAAGAGGCCACGTCACAACGTGCTCCCGCGCGATACTCCTTTTTGCGCTTCCTTTACTCCTCTCGTTAAGGAAGGCATCTTCTTTGGGTGTGTGTATTAAGACACACACCCTCACGAGATGTTAAAAAAAAATTATCAATAACGAAGTAAAAAAGAGAGCGAGCGTGAGAGCCAGCGCACCTACTGTACTTTAAAATAATTTAATTTGTTCATATTCTGAATAAATTTTAAAGTTTACAACAATAGAATATATGTAGTATTTTAGTAGAATTTTTCAGAATTTTTTCGAATTTTTTTGACTCTTTTATTTAATTAGAATCGCATTTTTCAATTTTCCGCAGGGCTGCCACTACAAAATTTTAGAAACGAAAATGCGCTTCTGAGTTACGGGGTTCTCCAAGCAACTTTCAAGTTACGGGGTTGTTCCACCCAGCCATTGATATATTTTTCCGTAATAACTCCAAGTAGCCGACTAGCTTCTGTGTCAAGTCGTAGTGACAGTAAAAGCTTGCTTTACTCTATGCGACAGGGTTTGGCACACACCGGTACCTGGTCAAATCGTAATAGTCCAGTGGCACTAGCAATTGGTGTGGATGTTGCTTGGAGGAGTCCGGTTTATTTTTTAAATTGGTGTAAAACCATTTGTAGAATATAAATATCTAGCTGCTACGTGCGAAAAACCTGTGGAAAAGTTTTTAATAAACAATAACTGAAAAAATACTGGCTTTTGTACGGAAAAGTCTTTTTATTTCGAGAAAGAAGCCTCTTACGGCAAAATATAGCTCATTGTATTTTATTTTCTTTTAAATTTTCTGTGCGCTCAATCTGTCGCTTATCAAAAAATGTCCACTTTTACTTTGTTAAATAACAAAAAACAGTGAAAAACGAATGGTATTGTTAAATGCCCGTAAGGTAAACATAAATGTGAATAATTTTTAACTAGAATGTTGAATAAAGTAGCTAATTCTGTTGTGATGAAGTACCCGAAAGTCCGGTCGCTGAACAACAAATCGTTTTGTAAATAACAATTAATTAACTAAACTAAGCAGATAATCTTTGATGTCCCGTAATTTTATTAAAAATGATCCTAAACACCGGCTGAATTTTTTACATACTTTTGGCCATTATAGGATTCGAAAGAAATAAAAAAAAATTGTTTTCCAGTTTTGCAATAGTTCTAGAATTTATTGAAAATGTTGGCTTTAATTAATTAATGGATAGTTACACTAAATATTGATTCATCGAAGAACATTTTTTTTTGATTGAAAATAGCTTTTAATGACGGTTAATTTGAGGGGTCGGAAAATTAAATATGTTTAGTAGATCCAGAGATATTAACAATCAAAATTTATCAATATTTACAGCTAAACTAAACAATGTAGAGGAATTCTATAAAGACTGACAGGTACCTGAATGGATCTGCTTTGTAAGAATATGTATTACAGTAAGCATATAATTAATTTAATGTTTAAATAATTGTTCAGAAGATAAATAGCGCACATGAATTTCGATGCAGCGACGGATGGCGCGGTGGTGGGGGGAGCCTCGCGAAAGTGATTTCGTGCGCTTCAAATCCACTCGCGCGGAAAAATTTTGAATATTTCGGCAATGAAAGCACCGATCGAGATGATTTTTTTTTAAAACGATGTAGCAAATTGAGAAAAATTCAACTATTAACTTGCTAATTACATAGATTAATGAATTTCTTTGTTATTATTGATATTTCATAATATCAATATTTTTAAACAAAATTTTTTGCATTTAATCATTCATTATGCTTATCCTTAATAGTTAATAACGTTAAGGTAAATAAATTAAATATATTACTTGTAAAAATTAATATATTTATTGGAATCTCGCTTTTATATTTGTGGAAATTCACCAGAAAGTGGCAGACAAGTCGGTCCAAAAATCGCACTTTTTTATTTTTGAGGGCACACCTATCGGGCTATGCTAGTTTTGTTTGTCAGCTCACTCCAAACAATAAACCGGTGTGTGTTTAGTCAAAACCCTATGCCAACGAAGAGCTACAGGCGAAAAACAAAAAAAAAATGACCGTGATTTTTGCTCTAAAAATAAAAAAACGCGCATTATCTACAGTATTATAATTTTTTTAAATTTTTTCATATTGCGACGGAGAATCCGTCGGTGAAAAGCTGAGTGACTCTCCTGCAGGCACCCGAAACCGAGCAGAAGAATATGCTCTAATGGCAACGGGTGCTTACAGGAGAAAACAGCTGAGCCGTAGCCAGGCGCCGGCACTGAGCCGCGCCGTAGGAGAGAGAGAGAGAGAGGGAGAGCGCACGAGAGCAGCAGCCAGCCGAGTTGCCGCCGTGACGTCACGGCCGTCGAGCAGCGAGAGAGCGCGCGAGGAGTGGGAGCGCCGCTGACTACTATACGCGGCCGCGCGCGGCGCGCAGAGCCAGCAGGCGCACCGCTGGGCCGCAGCCGCCGCCATGACACCGCCGAGGAGCACGAGGCGACGGCGAACATAGCCAGCGCATGGCGCTACAGCGAGCGGCGCGACGAGCGGCTGAGCCGCGTATATTATAGCGAGCGCGTGCGTATGTGTGTGTGTGAGCGCGCGCAGCACGACGCGTGCCGAAGAGTATGTGAGTGCGAGAGAGACGGCACGATGCCGCCGCGGAACTCGAAAGAGTGGAGGCTACTGAGCCCCGTATGTAACGCGAAATGTTATTGGCGGTCGGAGTGGAGGCGCCAGGGCTCTCCACAACGGCAGTAAGCGAACGAGTGTGCCGAAGCCAGAGCGTGAGTGGAAAAAAAATAAAGACGAGAAATTTGTAAATTGCCGCGGCCGATCACGTGACGATTGTACACTAGTGCGAGCGTGTATGTGTGAGATCGCGAGATAGAGCGCCGAGACGAGTGAGCGAGCGGGCAGTACTGAGCCAACCTCCTCGTGAGTAGCACAGAGCAATCCAGAGTTTTTGAGAGTTTTTTTGAGTTTTCGCCCAGCAGCCTTCTTCACCCGCGCACAACCGCGTCTCGACCGTATTCGCGTCGTCGATCCACAGAGTACGAGACAACGGCCGTACGCGAGGAAGCCTGCAGTCAGTGTTGTAAAGTAATAAAGGAAATTCAGTACAATTCTAAGTGTTAAAATTTATATACCACAAATTACCGGCTCAAGCGACCCGCGAGATAAGGAGTCTCAGCCGAGGCCCGAGCTTGTGAGTGAGCCATCAGTGTCGCGTCAAGGCGCCCGCACACCCCGGAAAAACAACAGACGCGACCTGTAGCTCGACTCAGGACCGCGGAGGGGAAGGCCCCGGCGCGAGCGCGAAACACTCACCCGGGAGACGCACCGACGTGCCTCTCTCCTCTTCGTATCGCCCGCCACAGCCACCAGCCCCGCCGTGTCACAATATATATAGACATAAAGTACACTAAAAGACCTTTAATTTGCATACCAAATTGTCTGGATCAGATGCACTCATCGAAAGATATGCACATTTAAATACAACGAACTCTGTTTCGGGCGCTTACGAAAATAGCCAATTTTACGCTTTTTTCTTAAAATCCTTCTAACTTTTGATCCAAGCATCAGTTTGCAAGGATTAATACGTCAAATTAAAGCTCTTTCCATGTAGTTTTCTGACAATAAATCTAGATTCAAAATTTTTAATGCAGTGTGCTATATATTGTGACACGGCAGCAGAAGGAGGTGCACGCGGACGGGGAGGGGGGCGAAAAGAATGTGGTTCAGTGCGCGACCACGGTGATGACCCACGCGTGCGGTTGTTCCGCGGGGCCATGGTAACGACCGGTTGGTGCGTCA
Organism: Philotrypesis tridentata; assembly: GCA_018906965.1. Taxonomy (NCBI): domain Eukaryota; kingdom Metazoa; phylum Arthropoda; class Insecta; order Hymenoptera; family Pteromalidae; genus Philotrypesis; species Philotrypesis tridentata. The sequence continues at coordinate 47,119 of JACCIB010000349.1, forward strand.
TCTTCCTCCTCCCTCCCTGGGGTTGGTGCGTGTGCTCTCCTCCTCCCTCTCGTGTCTCTCTCGGCTCTGCCTCGCGTCTATTTTTTGTGTAAGGGGCGTCTTGACGCGCTGTGGCAGCCTTGAGCAGGTTTCAGGCCTCGGCCGAGACTCGGGATCTACGGGGTTGCGTGAGCCGAGAAAATAAGTGCTATATATATGCTTCTCAAGTAGATCATCTTTTGAAAGTATGTATATAGCACACTATGTTTTATTAAAAAATTTGGACTAACTAACAAAAAAGGAGGAGAAAACAGCTTTAATTTGAGCTATGAAATATTGTAAACGCACAACTGAATCAAACGTTGAAGCATTTAAATAAAGGGAAAAATCTCTGTTTCGGCCAAAATCGAGTAATTTCATGTAAATAATCTAAATTTTCCTTTTTTCAAAACCTTGTACCTTCTGATCCAACGGACCGATTTCAAAGTTTAATAGCTTAATATAAAGCTCTTACTTTCTACTTTTTTACTAATTAATCTGAAACGGAAGTTTCTCATACGATAAGCTATATATATGCTTCTCAAAATCAGTAAAAAACGATCAACTTGAGAAGCATATATATAGATCATCGCACAATAAAATTTGAAATCTGATGAATTAGTATGAAAGTAGAACTAAAGACCTTTAATTCACGCTAGCAAACTTTGAAAATGCACGACTGGATCCAAATTGAGAAGAATTTCAAGAAACAGAAAAATCTATGGACTTTGTCGAGTACCTAAAACGAAAAATCGTATTAAAATAATCGGTTTTCTTCTTTTTTTAAACTGCATGATTAGCGGTTGAACCAATAGTTTTGCCAGTTTAACATGTCAAATTAAAGCTCTATTCTTCTACTTTCATTCGAGTTAATCAGAATCAAAATTTTCAGATTTCAAATTTTATTGTGCGATGATCTATATATATGCTTCTCAAGTTGATCGGTTTTTACTGAATTTGAGAAGCATATATATAGCCTATCGTATGAGAAACTTGAACTTCAGATTAATTAGTAAAAAAGTAGAACGTAAGAGCTTTATTTTAAGCTATTAAACTTTGAAATCGGTCCATTGGATCAGAGGGTACAAGGTTTTGAAAAAAGGAAAATTTAGATTATTTACGTGAAATTACTCGATTTTGTCCGAAACAAAGATTTTTCCCTTTTTTCAAATGCTTCAAACTTTTGATTCAGTTGTGCGTTTCCAATATTTAATAGCTCAAATTAAAGCTCTTTTCTTCTCCTTTTTTGTTAGTTAGTCCAAATTGTTTCATAAAATATAGTGCGCTATATATATGCTTTCAAAACAGTGGTGTGTACTGACAGAGAGTGTGTGGCACGCACACACGGCAGATGTGAATAACATATATACATGCTGAATATAGCGTTCATATGCGTGAAAGTTGCTTCGCGGGATGAAGTAGTTCCGTGATCAATATATCCAGCATATCTACCAATACACAAATCAGTTGATTTGTGCACTGGAAATGGAAGAGTGACGCACGGATGTAAGAAAATAATTATGAAAGAATATAGCGTCGCTTCCAACGAAGACTAACCACTGTTCAGAAAGGTCAATTTTCAATGTTTAGAGTGTTATAAGAAATTGAAGCTATACTGCAACGTATGGTAAATTTTGCATGTGGATGAAAGTATAAATTTATCTAAGTTTAGATAAGTTTATATTATTCGCGGACGTTCAATGGTTAGAGTATTACAATAAATTGAAGCTACTGCAACGTATGGTAAATTTTGCATGTCGATGAAAGTACAAATTTATCTATGTTTCGATAAGTTTATATTATTCACAGACATTAATGTAGCATTTAATTTAGGCGTATATTGAAGTTGCTAATCTTTATTGGAAGCGACGACATGGTTTTACAATATTTTTTACGCATTAAATAAAGCCGCGTTTGTTTACGCATAACGTTATATTCAAAAGCGAGCTTTGCGAACGACGCCATGCACATGATTAACTTTTGCATCGTTTGGATCCGTGAAAAGCGCGATAAATTCACTGTGCCTCACACCCCAACAAAAACACATAAACAGAAAGAAAAGCAGCAAACACATTACAGCTTGTTAGTTACGATGTGTATCTATATATATCTGTAAATATAGTTAATAGTTAATATATAGATAATATAAGTACACTCGCAAAGTATACATATATATTATACATAATATATAGAGGCAAAGGGAGTGGACACACACACACGCACACACGCACACACACACACATACGCATACCCGCACGCTTGCACACACATACACACTCATAGGGAAAGCCCGAAACGCTGTATAAGCTGCAACACGTAGTACACTGCGTTAAGGGCCTGAGAGTGGGGGGCGAGAAGCTCCCCACCTACGCACACAGTATACAAGAAGCTATGATCTCGCTGTAAGTCAGCTACGTAGAGACTATCGGTAGTGGGGGACTGCGCGCCCCTCAAACTCTGCCCAAATTCTGTGACACCTCCCCTCCTCTGCTTTCCAAATTTTCACGCAAACCCCCCATACCAACTCAAGCGCTAGAACGTCCGTAAAGATGTTATTCACATCAAAATGATCTACTTGAGAAGCATATATTGCGACGGAGAATCCGTCGTAGAAGCTGAGTGACTCTCCTGCAGACACCCGGAACCGAGCAGAGGAATATGCTCTAATTGCAACGGGTGTTTACAGGAGAGAATACAGCTGAGCCACAGCCAGGTACCGGCACGAGCCGCGCCGTAGAAGAGGCGAAGAGAGATAACGCGCGAGGAGAGCAGCAGGTCGAGTCACCGCTGTGATGTCACGGCCGCCGAGCTGCGAGAGAGCGCGCTAGGAGTGGGAGCGCCGCCGACTACTACCGCTGGACCGCAGCCGCCACCATGACACCACCGATGAGCACGAGGCGATGGCGAGCATAGCGAGCATATGGCGCGCAACGAGCGGCGCAGCGAGCGGCGCGGCGAGCGGCAAAGTCGCGTATGCATGAGCCGGCGAGCGCGCGTGTGTGCGTGCGAAGCAGCGAGAGTGTGAGAGAGAGATAGAGAGACTGCAGATTGCCGAATGGAGGCCTGCGAGCCCCACTGTGTGAGCGTGGAGAGAACTATTTGGTTGAAGTGGAGGCGCAAGCGTCGTCCACAACCGCAAATATGTATAAAACGAAAATGTATGCGCCGAGGCGAGGGAAAGATGAAATTGTACAGAAGAAATTCGTAATTGCCGCGACTAGAAAAATCACGCGACCGCTCACGTGACCGCCGTAGCCGATGTGTGTGTGTGTATGTGTGAGATCGCGAGATCTCATAGGCAGTAGCACGATAGCACGCTTCACAGCAGCATCGAGCAGTTTCCAAAGTACAGAGCGAATCTAAGGCGAGAATTTCAACCACTTCACCATCCGCGCAACTGCGGTTTTTCCCGGTCGTTCACAGGGCACGAGACTTCGGCTGAACGAGAGGAAGGAAGTGAAGGAGAAAGAAGAGAATAAGAGTGTGTTAAGGGGTTATGACAGTGTTAAAATTTCCAAAAAATCGATTTTTTTTTATTTGCTTTTTTTGTAGCAAATTTAACATAGAATATGCTCCCGAAAGCCGTTTTTCGATACAAAATTTTTTTTTAAAATTATAGGCATAATACTAAAAAAAAAATTCATGATTTTCCAAAATTGCATATTTTTCGATAAATACAATTTTTATGCTTTGAAAGTGTTTTTATTGAAAAAGTATATAATATTTAATATATATCATCACGTTTCTAAAAGAGGAAGACACATTGGAATGTGTATTCCAATGTACGACGCATTCTGAAAATTTTAAATTTGGCGGTTATCGACGGAGGTGAATGCCTATACACAGTGAATGGTACTTTAGCCAGAATCCTGTTTTACCATTCTACTTGCAGGTTATTGAAGTTTTTATTTAATAATAAACAGTGACTTTATTTGAGTTTAACTAAATAATATTGAGATCGGTTTTTCAGTTAAGATTTTAGTTATAACCTAATAATTTTAACTGAGAATTGCTCTAGTATTTTATTTAGTTTAAAATCAAGTTTTTTGCACGTGAAGTGTACTAGTGAAAATTCAAGATTTGTTAAAAAAAACAAGATGAGTGGTTCAAGAAATAGAAATCCAGGCTCATCTGCACATGGAAAGTGCAGGTTTGGAAGAAAGAAGAGGAGGCAACAGAGATTTTTTGGAGATCAACCATCGTCAACCTCCATCCCTTCAAGAAATGAAGCATCGCCTGAAGCAGTTCCTTCAACATCTACTGCAGAAGCCCCACCAGAGAGAGAAACGCTTCCTTCAACATCTGCTACAAGACCTCCAAACAGAATCCCTCCGGAACCATCAACATCAGGTACAGCAGCTACGCAACCAGATATTGCACAGCCAGAAATTCCTGTTTCGAGATCAAGACAAAAATTAAAATCAAGTTATGTACAAGCTGGTCCTATTCAGTATAGAATATTTGACACTTCGTTACTTTTACCAGGATTACAGGAATTCCTGGCTTGCAAAAATTGTGGCGGTGATATTACTTTCAATGAAGTTAATATCAGAGGCCTTGGTAGCAAGCTATCTATTACTTGCACCAACTGCTATAAAGTTGCATTCATAGACTCGAGTAGACAAATTGGCACTAAACAAAATGCCTTTGAAATAAATAAAAGAGTAGTGTTAGGAATGCGAGCTCTTGGTCATGGACACACTGGTTTAAAAACCTTTTGTGGAATCATGGATTTTTTACCACCAGTTGCTCATAGTTATTTTGGAAACATCAATCATGAATTGAAAATTTCGAGTAAAAAAGTAGCTATTGAGTCTATGAAAGCAGCTGCGCAAGAAGGTTGCAGTAGTAGCACAGGTGAGACTCAAGAGAATGGCTGTGACACTGTATCTGGTGACGGATCTTGGAGGAAGCGAGGATTTTCTTCCCTTCAAGGAGTATCAGCATTGATCCGCAACGATACTGGCAAAGTGATTGATGTTGCACCGAAGCAATCATTTTGCAATGCTTGTGATGCGCATCAAGAGAAGGACACTGAAGAGTACAGAGAGTGGTTTGAAGCACATCAAGACCAGTGCTCGGCCAATCATCAAGGAAGTTCTGGAAAAATGGAAGTAGATGGCATCGTGGAAATGTTCAGAAGATCAGAGGCAAACCATGGAATCAAGTATAAGAACTACATAGGAGATGGTGACTCGAAAGTATTCAAGGCTCTCTGCGATGCCAAGCCTTATGGAGAAGATTTTGTCATCAAGAAGAAGGAATGTGTTGGCCATGTACAGAAGAGGATGGGGACGAGATTGAGAAATCTGAAGAAGAGTTTGGCTGGCCAAAAACTATCTGATGGTCTAGGCATTGGTGGGAAGAACCGTCTTACAGCTCAAAGAGTCGACCAGCTGACTCAGTATTATGGCAATGCCATCAGAGGCCATCATCGTTCTGTTGAAGAAATGTCCAATGCCATCTGGGCGACATTTTACCATAAAGGATCAACAGACAAGGAGCCAAGACATCACCTTTGCCCGCCAGGACCAGACAGTTGGTGTAAATGGCAAGTAGCCAAAGCCAAAAAGAAACTTAAAACTTTTCACCACCGAGATAGTATTCCTGGGGCCATCATGGATGCAATCAAGCCAATTTACCAGGACTTGACACAAGCTGATTTACTGGAGAGATGCGTTGGAGGCTTCACACAGAACAGCAATGAAAGCTTCAATCAATCCATTTGGAAGCTCGTGCCCAAGGAAAGTTTCAGTGGCCTCGCAGTCTTGGAGATTGGCATTTACATCGCAGTTGCTTCCTTCAACGATGGAAAAGCAGGAATACTTGAGGTGATGAAGGGCTTTAACGTTAATCCAGGACTTTCTGCAGTAGACTGGGCAAAGAGTGCTGATGAACAGCGTCTCTTTTGGTCAGATAAGAGAGCACTGGAATCCACTCTAGAAGCTCGAAAAGCTAAGAGAAGGAGAAATAATCCAGATGATGATTCCTACTCAGCTGGAGCACACTGATTTCACAAACAAACATTTTCACACATACCCTATACAACACTCCTAACCAAACACTGAAACTAGCATGAACACTACAAGCTTCACATCACTTCAACAACACATACACTCACATTGCACAAAATCTGCTGAAAATTTGTTCAGAGAGTAGCTAGCAGCTTTTTTAGTTTTTTTTATGTGCATTTTTTGCACATGCACATGAGCATCTAAGTCTAATTTAGTCTGCTGCTAGCTCAACAGCTGATCAGCTGTTCTCTGACCTACTTTTCACAAATCACATCTGGACAAATATCCTTCTAGCTTCTAGTGTGCATTTCTTCTGCTCTTTTTACTACATCACTACATGGATGATCAATGGCATTTGTGAGTATATTTTCATGTTTATGAATTTTTTTTTTTAAAACAGTTTAAAAATACTTCAACTCAAAGTATGTTAAATAATTTTTTACATAAATTTTCCATACTTTGAGTTTGAATTATAGAAACATTTAAAAATGTGTAAATTTAATTTTTTAACCTATTTTCAATTTTTGTTTCAGCAGACATAAGCTTCCATAAAGAAGCTTTTTGTAAGGACCTACTCTCCAGACACCATCCTCAGATGACTACTTTTGGATAATATTAGGTCTAGACGCTGAAAACTATTTGTAAGTACATTTTATTTTATTAAATATTAAGTAAAACTTTAAATGCCTTTTACTCAAAATTAGTTTTTTCATGACTTTTTTTCACTTGCCGCAGGTTTTCTCAGGAACGGGTCAACCAATTGGGCTCAAATTTTGGAGAAACCTTTGGAATAGGTTTCTCCACAAACTGAGTGGAGCAGAATTATCAAAGATAAGTCAAAAGTGAATGTTACGTATGGTTACATATGTAACATTCACTATAATTACTAATATTATCAATATAAGTATAACTAATTGTATTAATTTTGTGCTTTTTAGAAATCTGTTCCACTCAGTTTGTGAGGACACTCATTTTCCTCTTTGTTTCATCAAGATTGATGGTACGGTTCATCCAGAAGGTTGCGGCAAGTCCAGAAAAATGATGAAAATCATGTTTTTTGGTAAGTTAATACCTTTAATTGTTATCAAGTATTACACTCACTTAATGCAAATTTCTAGTGCATAAAAGTGGTGTATAATACTTATATTTTGAAGGAAAAATATAATTTTTGGAGCACTTACATATATATTAATTTTTTATGATACTAATAATTTTGTTTTTTTTTCAGGATTTAACACTGTCATAACCCCTTAATTTTGTTCCGCGAGTGTATGTAACTGCCGAGCCGCTGCCGAGTGTGAGAAAAAGACGTGTATTGAGTTAATCGTAAATAAAGTAGTGCCATTAATTCGCGAATCCGAGTGTCAATTGTCGTATTTATTTTCCCGGCTCACGCAACCCCGTAGATCCCGAGTCTCGGCCGAGGTCTGAAGCCTGCTCAAGGATGCCACAACGCGTCAAGACGCCCCTTACACAAAAAATAGACGCGAGGCAGAGCCTAGAGAGACACGAGAGGGAGGAGGAGAGCACACGCACCAACCCCAGGGAGGGAGGAGGACGACGACGCCCCAACCGGTCGTTACCGTGGCCCCGCGGAACAACCGCACGCGTGGGTCATCATCGTGGTCGCGCACTGAACCACGTTCTTTTCGCCCACCCCCTCCCCGTCCGCGTGCACCTCCTTCTGCTGCTGTGTCACAATATATAGCACGCTGCATTAAAAATTTTGAATCTAGACTTATTGTCAGAAAACTACAAGGAAAGAGCTTTAATTTGACGTATTAATCGTTGCAAACTGATGCTTGGATCAAAAGTTAGAAGGATTTTAAAAAAGCGTAAAATTGGCTATTTTCGGAAGCGCCCGAAACAGAGTTCGTTGTATTTAAATGTGCATATCTTTTGATGAGTGCATCTGATCCAGACAATTTGGTATGCAAATTAAAGGTCTTTTAGTGTACTTTATGTCTATATATATGAAAAAATTTTAAAAAATTAGAATACTGTAGATAATGCGCGTTTTTTTATTTTTAGAGCAAAAATCACGGTCATTTTTTTTTGTTTTTCGCCTGTAGCTCTTCGTTGGCATAGGGTTTTGACTAAGCACACACCGGTTTATTGTTTGGAGTGAGCTGACAAACAAAACTAGCATAGCCCGATAGGTGTGCCCTCAAAAATAAAAAAGTGCGATTTTTGGACCGACTTGTCTGCCACTTTCTGGTGAATTTCCACAAACATAAAAGCGAGAATCCAATAAATATATTAATTTTTACAAGTAATATATTTAATTTATTTACCTTAACGTTATTAACTATTAAGGATAAGCATAATGAATGATTAAATGCAAAAAATTTTGTTTAAAAATATTGATATTATGAAATATCAATAATAACAAAGAAATTCATTAATCTATGTAATTAGCAAGTTAATAGTTGAATTTTTCTCAATTTGCTACATCGTTTTAAAAAAAAATCATCTCGATCGGTGCTTTCATTGCCGAAATATTCAAAATTTTTCCGCGCGAGTGGATTTGAAGCGCACGAAATCACTTTCGCGAGGCTCCCCCCACCACCGCGCCATCCGTCGCTGCATCGAAATTCATGTGCGCTATTTATCTTCTGAACAATTATTTAAACATTAAATTAATTATATGCTTACTGTAATACATATTCTTACAAAGTAGATCCATTCAGGTACCTGTCAGTCTTTATAGAATTCCTCTACATTGTTTAGTTTAGCTGTAAATATTGATAAATTTTGATTGTTAATATCTCTGGATCTACTAAACATATTTAATTTTCCGACCCCTCAAATTAACCGTCATTAAAAGCTATTTAAAAAAAAATGTTCTACGATCAATCAATATTTAGTGTAACTATCCATTAATTAATTAAAGCCAACATTTTCAATAAATTCTAGAACTATTGCAAAACTGGAAAACAATTTTTTTTTATTTCTTTCGAATCCTATAATGGCCAAAAGTATGTAAAAAATTCAGCCGGTGTTTGGGATCATTTTCAATAAAATTACGGGCCATCAAAGATTATCTGCTTAGTTTAGTTAATTAATTGTTATTTACAAAACGGTTTATTGTTCAGCGACCGAACTTTCGGGTACTTAATCACAACAGAATTAGCTACTTTATTCAACATTCTAGTTAAAAATTATTCATATTTATGTTTACCTTACGGGCATTTAACTATACCATTCGTTTTTCACTGTTTTTTGTTATTTAACAAAGTAAAAGTGGACATTTTTTGGTAAACGACAGATTGATTGTACAGAAAATTTAAAAGAAAACAAAATACAATGAGCTATATTTTACCGTAAGAGGCTTCTTTCTCGAAATAAAAAGACTTTTCCGTACAAATGCCAGTATTTTTTCAGTTATTGTTTATTAAAAATTTTTCTACAGGTTTTTCGCACGTAGCAGCTAGATATTTATGTTCTACATATGGTTTTACACCAATTTCAAAGAAAACCAGACTCTTCCAAGCAACATTCATCTGTGTACCTTTTTTCTGCTACCACGCCTGGACTAAAAAGGCGCCGCGTTGATCGAGTCGAGGATTTATAAAGACTCGGCCCTCAAACAAGGCAGTTACTAAGTAATAAAAGTATGGGGATAGCCGGAACCAGTCAACGCTCGCCACCGAAAGAAGGATTAGAAAATGTGTATACGCGACGACACATATGAGAATGCTGAATCGATCTTAAAACGCTCAAATCCAGGCAACTCCGTTGCTCGACCAATGCACGAGTCTGGTATATCACAATATGCCTACCAGTAGCGTACTAATGCACACACATACACATCATACAATATATGACGAAATCAGATAAATAATTAATCAATCATGGGACCTTATATATTAAATATTCGATTTTTAAAATAATCTACAAATTATGTTAACCATCAAAATTAGTGAGATAAAATTATAGACGATTTTCAAATAATATTTAAAATATTAATTCTTCTATTCTATATTGTCTGTTTCAGTTTCGGAACTCAAATGGTCAAGTGCTGGTTTTGGAAAATGTGAGCCTCAATTCCACAGGTTATTACACATGTGAAGTTAACACCAATAACACACCATTTAAGCAAGCAAAGACTGATGCTTACATGGAAGTTATAGGTAAGATAAATAAAAGAATTGAAGTAGTTTTGATTTCGATACTAGAATTAGTCTAATAAAATATTTTTACAGTGAATGGAATAAAGCAAATTCTAGTATACGTCTAAATTTAATTTTGTATTTATGCGGATCATTGAGTCTCCCTTATGGATTCAAGGGGCGCGGTAGCGCCACGATGGCAAGTATAAGGTACGTCAGTACGTACGCGTCGTCGTCGGGCGCTAGTCAGACCCTATATACTTTCAATTGGCCCTGTTGGAAACACGAGGTACGGTTTTCTTCGCATTGAGAGCTTTGTTCCTAACATGTGAGCACTCAAATGAGATCTTGGGATAAAACTAACAAAATCACATCCGGCAATATTTTGCAAAATTGCTTCTATCAATAGATATTGTAAATAGGCTCAACAATTTATATCCGGTTACGTCAGCTCTACGTAGCTTCAGTAATATATAGACGACTTACATCATATAGATATATAATACACGCTGCGCAGATCCAGACGATGTTTCATGATAAAACAGTCTTTACATTATTAAAATAATCAATTAACAGTTTCCTTTATAAGAAGAATAATATTTTTTAACTTTTAACTTAAATATTTATTTTAATTGAAATAGCGTATATATTTAATTAATTGAAATAGTTTCAAATAACTAAGTAGATAAGATCATTTTGTGCATACATAAATATAACTAACAGGATCCAATTAGACAAGTATTTAGTTTAATTTTTATATAAATCAGTACAATATAAATAAATTTTTTTAAATTGATTCTTTAATTGTTTCATTGTTTTCATTTATTTTTCAGAAATTTCCTATTTCTATTAGAAGGTTACACACAACTTTCGGGGTACATAGGAAAGGAATTCATGTAACAAGCTAGTGAAGTGAAAAGTATTTTTATTCATGAAAAATTAATCATTATGTTTAGAAGAACAACTGGTTTGGAATGAGTCTTCTTATTTTGATTCCATCTGTTAAATGTATCCATTTAATAGTGGGTCACTAAATATAAAAACTTCGACAACTTTTATGCAGTGTAATAAAATTTTATGTTAAGAACTGTTTGTATCGTAACATTTATTATGGTCACGTATTAGAAAATTAGAAAATCACAAAAATAATTACAAAAAATTACAATCGCTTTATTCGTAGGACCACTTTTGCAATAATCAAAGATAAAAGCTTTCAAAATTTGAAAACTCAAAGCTGATCCAATGGATAAACCTGAAAATTGTTATAGAATCTCTGTGACTAATTTACTTAAGGGGTTATGACAGGGTTAAAACCTAGAAAAAAAAGAAAAATTATTAGTGCTGTAAAAAATAAACATATGTAGGTGCTCTAAAAACTACATTTTTCATTTGAAATCTAAGTACTATACATCACTTTTATGCATAAATAATATGCATAAAGTAAGTATAACATTTAAAAACAATTAAAGATATTTGCTTAGCAAAAATCATGATTTTCATCACTTTTGTTTGCTTGCCGCATGTTTCTGATGGAACCGTACGATCAATCCTGATGAATCAAAGTGCCAAATCTTCCTTATGAGCCTGGTCTCAGACTAAGCGGAACAGATTCCTGAAAAACACAAAATTAATATAATTAATTAAACATATATTAACAATATTAATAATTATAGTGAATGTTACATATGTAAACATACGTAACATTCACTTCGAACTTATATTTGCCAATTCTGCTCCGCTCAGTTTGTGACCATACTCATAAGGAAGGTTTTCCAATTTGGTTCATCAGGATTGATGGTACGGTTCCTTCAGAAAGATGCGGCAAGTATACAAAAAGCATGAAAAAACTAAATTTGAGTAAAGGGCATTTAAAGTTTATAATGTCAATCATACAAATGAACTCAACTATACTTACAGACACTATCTGGCATACCTTGATTTGCCTTTGGTACTCAAATATATATACAATAAAGTATATTTGGTGGTACGCGCATGTCATGCTCTGCGATAATAGCATTTAGAAGCTGAAAATAAAATAAAAATTATCGTTAGCTATTCACAATCAAGTTATGTTTATTACAGTTACATACAATACTTACCATTATTAAATACACTTCAAGTTCTTAAAATGTATGCAAAATAATACTTCAGGCAGTCAATATAAACTCCCATCTTGCTGGCTTGCACCCGTATACCTAAAAGCAAAAAATAAACCAACAAAGAAAAAGCTCATTATGAACACAATTATTAGTAATTAGTTTCGAATACTTATCTGAATAATTTTTGCACTCTGCAGAAGCTCTTGCACTTTTACAACACCACTGAGGTTATAAGCATTAGCAGTTAGCAGACTAACTGCACTGATCTAGTGTCTTGGATGAAAAACAGCTGTTTGGCTGCTTTCTGCTGCTTTACAGAAAATTCTACTATACCGATCAAACAGTAATCTTCATTCTCGACCGGACGCTGTGAGGCACAACTTGTTCGAGTGGCAAATTCAAATTTGTTGAATGCCTTTACTTTAACACATTGTGTTTAGTAACATAAAATCACACATACAAAAATTAATTTTACGGATTTTATTATATTTTACGGAAATAAATTAATAAATCTTGAGAAAAAAACGGTTTGTAAAACGGTTTTTAAGTCGTATTTTCAGTAAGATTTCTTATAAAATTACTCTTTAAAAAGTGTGGTAGAACAATTCTTTCCACAAGTTTGGCCTAATTAAAATATTTAAAAATCACAATTTTTCAAAAATTTACTTGAAATAGATTTATCAGTTTTTTGTCTATATCTTCGAGGCAAATCTTTTTAGCAAAAAACGGCTTTCAGGACCAGATTCTACAGACTGTTAACTGTGCAAAATGTGAATAAAAAAAAAATTGATATTTTCATAATTCTAACCCTGTCATAACCCCTTAAGGGGTTATGACAGTGTTAAATCCTGAAAAAAAAACAAAATTATTAGTATCATAAAAAATTAATATATATGTAAGTGCTCCAAAAATTATATTTTTCCTTCAAAATATAAGTATTATACACCACTTTTATGCACTAGAAATTTGCATTAAGTGAGTGTAATACTTGATAACAATTAAAGGTATTTACTTACCAAAAAACATGATTTTCATCATTTTTCTGGACTTGCCGCAACCTTCTGGATGAACCGTACCATCAATCTTGATGAAACAAAGTGGAAAATGTTCCTTATGAGTGTCCTCACAAACTGAGTGGAACAGATTTCTAAAAAACACAAAATTAATACAATTAGTTATACTTATATTGATAATATTAGTAATTATAGTGAATGTTACATATGTAACCATACGTAACATTCACTTTTGACTTATCTTTGATAATTCTGCTCCACTCAGTTTGTGGAGAAACCTATTCCAAAGGTTTCTCCAAAATTTGAGCCCAATTGGTTGACCCGTTCCTGAGAAAACCTGCGGCAAGTGAAAAAAAGTCATGAAAAAACTAATTTTGAGTAAAAGGCATTTAAAGTTTTACTTAATATTTAATAAAATAAAATGTACTTACAAATAGTTTTCAGCGTCTAGACCTAATATTATCCAAAAGTAGTCATCTGAGGATGGTGTCTGGAGAGTAGGTCCTTACAAAAAGCTTCTTTATGGAAGCTTATGTCTGCTGAAACAAAAATTGAAAATAGGTTAAAAAATTAAATTTACACATTTTTAAATGTTTCTATAATTCAAACTCAAAGTATGGAAAATTTATGTAAAAAATTATTTAACATACTTTGAGTTGAAGTATTTTTAAACTGTTTTTAAAAAAAAAATTCATAAACATGAAAATATACTCACAAATGCCATTGCTCATCCATGTAGTGATGTAGTAAAAAGAGCAGAAGAAATGCACACTAGAAGCTAGAAGGATATTTGTCCAGATGTGATTTGTGAAAAGTAGGTCAGAGAACAGCTGATCAGCTGTTGAGCTAGCAGCAGACTAAATTAGACTTAGATGCTCATGTGCATGTGCAAAAAATGCACATAAAAAAAACTACAAAAGCTGCTAGCTACTCTCTGAACAAATTTTCAGCAGATTTTGTGCAATGTGAGTGTATGTGTTGTTGAAGTGATGTGAAGCTTGTAGTGTTCATGCTAGTTTCAGTGTTTGGTTAGGAGTGTTGTATAGGGTATGTGTGAAAATGTTTGTTTGTGAAATCAGTGTGCTCCAGCTGAGTAGGAATCATCATCTGGATTATTTCTCCTTCTCTTAGCTTTTCGAGCTTCTAGAGTGGATTCCAGTGCTCTCTTATCTGACCAAAAGAGACGCTGTTCATCAGCACTCTTTGCCCAGTCTACTGCAGAAAGTCCTGGATTAACGTTAAAGCCCTTCATCACCTCAAGTATTCCTGCTTTTCCATCGTTGAAGGAAGCAACTGCGATGTAAATGCCAATCTCCAAGACTGCGAGGCCACTGAAACTTTCCTTGGGCACGAGCTTCCAAATGGATTGATTGAAGCTTTCATTGCTGTTCTGTGTGAAGCCTCCAACGCATCTCTCCAGTAAATCAGCTTGTGTCAAGTCCTGGTAAATTGGCTTGATTGCATCCATGATGGCCCCAGGAATACTATCTCGGTGGTGAAAAGTTTTAAGTTTCTTTTTGGCTTTGGCTACTTGCCATTTACACCAACTGTCTGGTCCTGGCGGGCAAAGGTGATGTCTTGGCTCCTTGTCTGTTGATCCTTTATGGTAAAATGTCGCCCAGATGGCATTGGACATTTCTTCAACAGAACGATGATGGCCTCTGATGGCATTGCCATAATACTGAGTCAGCTGGTCGACTCTTTGAGCTGTAAGACGGTTCTTCCCACCAATGCCTAGACCATCAGATAGTTTTTGGCCAGCCAAACTCTTCTTCAGATTTCTCAATCTCGTCCCCATCCTCTTCTGTACATGGCCAACACATTCCTTCTTCTTGATGACAAAATCTTCTCCATAAGGCTTGGCATCGCAGAGAGCCTTGAATACTTTCGAGTCACCATCTCCTATGTAGTTCTTATACTTGATTCCATGGTTTGCCTCTGATCTTCTGAACATTTCCACGATGCCATCTACTTCCATTTTTCCAGAACTTCCTTGATGATTGGCCGAGCACTGGTCTTGATGTGCTTCAAACCACTCTCTGTACTCTTCAGTGTCCTTCTCTTGATGCGCATCACAAGCCTTGCAAAATGATTGCTTCGGTGCAACATCAATCACTTTGCCAGTATCGTTGCGGATCAATGCTGATACTCCTTGAAGGGAAGAAAATCCTCGCTTCCTCCAAGATCCGTCACCAGATACAGTGTCACAGCCATTCTCTTGAGTCTCACCTGTGCTACTACTGCAACCTTCTTGCGCAGCTGCTTTCATAGACTCAATAGCTACTTTTTTACTCGAAATTTTCAATTCATGATTGATGTTTCCAAAATAACTATGAGCAACTGGTGGTAAAAAATCCATGATTCCACAAAAGGTTTTTAAACCAGTGTGTCCATGACCAAGAGCTCGCATTCCTAACACTACTCTTTTATTTATTTCAAAGGCATTTTGTTTAGTGCCAATTTGTCTACTCGAGTCTATGAATGCAACTTTATAGCAGTTGGTGCAAGTAATAGATAGCTTGCTACCAAGGCCTCTGATATTAACTTCATTGAAAGTAATATCACCGCCACAATTTTTGCAAGCCAGGAATTCCTGTAATCCTGGTAAAAGTAACGAAGTGTCAAATATTCTATACTGAATAGGACCAGCTTGTACATAACTTGATTTTAATTTTTGTCTTGATCTCGAAACAGGAATTTCTGGCTGTGCAATTTCTGGTTGCGTAGCTGCTGTACCTGATGTTGATGGTTCCGGAGAGATTCTGTTTGGAGGTCTTGTAGCAGATGTTGAAGGAAGCGTTTCTCTCTCTGGTGGGGCTTCTGCAGTAAATGTTGAAGGAACTGCTTCAGGCGATGCTTCATTTCTTGAAGGGATGGAGGTTGACGATGGTTGATCTCCAAAAAATCTCTGTTGCCTCCTCTTCTTTCTTCCAAACCTGCGCTTTCCATGTGCAGATGAGCCTGGATTTCTATTTCTTGAACCACTCATCTTGTTTTTTTTAACAAATCTTGAATTTTCACTAGTACACTTCACGTGCAAAAAACTTGATTTTAAACTAAATAAAATACTAGAGCAATTTTCAGTTAAAATTATTAGGTTATAACTAAAATCTTAACTGAAAAACCGATCTCAATATTATTTAGTTAAACTCAAATAAAGTCACTGTTTATTATTAAATAAAAACTTCAATAACCTGCAAGTAGAATGGTAAAACAGGATTCTGGCTAAAGTACCATTCACTGTGTATAGGCATTCACCTCCGTCGATAACCGCCAAATTTAAAATTTTCAGAATGCGTCGTACATTGGAATACACATTCCAATGTGTCTTCCTCTTTTAGAAACGTGATGATATATATTAAATATTATATACTTTTTCAATAAAAACACTTTCAAAGCATAAAAATTGTATTTATCGAAAAATATGCAATTTTGGAAAATCATGAATTTTTTTTTTTAGTATTATGCCTATAATTTTTAAAAAAAATTTTGTATCGAAAAACGGCTTTCGGGAGCATATTCTATGTTAAATTTGCTACAAAAAAAGCAAATAAAAAAAAAATCGATTTTTTGGAAATTTTAACACTGTCATAACCCCTTAATGAAAAATTAGTTCTTTTGAATATCCAAAGAATACGATGTACAACCAGATACAGAATATGGATGATCGTGCTTTTTTTTTAGGGAAGTATACCTTCTGCTATATAAAAGATAAGAAGAATACACGAGTTATCAAGCCCATTAGTCGAATGGATAACATGAGAAATTTTAAGTTGATACCATTGACCAATTTTGAATATTCTAATTTTCAAATTTTTAAATGTTAATATTTCAAAACTGGTCAATGGTATCAACTTAAAATTTCTCAGGTTATCTTTTCGACTAATGGGCTTCATAACTCATATGTTCTTTTTACCTTTTAGATAGCAGAAGGTATACTTCCCTTAAAGTAAAGAACGCTCATCCATATTCTCGTAGCCGCTTGTACTTTGTGCCCTCCGGAAATTGAAAAAAACTAATTTTTCATTAAGTAAATTAGGCACAGAGATTCCGTGACAACTTTAAGGTTTATTCGTAGGACTACTTTTGCAATAATCAAAGATTAAAGCTTTCAGAATTGAAAAACTCAACGCTGGTCCAACGGATACATCTGAAACTTGTTATGGAATCTCTGTGACTAATTTATTTAATGAAAAATTAGTTCTTTTCAATATGGAAGGAACACGAAGGACAACCAGATCCCGAATATGAATGAGCATGCCTTTTTCTGAAGGGGTGAGGCCTGGGTTAAACTATCAAAACAAACAATGATTTTTTTTACTTTTTTTGTAGTAAATTTTTCGTAGAAACTGATGGTGAAACCCGTTTTGTGCGAAATTTCTTTTTGCAAAGATATAAACAGAAAATTGAAAATTGTTAATAGGTAATTTTCGAAAAATGATAATTTATTCAACTCCTTTTATTATTACTAAATAAGATTATTCCATCACTTTTCACACACATTTTCTACAGCAAATTTTTTGTAGAATACGATGAGAAAGTCCAGTTAAAATAAAACCATTTTAATAAAAAATTATGAATAAATTAGTGCAATAATTTTTGATAGTCAATTTTCGTACATTTTAAACTCTGTAAATTTTCGAATTCGCTATATATTTTAGGAGAAGTAGGGGTTTTCATCGGACTTGTGAGTCCACGAAATTTTCTTAGTGATTTCTATGTATTTATGCCTCCTGAATAGGAATATCGGAGGTGTTTTGTCGAAAAGTGTTCAGGAAATTTTTATTAACAATTTAATTGTTTAAATTGCTATAAAAAGAAGACTTTGGACAGAAGTGATATTATAGCTTCACATACTTATGCAACATTTTATATAGATATCTGCTGCATTTTGAAGAATTGAAACATATTGATTAGGAGCAGGGATATTAGATAATTAGTGAACGTTAGTTTAAACTAACGTGCGTTGCAGCCCTTATCGCCCTTTGTTGCAGCTGCAGCATCGGGCGACGCTCGCTCAATTCCGCTAATCGCGCATTCCTTTGCGCGCTCGAAGGGGTTTTTGATCGACGACGCATTAGTGCGTTGATTGCCTCCACCGACGCAACATCTCCATGATCCTCCAGCGTGTTTTTGCGAGTGCTGTTTTTTGTGTGCAGTGCTGTGATTTGGTAGTTATGGCGAGCAGCTCAAGGGATCCGAGGCACCCAGGAGCGCGCCGTGTCGCGTATACCAAAGATTTGGTGGTCGAACCCATGAGGGACGTAGGACTTATTATCGCGCCCCTGAGCTCTAATGGCGTGGACCGGTGTTCCGACTCTCTACCTCATGGCCGCGGATATATACGCATCACCTGCTAGCGGGACGCATATCTGCTCACCGGTGATCGGGCTTGGGAAGCCCTGGCCTGCCGTCCCTGTGCCAAGGTAAGTCCTTAGTTGTTTCTTGTTGTTTTTTGTTTTCTCGGGAATACGTTTTTCTGCGTTATACGTTTGATTTTAATTAATTTTTCTCCCCTCCGGCCGGAAAGCGTCAACTTTCTGGCCGCTGCGCGAATTGAAGTTGCCGCTTTCCGGCAATGTCGAGAAGAAAAATAGTATACAAACCATGGCCAGTAAAAAATAAAGCCTCAGATCACATGTTTGTCTACCTCGGCTTCGCCTCGGTCGACAATTACATGTGATCTGAGACATTTCTTATTTTACTGGCCTTGGGTAGTAATATACTATTTCGCTCTCGCGTGCATGTATTTTCTGCGCTTTATTGCTTTTTTCGGATGATGTTGCGTTCATGTGTGCGTGTATTTTCGGGTATTTCCTGTATTTTCGCGCTCGTACATGGGCACTTCCGAAGAAAAAATTTCTCCTGCACATGTATATGTGCATTTCCGAAAAAAACTCAAAATTATTTTTGTGCCTGCATTTACGGGTACTTCCAGAGGAAAAATTTCTCCTGCACATGTATATGCACATTTCCGAAATAAAATTCAAAAAGTATTTTTGTGCATGTATATACGGGCACTTCTGAAGGAAAAATTTCTCGTGTACATGTATATGTGCGTTTCCGAAAAAAAAATTTAAAAAATATTGTTGTACGCGCATATCCGGGCGCTTCTGAAGGGAATATTTCTCCTGCACATGTATATGTGCATTTCCGAAAAAAAATTTAAAAAATATTTTTGTACCTGCATATCCACTGAGAGAAAAATTACGGATTTACTGATGGTGAGTGCCTCGTTGAGTATTTCCTACGCGAGCGGCCTGGACTAGTTCCAAGTGCTGCCACCTATAATGCAGAAGCTCCACGGAATATTTGGCGCGGCAAGTCCAAGCAATATTTCCATAGCGCCATCTGCAATTATTGGGCCAGGCTTATGGAATCATTGCGGGTACTATATAGAAAAACGGTACACAGTGCGCTTCTGTTTCTAAATTTATTTTATTTATTACAAAAATTAATTTACAAATCGTACCTAGTAACTATCCTTTCACAATTATTTTTTTTAATATAGGTACAAAGACGAATTAGCGGAACATGAGAAATATTTATTAGTACATCATTTGAATTTATATCACTTATAGATACATCATATACGTGAAAAAAATCATTAAAACCATGTTTATAAATATTTAGTGTTAAAAAGAAAGTTTCATTTTTGTAATGAAATATATTTTTTACAACACCTAATTCTATTCCATTACTGTCGAAACCTGTCACAAAGACTGTATTTTTCGAAAAAAATTTTCCAAGAATTTCGACATGTTTTAAAATATTTACGGCTGTTTCAATTGTTAAGTGTGGGTCGAAACGGACTAAAAGTAAGTAAGCATTTTCTAATTTTTCCATCGAACCTAGAATAATATTGTACAAACAATTAGAATCATAATTTTCAACATAATAACAAAATTGCAATTGATTGCGTACAGCTATTGTTAATGGTAAATTCAAATTTGATGTCGTTGCTACGGTTACGTGTTTTTTATTTCTATGAGCTCGCTCGAATTTCATAGACGAATAATGGATGAGGGGACCATTGGCTTTAATTAGATCATCGTAATGTACCCAAAAGTGCATTTTGGGCTTTAGCTTTCCAAACAGCTGTATATACAGAGTATTATAGTCTTGTATCAATTCTTTTATGACAATTAACTGACCCCCATATATCAGTGGACTCATTAATAAACGTATTATTTTGCGGAAAATACGATATAGTTTCCAATGTTCGTATTTATTATTTATTACATCTCCGATCATTATCCCTAAATATCTACTTAAGCACAATAGCTCGGCTGCTGATTGTTTAATTTTTATCTTACTTTTCCCACCTTTACCAAGAGTAAAAAATAAGGGTCTAGGCTTATTTTTCAATTCGATTTCATCATACGGGAAACTTTCAATTCTATTGTTTAGAACTTCTAGTGATATAACGTTACTATTAACTAATTCCGTAAGGACTTTTTCGAGCGTATAACCAGCTACCCCTTCTTGAACGTCATGCATAATATCACAATAGTAGTTCTCTGCAATATGAAATTTATTTAATTTATTAAAAATACATTCTTCTTGAAAGCCAGTTGAGAAAGAATCCTTTCGAAGAAGGTCAAGATTATAATTATCTGGGGTTCTTAATTTGTTTTCATTTGTATAGCACAAAATCTCACATTCTTGCTTAAGGCACCGAGAAATCCTGCAATACGAATTAGCTTGGAATGATTTACTAAAGCCGCAAATTGTATTCGTTCCTAAATTGTCTCCTAAAAGTAAGGGACACTGAAAATAAATTTTATGTGTCTGGCCATTAACGTTAATTACAATGCCTGATCTTGATAAATTGTTCAAATCATCTATTGTTTTTCTAAAAATTGGTTCGTCGCCAAAAGATTTTAGGTACTTTGCATGCACTAATGATATAAGAAAAATATTTTCTGATTTTGCAATGACATGAGGAGGTAAACAGTCCACCGACACATATGGCTTGATAGCAGATTCCCGCATTCAAATTCATCAAAATATAAGAATAGTGGCAATACAATTTTATTTGGATCAGCATATTTCCTTTTCCATAGTTCCCCTTGCATAATGCTGGATAAACCATCCTTTTTTGTCCTTGTAATGTGCTTTGCAAGGGTATATGAACGGCATAAACAAGTTTTTCTTCATCATTAACCTGATCATCCTGTCTCTTTACAAAAAGATTATTTTTACCTATTTCGAATATTTCTGGGGCTACGTAATGACTTTTATTTTCATAAATCTGAAATCTTTTGTATTCTGAAGAATAATTATTAAAGAGGCCTCTACAGTCTTCAAAAATGAACTGTATTTTTCTGCAAGATTCTTTATCTTTAACTTTATTTTCTACTTGATGTTGCATAAATGGTATCAGTATATTGTCAGTGTAATTGGAAAATTGTTCAATGACAAAATCTACGGCTGCTCTTGACAGAAGGGGATTATTGTATAATGATAACGTTAGATTTACGATTTCTTTATCTAATTTATTTTGGTTTCTTATCTCATCCAAACTATCATGCAAAAAGTTCGCCATTGTTTTATAAAAAAACTGTACATATACACGCATGTAACAAATAAATAGCTTAATCAAGAAACTTTCGTATAATACAAGGAACTTAGCGCGCGCTTCGCTTTGATTTTATAAGTATATATATATATATCACTGACGAATATGGTAATTTTTTAAAGAGGATTAAAGCAACTAATACTGAAATTAAAAGAAAAAGCTGCCAATACATTTAGTTCTAGTAAATTTCTTTCAAGCTTTCAATTAAGTCTACGGTCCCTTTTCTAATCTGCGGTACCTCTATCTCATAAACGCATTTTAGAATAAACTGCCATATGTGGCTACAAATGTGGGAAAAAGGCAAATCAAAAACTTTACAAAATTTCAAGCATACGCCGACTGCATAGGTCGGTGATGGAAGTTGAAATGTATATGCACCTACTACAACATACGAACTTGTGATTGTTGTTAAATCTTCTCCACAAATTATACTATATGGTCGAACGATCAATTTGTAATCAATGTGGAGCTACTTCAATGTGGAGCTGCTTCAATTTTATTTGTTCTACCTCTAAAAGTGAAGCGAACCTTTGGCTGTCCTAGAAATTAATTATTATTATATATTTGTAAGAAATAAAGCAGTAGTTAATAAAAATGATTTTTCAATTTTGTCTTTATCCGGATACCAATTTTTATGTGTAGATGACTTTACGGTCTGCTTGACTATTTTTAGGCACGACCGCATCGCGGGAATGCCTTATAGTTTTATCATCGCAAAAATTGTAATCTGCGATAACTCAGCCAATTTTCGACCAATCGGGCTAAAAATTTATGAGAATACAACACTTCCATGTACAAAAAATGTTTTTTTTACTTTCTCGATTACCGGCCAACTGTTCAAATGAGAGCTCTTTATGCTTATTTTTACATGTATTTTTAATTAATTATGTTTGTGACGAGTATCGTCACGCCGCATGCATATTTTATTCTAATACATATGTTTTTATATATTTGCATGTAAGCCTTTTCAGATGTTCCCGCGCACCAGAGCTGTACGAGAGTTGATGTATTGCTGAACGCGCCGCCTGGTGAGAGAGCGCGCGTGAGAGAGAAGCTTCTAGCGTCACGTTAGGTTAGACGTTAGATTCGATTCGAGCATCGAGCGCGCGTGTTGTACACCAGGAGAGCGTTTGCCCGGCAATATTAGCATTTTGTATTGTTTATTGTACAATAATTGCGATTACGCGTGTGAGTGGAGAGATACTCTACACCGTTACGAGAGCCTACTGTTTACCAGCTAGCTGGACCGAAGCGAGACCGCTGTTTTAGGCTGATTATTGTGTTAGCGTCTTCCGCATTTTTCTGTAAGTATCAGCTTCTCTCTTTCACTCTCACCAGCGCGTTCAACAATATTAGCTTTCTATTGACCGTGAGATTGCGTGCTAACGAAGCACACTTGTACATTTATTTTGTTGTGATTTTCTGATTGAATTAACATAATATATGCAATAGCATTTTACCGAACGTCACGTGTGTATTTCATTTGCGAGTTTTATGTATTAGCCCTGTTCCCCTTTATCTAAAACCCACGGAGAATTAAAGTAGAATAATCTACATTTAACGTGGTCAATCCCCGTTACATGTTGTAATAAGTTTATCTCAGTCAGATAAGTCCCAATCAATCCAAATTTTTTTTTGTAAGTGCTACTTATATTAAAAAAGTGACAGTATAAAATTGGACTTGATTCCATTCATACAAAAAATATGCGGGCATTTTTAGATTTTCGAAAAACGGTTTGTTGGTTATAACTCAAATTCTAAGCATTTTACACAAAAAAGTTAAATGAAAATGTTGTACTTCTCAAAAAAATACAACTTTTTCCTATTAACATGAACCCTCGAAAATGATTAGAATTCAAATTCCCAAGCTAAAATCGAATTTTCACATTAAAATAATTCGTTTAACATAATAAAACTTTTTAGGCTTACGTTGCACATAAAAACGTTCAACATAAAAGTTGTAGATAATTTAAAAATACAATTTTTGACTATAATAATTCTACGTTCAGAATGATTCAATATGTGGAAAACCCCAAAACTGATTTTTTAAAGAAAAATTTCAGTTAGTCTTGATTATCTCTGCAAAATTAAGGAGTTATAACATGGTTAAAACCTAAAAAAAAAGAAAAATCTTAGTGCTGTAAAAAATTAACATGTATATGTGCTCTAAAAACTATACTTACCCTTCAATATATAAGTATTATACATCACTTTTATGCATTACACATATGCATTGTGAGTATAATCCTTGAAAACAATTAAAGGTGTTTACTTACCAAAAATCATGACCTTCGGAAATCTATTCCGAAGATTTCTTTAAAATTTCAGTCCAATTGGTTCACTTGTTGCTGAGAAAACCTGTGGCAAGTGAAAATATATCATGAAAAAACTAAACTGAGGCATTTGAAGTTTATGATGTAAATCATATAAATAAACCCAGCGATACTTACAGAAACTATCCGACATAACTCGATTTGGTTTGTGTATATAAATATACATGGAATAATGTATATTTGATGGTGCGCGTACATCATGATGGTTGATAATAGTATTTTAGAAGCTGAAAATAAAATAAAGTTATAATTAAAATAAAGTTATTTATTAGTATAACATTAAAGTATGTTCATACTCATATTAAACTAATGATTACAGTTATTTGCAATACTTGCCATTATTAAATACACTTTAAGTTCTTAGAAAGCATGCAAAATTCCACTCCATACAGTCAATATAATGGTCCTATCTTTCTGTTTTCCACCCGCATACCTAAAATCAACAAATAAACAAAGAAAAAGCTCGTTGCAAATAAATTATTATTACTTATTTCAATACTCATCTGAATAATTGCTGTACTCTGTAGAAGCTGAAAGCTCTTGTATTAAAAGCACCATTGATGAGGTTATACACACTGGTAGTTGTTACAGCAGCTAGCAGACAAATTGCACTGATATGATCTATATAGTGTCTTGCGAGCTGGATGAAAAACAGCTGTTTGGCTGCTTCGCATACATTTCTACTGTACCGATCAAATAGTAATCTTCATCTCGACCCGACGGTGTGGGACGCAACATGTTTGGTGGCGAATTCAAATTTGTTGAATGCCTTTACTTTATAGAGTTTTCTAGCAATTCAAGAAATTATATGACGTCACGTTTATAAAATTTTAACCATTCAAAGACTTAATGGTGAAGCAGCAGAAACTCTGATCCCTAGAAAAGTACCGTAGGAGGACTGAGTCAGCGCGAAGCATGCACGAACGTAGGGGGATCGGGTGAGCACGAAGCGGGAACATTGGGCGAGCGCGAGCGTCGGTCGTGCCTTAAATGTGTGGGGAAGAGCGCCAGCAATTATTGCGTATCACTAATCGTAATACAGGCGGCAGCACTTGCAACTACTCCAGGCGGCTCGCGTAGGAAATACTCCATGCGACACTCACCAACAGAAAGTTCCTAATTTTTCTCTCAGTGTACGGGCACTTCCGGAGGAAAAATCCCTCCTTCACATGTATATGTGCATTTCCGAAACAAAATTCAAAAAATATTTTTGTACGCAGATACCCGGGCGCTTCTCTTTTTTCGTTAAAAATAATTTTGCTGATTTCGATACTATTTTTCTTTTTTGACTGAATCGCTTCCTAAGCCCAAACTTAGTTCCTTTTTAGACTATCCAGATGGTTTACTATACTACCATACCCGGTGAGCAGCTATAGTGAGGGCAGAACTGTGCGGGCACGTTGCCGTATTATGTACCCTCGGGCTACATCTACCGGTATGTGATGCGCTGCTTGGAGCACGGTTATATAAGTTTTTTTTGTTGACTCTGATATTCCCGGAACGCGCTCGCGGCTCACTCATGTGTTTTCTGTCCCGTTTTTCTAGCTGGGTACCCGACGCATCGATGCCACCGGTATGGCGAAGGTGTTGCTCCCGCGGTTCACCAAGTATACAGAATTTCCGCTGGGCGAGCTTCGGCTTGTTCATGAGCAGGAGTGCCCCGGGGGGCAGGTATGTTCATCCCGCCTTGATTTCAGCCGAATGCGCTCACCATTACGCTTGATGTATCTGTATTTTGCCGCAGATTGTCAACACGGTGGTGACGAATGCCGGGCCGGCTGGGCGTCTGATTCCTAAAAACCGGTTATCGGTTTTAGATTACGATGCCGTGCCGATTACGTAACACCTGGGTGTCGATGGCTATGAAACAGCATATTCCCATGATCACCAGCGCCCCTAATGCGCTCGAGATCGATAGCCCGAAAATCAATGTGCTGCTGTTCAAATTGCGCAACTCGCGCCTAATTTTTTTGACTGTGAGCCATTTTCCACGGCCACGGTATGACTAGCACGGTATGGCAGCAGCTGGGGTGTTGGCAACGGTGGTGACGCAACTACCTCGATCTCTGAGCTCGCGTTGACGATACTCAGTTGCGATTCTACGAATTGGCCCGGTCATTTTATTGGCAGGACGAATGACTGCAGCGACTCGTATTCGGCTGCTATTAGCTCTAACAGTGGAGGTCTTTCGCCATCAGAGCTTTTGCTACTTGTGGCGGGCGTGTAGACCTTTGGTAACTTTCGGCTGCGCAGAGACGGATCTGAACTCCCGCCAAAGGGGTCTATGCCCGTCATGAACCGCCATGCGCCCGGGGGTAACGCGATATCCGTAGGCTCTGAACCGGTAGTTCTTTCCTTAAGCTCTCGCTCTATCACTGTTCTGGTGCCTTCGGTTTTAGATGACCCCTTCGCAGGTTGGGCTGCCAGTGCGTACGCCTCTATAGACCGCGCAAGTATTTCTTGCTTACGCGTTTCTTGGCTGAGACTTAACTGATAGCGATACTGTTCGACCCGTTGCAGTGCCGTGTTCGTGAGTATGCATCGCATGTCGAGCGAGTCAGCATAGTCGAGTCTGTATATATGGTTACATTTCTCGACTTTCGAGTATCAACGAATGCGGATCATTTCATCTCCGTCGTAAATCAGACATCATAAAGTCAGACGGCACTTGTCTTATCTTTTTGACTCTACTTATTCCGCATCTTTTTACTGCGCGTACTGGGAATATTTTTCCCGGCGGGACTCCGGCATCTTCGTCGGGACTCGCATTAATCTGCTCGTCAGCTAGTTGGTATAGCTTATCCCGCGGCAGATTCCGCGTTAACGTTTTTCTTACCGGGACGATATATAATGTCAAAATCATATCCGATAAGAGCCACTTTTAACCGGTTGAAACGCATATCGGGTTTTCTCGTAATATGAATATGTTTGAGCGCTTCGTGATCCGTGAGTACCTTAAATTGTCTGCCGTATAAGTAGCAATGAAACTGCTCCTTCGCGAAGACGATACGATCTACGGCTCTATAATACTCTGCTCGCGTAGCTTTTCTAGCTCTATGGTCATTTGTTCTTTTATTGCGGGCGGGAATCGGAAAGGGCCACAATGTATAGGCTTATTTGATTTCAGCACTATCTTGTGTTTTACCAAATCTGTTGCGGCTAGTGGCTCGCCGTCGAGCCTGAATACTCCTGTATATTCGTCCACGACTTCGCGCATATACTCTCTTTCTTCGTTGTTACAACCGTCGAGATCCACGAGCCCCATAATTTTCGTGACTCTATCGCGTCTCGCCGTGTCGTCGCGTTTTAACTCATCGTTGCGAGATTTTACTTCTCTGTATTTCTCGACACTACTGCCGAATGTTCTCCTCACGTTCGCGGTGGGTCTCGTAATCTCTTCATCCACTCCGTCCCCATCGGCTCAGGCTTGGGGATCCGCTTCGATAGCCTCTCACTCTATAAGCTCCACCGTTGGAATTGAAGTCGTGACCGCGTTGTTACCCGTGTTGATACCCGTGATTATGTCAAACGGGACTTTTGTGCCCTTGACTTCGAGATACCTCGCGTTGGTGTACAAAGTGCATTCCAATGCCTCCATCGCGTCGATACTTAGGATGCCCTCGGTATCTATCGGGAAATCGTCTGGGGTGACATGCACACGAATCCACGTAGAGTCTGCATTTTCCCTCCTTGAACTGCTGGGAGTTCAGCGTAACTATTGGCAGCTGCCTTCCCGCTGTCAAAAATTTTATACTCGCACCGGTCTCTTTTTCGCCCGACACGTCTTTCTCGACCGCGAGACTCTGAGAATCCTTTGATTCCAACGCTGCAATTTTTGCGTCGATAACCCGTCATGGTGAATTATCCGCGGCCGAACGCTGACGCGCACACTCGCCACTCTTCCTATTTGCGGGGGGTGGTTGTACGTGCGACTCTGAATTCTAAGAATTCGGAGATTTCGCTTTGGTTAGGGGCTCGATCGGAATCAATTGCTCCTTAAGCGAGGCGCCGCTCGAGTCCGATTCTGGACTTATTTCGAGGGCTTGCACCTTATCTATTAACTTACACAACTTATCGCTATTACCGGAAAGACGCCCGTCGTTTGGGTAACGCGGTGAGCGCCTCTCTAGTGTTTTGCGTTGTTATTGCCACTGCTTGCGCCTTGGCCGTCGGCAGATTTTGTTTCGCTCTTCCTGGCGCTATTTCCACTATCACCACCCAAGTTGCTCTGGCCTTGTTTTTCATTTTGGCCCTTCACGCCTCTACCTTTACCGCCGCGATAGTTTTTATTGTTACCCGGGAATCTACCCTGCGCATCCATTTCGCCACGGGGGGTTTTTGATTTTTTATCATATGCGATCATACGGCACGAACTTAGGATGTGCCCGCGCTTATCTCAGTATGGGCAGTGATTGCTGTTATCACTACTTGCTTGCGTTTGCGCACTCGCTGAATTTTCGCTACCGTGGAATTTATTTTCTCGACGGTCGTGAGGCGTACTTGTGCGGACTGTTTTGGCGGCGGCGCTATACTCATGATGCTCGTTCTAGAGCCCCGTTTTGCTTCATGCTCTATTGCTTTTGTGAACGCTTCCTGCCACGTTTTCGGATTCGATCGACCAGTCAGATGGTCCAACGGAGCGCGTAGACCGTACAAAAATTGGTCTAAAATTTCACTGTTCGCCTGACGGGCGCGCGAATCTCTGTCGGCTTGCTCGATCACTCTCAGCTCTGCGTGAATCTGTTCCGCGACACCGATGTTCGCAGTTCTTGCTCTGAATCCGTCGGTGGCCTTGCCCTTGAGGCGATTCGCGATGTGTCTCAATAAGCATCTTTCGTAGCCCGTCAACGAATCCGGATCACCCTCGAAATAAGGTATCAAATTGAGGGCTTGCGTAAATTGGGTGAACCTGCACGTCACTGAAGAACCGTCTGGGTTCATGTGATCCCAATAATTAGCCGGCGGTTGGGCTTGATTAACCGACACTAGCGCCATAGTTTCGCTCGGTGACATTGGTGGGATATATTGGCGTGGGGCGGCGATGGTGGGGGTGAAGGTGAAGTTGGAGGCTCCTGTTGAGGTAGCCCGCCCCGACGCACCTGCAACTGCTCGCGCTCTACCCAGTTGCGGTGATCACGGCTGCCGCTTTGCTGCCGGCCGCCACTGTTTCCGCGGCTATCGCTTCGCTCGCGCCGGTGCCTGCTATCGCGGCTCTCATCACGTTCCCCGCGACGACTCTCTCTGTCGCCGCTTCTTCGCCAGCGGTGGCCATCTCGACTGCCCTCGCGTCCCTCACCCCTGACCGGCCATTTTCTCGGTCGTCGACACGTATTTCACGCCGATTCTCTCGGCTGCCGTCGCATCTCTCGCGCCGTTCGTAACGACTTTCTCGGCTGCCGTCGTATCTCTCTGACCGTTCACAACGACTTTCACGGCTGCCGTTGTGTCTTTCGCGCCGGCTCTCTCGGCATGGCTGCCTGTGGCGTACTACTCTGTAGTATATGCTGGCCGAGCTGCTACTGAAGTCCGAATCATATAAAGAATTAGAAAAGTAGTTTTTGGACTCGACGTCGTCTGGATCGCTGCTCGGCTCATCGTCCGGATCACCCGCGCTTGTTCGAGTATTTCTTGGGGACACTCGCCCGTTCTTCGGGGTTTTCTCAATCTTAAGGGGTTATGCCTAAGTTAAACCTAAAAAAACAAATTATTAGTTATTAGGCAAAAAAATTATTTATAAGTAATATTAAAAAAATTCTAATTCCTACTTAAAGTATACATATTAATTGTAATTTTACATATTTTTAAACAATTATATATCTATACTTACTTTACAAACAATTGCATGTGTGAAGTATTAAATTTGATCAGATTTTTCCCTTTGCCGTATGAATTCTCAGCATCCGGGTGATAAATATAGACCAAACTGGATGGACAATCTTCTAAATGTGATTCTCCTCAGCTTGAATGGAAGGGATTACTGAAAAATAAAAATTTTAAATATTTAGTAACGCATAAGTTATAATATAAGTCATTATAGTGAATGTTACGTATCTTTACATACATAACATTCACTTTAAACTTATCTTTCCAAATTCTGCTCCGTTCAAGCAGTGAAGAAGGATTTCCTGGAGTTCTCCAAAAAATTTCAGCCTGATTCGACTTATGGTTCCTGAGAAATCCTGCGGCAACTGACCTGAAATCATAAAAATTCAAAACTTGAGAAAAAGGCATTTAAAGTTTTCTTGAACATTAAATGATAAAAAATATACTTACAATTTTTCTTTATAGCTGGGCCTTTTTTAAATGGATGATAACCGTATCCTGGTCATCTTTGTAAATTTTGAGGATGGTCCAAAAATTTATTCGTGTCCAGTCATCTGAAATAAAATAAAATGAAAAATTATAAAAATGTAATTTTTTTAAATTTGAAACATTTTTATAATTAAGTTATAAAAATGCTTTTATTGTTAAAAAATAAGTTTATATACTTACATGTGATGAACAGAAGAGTAGGACTATCATTATGTGTCAAGTTGAAGGTTCGAAAAAATAGTCCAGATGAGCTGTTGGAAGGGAAGCAGAAAGCAAGCAGACAACTCTAATCAGCTGTTTAGCTTGTTGTCTCTCTCTTTCTCTCTCTCTCTCTCTCTCTCTCTCTTTCTCTCTCTCCCTCTCTCTCTCTCTCTCTCTGACCTATATCCATTCCAGCTGTAGAGACTGCTTATATAGTTGATGCTCTGTTCTGATGTGTGATATTATGTTTGATTTTAAAATTAAAGAAAAAATGAAACAAAATTTACAAAAAAAAGAAAAAACCGGAAAAAAATTATAAAAATGTTTTCAGTGTGTGTTTTGTGATTTATGTTTTATGTTTACTTCTGAGGTTGTGTATGGTGTGTGAGTATTTTTGTTTGTTTGATTTTTGGATCTTGGTTTGACGCTAAATTTCTTCATGATTCGAAGCATTCCTGCTTTGCCTTCATTGAAGCAAATGACTGCAATGCTTCTTTCAAGTCTGATTAATTTTGTCAAAATTGCTGTGAACAATTGGAGTAGGAAAATCCATTACTCAACATAAAGTGTTCAAGCCAGCGTGTCCATGACCAAGAATTCTCATGGCTAGAACTGCACATCTGTTCACTTCATAAGCGTTACTCTATTTTTCAATTTATCTGCTGGAGTCAACGAAAGCAATTGCATTACACGAAGCAGAGGTGATGGCTAATTTGCTACGAAGACCTCGTACATCAACTTCATCAAATTTAACACATCCACCATAAGCTTTACAAGCCAGAAACTGCTGTAATCCTGGCAGAAGCAAAGAAACATCAAACATCCTGTTTTGAATAACACCAGGTTCTAAATAATTAGATTTTAATTTTATAAATATGCTGAAGTACCTGATGAAGCTTACACAGCAGATCTTGGACTCCGTGCCCTGGATGTCGAAGGAACTGTATCAGGCGTAGGTGCTGAAGTGATTGCTGTTGTTCGTTCTGGTTGTTGTAATGATGTTGGTGTCGATGCTGATGCTGAAAATTTCTCTTGTTGTTTCAGATTAAAAATCTTTGATCTTCTCTTTCTTCTTCCAAATCTTCTTTTTCTATCAGATGATCCTGGAACTCTATTTCTTGAGTCTGGATTCATATTGGTCACAAATTTTATACTTGTGCTCTACACTTGTTAACCACAAATGCTATCAATATTATAAAATTAATTATTTAATAATATTGAGCAGTGCAGAATAAAAGTAGGTATCAAAATTCAAAGCAAGCGTTATTGCTCGTGAATCCTGAATTGTATGGTAAAACAGGTATCTAGACGAATAACCTTTTCGAAAGAATATTGCACGGCCCAGTCGTTAAGCGCCAAATTCAAACCTCGTTAATTACATAACTTTATTTTTTCGCGAATATTTATCTCCAATTGGTTTTTTTACAAAGGATGATATATAATAACATGTTTTTTTTATAAATTTTCAGTATAAATAAACAAAAAAGAGCAAATATGAGAATGAGCAATTTTGCAAATATTTAATATTGCATAGTTTTGCTCATTTTATTAATATCTTTTAACGAATTTTTAATGCATAATAGATATTTTTATTGTATTTTACACACAAATATCATAAATAAATATATCATGTATAAGAAGCGTTAAAAGCGCGAAAAATAATCATGTTCAGTTACATAGCACTGACAAATAAAAACGCGGAAATTACGTTTTTTTTAAAAGAAGCTATTTTTAGAATTTTTTTTGGAAAAGGGACTCTGGCATCGTATTGTACAGATAACTTCCTAAAGGAAAGTCAATAAAAAAAATCGATTTTTTGAAGGTTTTAACTCAGGCATAACCTCTTAAGACTTTTTACGGAGCTGGTCCCGTCGCCTTCGCTCGCGCGCATTTTCGCGTTGCTCGTTGGCACCGGGGTTCTAGTTAACCGCGGGGGATCGTCCACCATGCTCACGCGCATGATGTTTGCCAGCAATTGATCTACGCCATTGTTTCGGCATCGGCGCTTTCCGCGCTCGTAAAATATAATCGATTAAAGTCCGCCTCGTCTTTATTGCGCGGCTCGACCTGCGCTGTTTCATCGTTGGTCACTGGGACCTCATCGAGAGCTAAGCCTTGGGCGCGGATGAGCTCGCGTATTTGCACTGCGAGCTCTCGCTCGTCAACTGATCGAGCCTCGAGCGTTATTGGCTCCGTCACTTTGATGTTGGCAATATTTTTTATCTTGAGCAGGTTGCCGACGCCTGCCATACATCGCTCGCCGATTTCGAGCCGCTCGGTCGTTTTGAAGGGCTTGTTGAGCGGCCCCAAACGTCGTCTCGCCGCTCCGTGCTAATATCCAGCCCGCCGATCCGGCGGCGTAATTCGGCAATACCTAGCGGATCTTCGCTTACCGCCTCGCCATAAATTGCCCCGGCGCTTGTCAACGATGCTGGCGGTACTGTAGAGTCAGCGGCTGCCGCTGACTCCCGGCTCTCATCTACCGAAAATCTTATGAAAACGTTTTCGCGCGGCGTATCGTTATGCCTGGCTAACAGATTGTCGCGCGGCTCTTTCCAACCGTCGGTCATCCGCGCGTCTCTCCTCCGGCACTCGCTCCAGGGGACCAATTGCACAATGTCATGACTTAGTGTGCGCCACAATCTTCGTTTTGTATCCGGAGACATTCTGTTGTAGTTTAAAGGGTTATGCCTGAGTTAAACCTGTAAAAAAGACATTAATAAGTAATAGGCTGAAATAAATTATTTATTAATCGTATAAAAAACAATCTTTCTCTTACTGAAAATGCAGGTATTAAACATATTTTTAACTATTTTAAAAAATTATATATCTATACTTACATTGTAAACAATTACATGTATGAATCACTAATTTTCAGCACTTTTTTCCCTTTGCCGCAGGATATCTCAGCATTCAGACAATGAATTGACACCAGACGGGATGGAAAATATTCTGAATATGTTTCTTCACTGCTTGAGTAGAAGACATTTCTACAAAATATAAATTTTAAATATTTAGTAACTCATAACATGATTATATCAGTAATTATAATGAATCTTACATATATTCACATACGCACCATTGACTTTTACCTTGTATTAGTCAATTCTGCTCGGTTGAAGCAGTGAAGAAACGTATTCAGAAGATTTTCCATCCTGTCTAGTGTCAATTCATCATCTGGATGCTGAGATATCCTGCAGCAAAGGACCTAAAATCATAAAAATGTCAAGACAGAGAAAAATGCATTTAAAGTTTATCGAAACACTTATGTATATTTAACTGGTAGTACTTACATGAACTACTTGGCACATTTTTCTTATATTTTGGCATAAGATACCTATATATTAAGCCATGTATAAAGACCCGGGTGCTGTACATGTAAATATACCAGTATCGAAAGCTGAAATTGAAACGTAAGTTTTTAATACGCATTCGCAGTCAGTATGTTTTAGATGAATATAAATTTTGTCATTGCTTACCCATTACTTTATAGGATCATTAGTAATTACAGTAGACTTTGAGACTATCTAACACACAGGCATCTTCTCGTGCATATGATATTTATAGCCCATATACCTGAAACAATGAATACACTCACAAAGAACAGATTCTTCACAAATAATATGTTGTTTATAGAACAAAACACTTATCGAAAGTTGAACACTAGTGAGACTCAGAAGTTATCACAACAGCACAACATCTAGCTTGCACTAAACTACAGACAGCAGACGAAACAGCTGATGTCTGAATGCAAACTCGACTACGTCGGTAAAACAGTGATTTCCTGTTCCATATGCTGTAAGGTGCCATGTTTATAGGCGGTAATTTAAATTTGCACGTATGTTTTTTACCCCTTTATAAGTTTGTAGTTTTGTAGTGCGTTTAGTAGTTTTTCTGTCGCTGTTACGACCGTCTCGCTGTGTGCGCTTACTGTAATAGTTATTACCCGACAAAAGGGCGAATTGAGCAGACAACTCGCGAATGCCAAGCCGCGTGAATAATCCAAGCGTACTTACAGTGCGATGACGATGCTTGAAGCTCGCATGACGATGACGGCTGGGACGGTTGGACGGTGTTGGCTGCTGCGGTGCCGGTGACTGCGGCTGATCCTGCTAATGCGATGTCCCTTGCGGTGTGGTCCACGGGATGTCGCCCTCGGTGGCTCAGGCGAGCTTGGTTAGCCGAGATCGACTTTGCGGAATTCGCAACACTCACCGGCGACTGCGAAGGTCGGCTCTACGCTCTTACGTTGCTGAGCTGAGCACAGATTGTTGTGTAAATTCTTTGACTTGGCAGTGCTCACCCTTTGTGGTGTGTTTCCTGGTGGCCTCCTGTATTCGGTGGCAAGATCGCCACGCCGCTTTATGTCGCCCTGGCTGTTCGCTGCCATGTCTTAGCCTTGTCAGCTGGTGCTAGTTCTGCTGAACAGCGTGTCCGAATATCTTATCCCTTTCATCTTTTTTTTTTGTTGAGATGACCCCAGCTGATTACGAACACTAAGCACCTGATCAAGATTTAATAGCCTGGACGTTGTTGGCTGACGTCTATGGGCACTGCACTAGACACTTTTGCAATTCACACGGGGACAGTGATATAGCGTTCAATCGCTTCGTTATTAAAGAGTGTCTTGGAGCCCGGAAGAAAAAGGAAGAAAAATAGTTTACAACACTTCTGACGTTGCTTCACTGCCTTCCTGGCGTTTACCGGTGGTCGGTGAATTTTCGCGTCTATTTCGGCGCAGCTGGTAGAGCGCGTCGAAGTGACAGCAGGTTCTGCGAATCTGGTGTAATCCGGCGAAAGCGATCGGAACAAAAATATGTTTTTTTCCTGTCGGCTTTCGACGTAATTCTCCTTGGACTGTCTGCGCGTCCAAGTCCCCCAAAGGATGCCAGATATGATGTAGAGGAGCCGCGCAAGGAGGCAGAAGTCCAAGTTGGCGTAAATAGCTTTATTGGTCAGAGGAAAGCTCTGCTTAGTGTCACGATCGCCGGAGATCTGCCCGCGGAGCCTACGATGCGATAGATCGGAGGCCGCGGTCTCAAGCACAAAGTGCAGGCTTGCACTTTGTTTGTGAGAGCGCTCCGACTCAAGCCAATAATGGTATCTGAACATCACCTAACATCATAATCTTCGATTTTAAATAAGGAATAAGACTATAAGTTTCAATAAGCATTTGTAAAAAATTACCGGTCAAATTCCCTTATAAACAAAAAAAAATTATCTTCCTGCAAAAAGCTATCGGTATACTCCTGCAAAAACTTACTCCTGCAAATACTTGTGCTTACTCTAATCCCGTCGTTTTTCTAAACTTAGTAATACATTTTTTCTCGAATAAAAATACTTTTTTCACTTTACTAGTTTGTCATCGGAATTCCTTTCCTATATAATCTGACAGCTGTGTGTAACCTATCCCGCAATGGAAGTAGAAAATATCTGAAAAATAAATAAAAACATTTAAACAAAGAATCAGTTTACAAAAAGTTTAGTTATATTATACTGCTATATATCAAAATAAAACTCAATACTTATCTGATTATATACTATTTATCATGTTGATTATTACGTACGAAATTATCTTGATTATTTCCCACTGTTTTAAAATATTAAGTTTGACATATATCACACTAATTTATAATAATATGTTAAATTATTAATTAAATATCTACGTTGGTTATTATAAATATAAACAATGTTTCACCGTGAAACATCGTTTCCATCTACGTAGCGTGTACAAGTATACATCTATATTGA
Source organism: Philotrypesis tridentata (assembly GCA_018906965.1). Lineage (NCBI taxonomy): Eukaryota > Metazoa > Arthropoda > Insecta > Hymenoptera > Pteromalidae > Philotrypesis > Philotrypesis tridentata. The sequence continues at coordinate 83,553 of JACCIB010000349.1, forward strand.
TGCATGATGTCTATATACTATTACGGAAATGCGTGGAGCTGACATAACCGGATGAATTGTTCAGTTTTCATTTTTCTCTCTTGAGGAGAATCGAGGAGCCCGAAATTACACTTTGCAATATCTATTGATAGAAGCAATTTCAGAAAATGTGACCCTGATGTAATTTTGTTAATTTTGTCGCAAACTTTCATTTGAGTAGTCCCATGTGACAAACAAAGTTGTCAAAGTGAAGAAAACCATAAGTCGAGTTTCAAACAATGCCTATGAGATGTATAATAAGGTATGGCTAGCGCCCGCCGGTGGCGTACGTGCTGAAGTACCTTATACTTGCCATCGTTGCGCTACCGCGCCCCTTGATTATAGATTTGTTACTTCAGTGCGGCCGAATTAGAATTGGATTATCATTAAGACATCTCCAAAATCCAAACCCGAACTGTTAACCATATCCGAACACTTAAAATAAAACTTACTCAAAGTATCATATTTTTTTAGAACAAAAGATAATAAAATAAATATAAAAAAACTTATATGACTCAATGTACGTGGCATTTTTGATGAACAGATAGAACTAAAGACGACAACCGGCAACGATAACTCACAAAAATTGATCCAACGATATTCTTATTTGCCGCATAATTAAAAGACCGAACGATTAAATTTCATGATCTCATGACAAAAATAAACAAACTTAGCAGATGCTAAGTAAAAATCAGCTGATAGAAACGGACTAAGTGACTCACTTGAAGTGCACGGTGTATATTAAAATTAAAGAACATTGTATATATCATTTGATTCCTTCCTATCCTATCCCGAAAAATCTGATTCCGCCGTTCCTGGCCGTTCCGTATTAGAGGGTTATTGTTGAAAATGCTAAGAGTATTATCTATATATTTTGAACAGATCAAAACGGCATGGAATTTTTTGCCATGCCTGGTTAGGCCATTCTGGTGCATATATTGCTGTTCATAAATAAATTCTACATTAGCAGCTCAAACACTTTAAATACATCCTACCTTAAATCTATAAATTTATAATATATTTAATAGCTGATAACTATAATTTGTTTGTTAAATGTATTGCATTGCTTTAAAAAGTAGTGAAATCCCCCCCCCCCCAAATAAACTTTTTAAGGTAAAAGGTAGGGAAGTATAAGGTTGATTCTGCAATTAAATTATAGAATAATTTTCAAAACCTCCACAACCCTTATTTAGCCAAATTCTAAGTGTTTATTCTATTCTCTAAATTAAAGGTTTTTTAACTCTCCATATCCCTTCTGACCCTTTGACAAGATTTTATATGCTTATACACATCAACTTGGAAAATCTAAAACTCTCATCAATAAAGTATGAATGTACGTAAATAGCTTAGTATTAAGTGTTCATTGAACTGACCACCATTTTTTTTAGTATCACTTCACTACCTTTGATTTTACGAAAATTCCATTTTTAATTTTCAGAAATGAAAGGTTGTGATATCAATGAATAAATTGTCAAGTTTCTTTTATAAAAAACTAATCGTGTTGAAATAAATAAATAACTGAGTATTTACATACGATAAATAATATGTAGAATAAAAATGAATTAATACACTATACCGATATCTTTTTGCAGAACGAAGTTGTAATGACTTCGTGTGTAGTCCTTCGAATAAATTGTTATTTTTACCTCTGGAAGACAATTACATTGAATAATCAACGTAAAATAGTATTATATAGTTTATAATATTAAATGCAGTCACCATCAAATATACCTTTCTGTTAGGATTGCATTCCACTTCGTAGATGAGTAAATCGCAAAAGATTACACAACATGATGCAGTGAGACCGTGTTTAAATTTTTTTTATGGAATAACTTGCCATCTCGTCCTATCATCGATAATCGATGAATTACTAAATGTCATTGTAATCAATAATATACTATAAAATATCAAAATATAAGTAAATTTACCTTTCTATTATCCTATATAAATGTACAACTTTAAATACATGTGAAACTGTGGAAGTCATGGCCTCAAATGATAATTAGGGTTTTTAATTAAGTACAAAACTAAAACTAAACCTGTGACTATTTTTCAACGTCATTCATTTTTTGAAAATTAAGCTTACAATTATCACGAAATTTTCTATATTTGAATTCAGAAATTGGTTACTTACTTTGATTAAGGGGTTATGACAGTGTTAAAATTTTGAAAATATCCATGTTTTTTTATTCACTTTTTTCATAGTTAATAGTCTGTAGAATATGGTCCTCAAAGCAGTTTTTGGCTAAAAGATTTTTCCTCGAAGATATCAACAAAAAACTAACAAATCTGTTTCAAGTAAATTTTTGAAAAATCGTGATTTTTAAATATTTTAATTAGACCAAACTTGTGGAAAGGATTGTTCTAACCCACTTTTTACAGAGTGATTTCATGAGAAATCTTACTGAAAATATGACTTAAAAACCGTTTTACAAACTGTTTTTTTCTCAAGAGTTATTAATTTATTTCCGTAAAATAAATAAAATCTGTAAAATTAATTTTTCTATGTGTGATTTTATGTTACTAAACTCAATGTGTTAAAGTAAAGGCATTCAACAAATTTGAATTTGCCACTCGAATAGGTTGTGCCTCACAGCGTCTGGTCGAGAATGAAGATTTCTGTTTGATCGGTATAGTAGAATTTTCTGTAAAGCAGCAGAAAGCAGCCAAACAGCTGTTTTTCATCCAAGACACTAGATCAGTGCAGTTAGTCTGCTAGCTGCTGTAGCAATGCTTATAACCTTAGTGGTGTTGCAAAAGTGCAAGAGCTTCTGCAGAGTAGAAAAATTATTCAGATAAGTATTGGAAACTAATTAGTAATAACAGTGTTCATAATGAGCTTTTTCTTTGTTGGTTTATTTTTTGCTTTTAGGTATACGGGTGCAAGCCAGCAAAATGGGAGTTTATATTGACTGCCTGAAGTATTATTTTGCATACATTTTAAGAACTTGAAGTGTATTTAATAATGGTAAGTATTGTATGTAACTGTAATAAACATAACTTGATTGTGAATAGCTAACGATAATTTTTATTTTATTTTCAGCTTCTAAATGCTATTATCACACAGCATGACAAGCGCGTACCATCAAATATACTTTATTGTATGTATATTTGAGTACCAAAAGCAAATCAAGGTATGCCAGATATTTTCTGTAAGTATAGCTGAGTTCATTTGTATGATTTACATTATAAACTTTAAATGCCTTTTACTCAAATTTAGTTTTTTCATGCTTTTGATGTACTTGCCGCAGCTTTCTGAAGGAACCGTAACATCAATCCGGATGAACCAAAGTGGAAAACCTTCCTAATGAGTACGGTCACAAACTGAGTGGAGCAGAATTGGCAAAAATAAGTTCAAAGTGAATGTTACGTATGTTTACATATGTAACATTCACTATAATTATTAATATTGTCAATATATGTTTAATTAATTATATTAATTTTGTGTTTTTCAGGAATCTGTTCCACTTAGTCTGAGACCAGACTCATAATGAAGATTTGGCACTTTGATTCAACAGGATTGATGGTACGGTTCCATCAGAAACATGCGGCAAGTAAATAAAAGTGATGAAAATCATGATTTTTGGTAAGCAAATACCTTTAATTGTTTTTAAATGTTACACTCACTTTATGCATATTATTTATGCATAAAAGTGATGTATAATACTTGTATTTGAAAGCAAAAATATAGTTTTTAGAGCACCTATATATCTATTAATTTTTTACAACACTAACAATTTTTCTTTTTTTTCAGGTTTTAACACTGTCATAACCCCTTAAGCGAAGGCGTCATTTGAGATGTATACATCGTTACATACAATAGGACGGGACGGCAAATTTTTCCATAAAAAAATTTTAACACGGTCTCACTTATCCACGAAGTGGAAGACAATCCTAACAGAAAGGTCTATTTGATGGTAACTGCATTTAATATTATTAACTACATTAGTATTATTGTATGTTGATTCTTCAATGTAATCGCCTTGTAGGGATAAAAATATCAATTTATTTGAAAAACTGCACATCTAATCCCTTACAACTTCTTCTTGCAAAAAGTTATCGGTTTAGTATATTAATTAATTTTTATTCTACATATTATTTTTCGTATTTAAATGCTCATTTATTTATTTATTTCAACACGATTGGTTTTTTTATTCTTTCTTTTCTGACAATTGAAATTGGAATTTTCGTAAAATCATAGGTAGTGAAGTAATACTAAAAAAATGATTATCAGTTTAATGAACCCTTAATACCAAACTGTTTACGTTCATACATATTTTATTGAAGAGATGTATATAAGCAGATAATTCTGGTCAAGGGATTGAAAAGGCTATGGAGGGTTTGAAAACCTTTGATTTAGTTTGATAATGTTTAATTTATATGATAGAATAAACATTCAGAATTTTGTCAACATAAGGTTTGTCGAGTGTTGGAAAATCAATATTTAATTTAAATGAAGAAACAGCCTTATACTTGCCAATTTTTTATCTTGAAAGGATTTCGTTTGGGCGGGGGGGGGATATTTCACTCCTTTTATAAGATATATATTGTAACGGGGCGGAGGAAGATGGAATTACGACATATAAAAGTAAAGCAATGTGCCGGGACCATGAATCGATTCGGCGCACCTGAGATCTCTAGGCGTGTGCTCTACCACTGAGCCAACAACGCACTGTCATATGTCCCGCGCCGACTAGCTCATACGGGCGTACCGCCCGTTGCAATATATATTAGGCTGCCAAGTTTTGCCTCCTATCTCGAAAATTACGTCTAAGATCAGACTACGCATTGGGAAGGCTCAGTACGAGTACAACGGATTTTGAATTTTTCAAATCGAATAATATTTAATACCTCCCAAGCGATTTAGGTATTTTAAATAGGATATAACATAGACGAACAAATTAATGTCTATAACAATGAAATTGCGGTCATTTTTTGATATTTTTTTTTCTCAGGCTTGTCACCGGGTACATAGCAATATGCTCGAAGAAGTTTGGTGCAAAAAAGTTAATAATTAAAGAAGTTGACAGGTGCGTATTTCGACTAAAACTACTTATCTTTGGAGTCGATTTAAGGCCCCTTCTAGTGCTTCGAAGTCTTTCAAATTTTGACATAGCGTTCTTAAATTCATTTTACCAGAACTGTTTTAATAACAGGGTTAAAAATCGAATGAAAATTTTAGCTTTCGTTTTAAAAAGTAGGTGAAACGTGTGACAGGGATCCCGTCGTTAGCTGCTCGCCTGGACATCACCCAGTTAAGATAATAAAATCTTACATTCGGTGGTGTTTACAGAAATGGTAAGCGAGCAGACAGCTGATAGAGCCAGGAGAAGTACAGCGCGGCGCCTAGAGGCGCCGAGCGGCAGCAGCACGAGGCGAGAGCGAGAGAGTAGGGGAACACAGCGCGTAGCAGCGCGGCAGCCGAGGCGAGAGCAAGAGAGAGGGAAGCACGGCGAGCGCTGAAGCAGCGAGAGCGAGAGAGACAAGAAGACACGAGGCATGCGAGCCACGAGGCGTACGCGCGTGAGCGACGGCCGCCATGTTGGCGAGCGACTGACTAGAGTATGAGTGCGAGAAGGATGGCAAGAGTATACGAGAGAGAATGTGCTTTAGAAACAGATAAGAGAGAGTGGAGGCAACGTGCCGCACAGTATGATATTGGGAAAAAGTGGAGGGCTACGGCTCGATTCACAGCGTGCGTGCGAGCGGTAAACAACTAATGTAAGCGTGCCGAAATGCGAAGATTACGTAAAAGTTGTAAATATTTTATGTAGAGCCAGACAAGCGTATAAGAGAGCTTCGAATTTCGCACGCGTCTCGAAGGATCGAAAAAGAGGGCGCGAGTGTGTGAATATGGTGCAGAAGCGTGTAATTTTCTGATAGGCGCGACTGAGCGATCTAACGGAAAGATGTGACTGCAAGTGAGATAGAGATAGACACCGCTAACCGGCGAAGTTACCGAGCGTGGCGAGCAATTTCAGTATGCATCGAGCAACCACAGAACATCCACGGAACTCTTGCAGAGAAGAGAGTGTGTATCGTATAACGAGAGCATCCACGTGATTTGAAAAAAAGCATTCAGAGCGACCAGAGAGCATTTCCCCCCGTGTGTTTCCGAGCCCGATTATTAGTTTCTTTCGCGTGCGCTTCAACAGGGAACGAGACATCGTCAGCACGCGAGGACGAGGAGTTATAGAGTAAAGACAGGTAGGGAGTGTTTTCTTGCGGTACATCTTCGCCGCGAGTTTCTAGCTTTATAGCCAACCGGCGTTAGTGACAGTGAGCTTGCCCGAGGACGAGCACGCGTCTGCAAGTAGAGACCAATCATTCTTTTTTTGAAATAAATTACGGAGTATTGATTTTATATTAAGCGTTCATTCATTTTTGCGTATTCCCTTCTCTATACATTTCGCCTGCGACCAAGAGCACGAGGAGTTCTCCAGCCGGCAGTACCAGAGTAACCAGATCGCGAGTGCGGTCGTCCATCATTAATAAAATACGATACACCTGTATAGGTGTCATTATGTGGTACCGAGCCTTCCCCACGGACGGTAAATCCACCACGTCACAAACGTCAAATTTTTTTTAGGAATAAGCTGCTATGAGTGTTGGTCTTCTCAGCTATATCACTTTCTATTTTTCTCGTAAAATTCAGTTTTCAATATCGTAATTTTTTATGAAATCGTGGCATTTTATAATATAATTATAATATTTATTGTTATAATTTATTATAAACAAATTATTTGTTAAAAAAATCAATAAAACACTTATTATTTGAAGAATGACGATATTCTAATTGCATGATGAATGGATAATAATATGAAAAATGCAAATTGACGACTGTTATAGGTTTGCATTAAGAATTCGATGTGATTTTACAATTGAATATAAATGATGTTACTGTCATTTTTAGCTATACTTTGTTTTCTTTATAAAATCAGTTAATTTCAGTTTATTGATAACAGACTTTAATAGCTTTAATTTTGAAAGAATGTATGTTTAGGGAATAACACAAATTAATTTAAACAAACATAAAACATTTTAAATTGTTGGAAATTTGATACAACTCGAGGTATGAAAATATGTTGTTTACATACAAAAAATGTAGTAGGTCTATCACATAGAATATTGTAAAATAATTGATGAGTATTTTTTCTTTTCTCAATCAAACAATTACACCGGCACACAAAAAAAAAGTCTCAGTCGTTTTGACCGGACCCATATATTCTTATGTATTTTGACGCGCTGAATCCGAATCTGATATCAGTTTTGTCCATACACCCCCAAAATTTTGAGTAAATTGCGAAAAACCGTTAAAAATCAGTAAAAATCGTGAAAAATCGCACTTTTAGATGTTGGTAAACGTTGGAAAATTTTTTTATGAGTGTGTTATACATGACTTTAGTGTATATCTACCCGCTGAACCCAAATCTTGTACCAGTTTTGGCCGTACACCCCAAAAATTTTGAATAAATTGAAAAAAACCATGAAAAATCGTGAAAAAACGGTAAAAATCGTGAAAAATCACATTTTTAGATGTTGGTAGATGTTAGAAAAATTTTTTTGTAGTCTATTATACATGATTTTCGTGTATTTTTACGCGTAGAATCTGAATACGACGTTTGTTTTACTCTAGCACTCCAAAATTTTGAATAAATTGCGAAAAAACGGGAAAAATCGTGAAAAATCGTAAAAAAAACCCCATTTTTAGACGTTTGTAGATGTTAGAAATCTTTTTTTGTAGTGTATTATATATGATTTTTGTGTATTTTTGCGCGTAGAATCTGAATACGATGTTTGTTTTACTCTAGCACCCCAAACATTTTGAGTAAATTGCAAAAAAACGGGAAAAATTAGTAGAAATCGTGAAAAATTGGTAGAAATCGTGAAAAATCACATTTTTAGATGTTGGTAGATGTTAGAAAAATTTTTTTGTAGTCTATTATACATGATTTTTGTGTATTTTTACGCGTAGAATCTGAATACGACGTTTGTTTTACTCTAGCACTCCAAAATTTTGAATAAATTGCGAAAAAACGGGAAAAATCGTGAAAAATCGTAAAAAAAACCCCATTTTTAGACGTTTGTAGATGTTAGAAATCTTTTTTTGTAGTGTATTATATATGATTTTAGTGTATTTTTGCGCGTAGAATCTGAATACGATGTTTGTTTTACTCTAGCACCCCAAACATTTTGAGTAAATTGCAAAAAAACGGGAAAAATTAGTAGAAATCGTGAAAAATTGGTAGAAATCGTGAAAAGTTTGTAGAAATCGTAAAAAATCGTATTATTAGATGATTGTAGGTGTTAGAAAGTTTTCATATTAGTGTGTTATTATACATGATTTGTGATGTATAGTGTATTTCGATGAACTAGAAATATATAAGAAATTCTGCTTTTACACAGTTCTTCTTTTGTAGCGGACTCGTTTTTCATCAAATGACCTGTGTAATGGATTTCTCTTTCTCTTTCTGCTGTCCTCTCTTCTGTCTCTCTTTAACATCCAGCAAAAATCAGCCATGATATTTATATCCCATCTTCCTTGATATCGAATCTCCATTTCACTTATGTCTTGATGGAATCGTTCACCTTGCTCTTCACTATAATCTCCTAAATTTGCGGGAAAGTAGTCGATGTCAGAGTGTAAGAAGTGTAATTTTAGGTTCATCAAACAACCCAAGTTTTTGTAATTTTTTAGTAACTCTTCGACTATCTTCTTGTAATCCTTACTTTTTATATTTCCTAAAAAGTTTTGAGAAACATTTTTAAAACTTTGCCAGGCTGCTTTCTCAGTGTCGTCCATGGTTGTAATAAAATGGTCATCTTCAAAAAGTCGACGAATTTGTGGACCATCAAAAATACCCTCTTTTAACTTGGCATCACTTATTCCAGGAAACTTTTCTTGTAAGTAATGAAAGCAGTCTTGTTCTTTGTTCAAAGCTTTAACATACTGTTTCATATGACCTAATTTAATATGCAGTGGTGGTAGCAGATACTTTGAAGGTTCTATTAATGGCGTGCATACAATGTTCTTTGATCCTGGAATTAAGTTAGTTCTCTTTTCCCATTCTCTCTTAACGTAGTGATTTACTCTGTCTCTACTGTCCCACAAGCATAAAAAACAGGGATATTTTGTAAAACCAGATTGCTGACCTAAGAGTATAGTAGCAATTTTCAGATCGCCACAGATTTGCCATTGATGTTGTGAGTACTTTATATTATCCAATACTATCTTCAAGTTTTCATAAGTTTCTTTTAGCTTTGTTGAGTGAGCTATTGGAATTGGTGCGAATGTATTACCATTGTGGAGAAGAACGGCTTTCAGACTTCGTTTCGATGAATCAATAAAGAGTCTCCATTCTTCATCTTTGTATATGTTTGGTTTTAATTCATCCACCAATCCTTTAACGTCCGAACAGTGTGTCAGTGAATTTTCTGTATCTTTTGTAAAAAATTTCCTAATCTTCTTCTCCCTATCACGATAAAAGTAAGAAGTTGTTCCTTTTGCCAACAAGTTTTTCTTCTTGAGTGTTGCCGCTAAATATTCTGCTTCGTCTTTAGGTAAACCTAGATCTCTTATAAAATCATTCAATTCTTCTTGAGTAAAGGATTGAGGAGCTTTTATCTGATCAGCTGGCAGGTATTCATCTTCATCAGTATTTTCGTTATCCGAGGATTCATCAACTTCCATCATTTTTTCCTCACTATAAAAGTCCACATCCATGGCTGTAGAATGTACTGCCTTACCTAATAGTATCCCTTTTATTGGACGTACGACCGAAGAAACGTTGGCATACGAAATTTTAGCTTTAGTCGCAGATGTGTAACCGGCGGTATCCGTCATACAAAAGTAACAATCATCTCCAGAGGATGGTGTAGACCAGATCATAGGTTTCGTAAAAAGTAAATGCTTGGTTTCTTTGGTCTTTTCCCACTTACGTAACATTTTATCGCAACGACCAGAAACTTTGTTTGGTATATAGCCTTCGTCTTGATGTGTAACGCTTATATCAAAGCATTTAGTATAAATCAATTTCAATTTGTCAGTGAAGACTCTGTGAGATTTTGCCACTTCAAATTCGCCACAGATAAAACAGAATGAATGTCGGTCTTTATTACAAGTATGTAATAGATTTCTTGTAACATTATACTCTACAGAAGCCAAGTTACCCACTTGGTACCCAAGTTACCCACCCCACCAGAAAGAGAAATCCATTACACAGGTCATTTGATGAAAAACGAGTCCGCTAAAAAAGAAGCACTGTGTAAAAGCAGAATTTCTTATATATTTCTAGTTCATCGAAATACACTATACATCACAAATCATGTATAATAACACACTAATATGAAAACTTTCTAACACCTACAATCATCTAATAATACGATTTTTTACGATTTCTACAAACTTTTCATGATTTCTACCAATTTTTCACGATTTCTACTAATTTTTCCCGTTTTTTTGCAATTTACTCAAAATGTTTGGGGTGCTAGAGTAAAACAAACATCGTATTCAGATTCTACGCGCAAAAATACACTAAAATCATATATAATACACTACAAAAAAAGATTTCTAACATCTACAAACGTCTAAAAATGGGGTTTTTTTTACGATTTTTCACGATTTTTCCCGTTTTTTCGCAATTTATTCAAAATTTTGGAGTGCTAGAGTAAAACAAACCTCGTATTCAGATTCTACGCGTAAAAATACACGAAAATCATGTATAATAGACTACAAAAAAATTTTTCTAACATCTACCAACATCTAAAAATGTGATTTTTCACGATTTTTACCGTTTTTTCACGATTTTTCATGGTTTTTTTCAATTTATTCAAAATTTTTGGGGTGTACGGCCAAAACTGGTACAAGATTTGGGTTTAGCGGGTAGATATACACTAAAGTCATGTATAACACACTCATAAAAAAATTTTCCAACGTTTACCAACATCTAAAAGTGCGATTTTTCACGATTTTTACTGATTTTTAACGGTTTTTCGCAATTTACTCAAAATTTTGGGGGTGTATGGACAAAACTGATATCAGATTCGGATTCAGCGCGTCAAAATACATAAGAATATATGGGTCCGGTCAAAACGACTGAGACTTTTTTTTTGTGTGCCGGTGTTATGAATGAGGATAGCGCATTAAAATATCCTGTGACGTCACGTCGTGAATTTCGTTGTGAGCATTAGTATATCTATAGTCTATAGAATATAAAATATACAGAATATAAAACCCGTGAGTGCGATTTAGAAGCATAGAAAAATGCATAAGTACGGTAGAGACAGACTTGTCGCCTCCACCTCAACTTTCTCTCGTTTCTTTTGCACGGACTGTCGATGGGCCTGACCATTTTTTTCTGCCAACGGACGAATCGCGAAGGTTAGCATCGGACAGAGCGAGGGACGAGAGAAAATTGAGGAGGAGAAAGCCTATTTCTGTCGCACTTATACATTTTCCTATGCTTCTCACTCGCACTTGCGGGTTGTCCTATGTCTCGTTTCCAAGGTCCCAAAAAGCCAGACCCTATCATAAAATCTAACAAGTATTTATGACCAGGATAATGATGCTTATTGTTTCATTCCACTGCCATTAACTTCTTCAGATATGTTTCTAAACTAGGTCACAGATCTTTGCAATCGCTTGGGAGGTATTAAATATTATTCGATTTGAAAAATTCAAAATCCGTTGTACTCGTACTGAGCCTGCCCAATGCGTAGTCTGATCTTAGATGTAATTTTCAAGATAGGAGGCAAAACTTGGCAGCCTAATATATATATTATAAGGTATAATATATATATTACTAGCAAGTAATTCTTAACATCTACTAAATATATTGTAAATTTATAGCTATTTAGGTAGGATGTATTTAAAGCATTTCATTAATTATCGTTGTTAACGTAGAATTGATTTATGGACAGCAAAATGCACTATAACAACATAATCAGGCATGGCAATAAATTCCGTTCCGTCAATCAGTTCAATGTATATCTCTCTATCGCCGTGTCAGAAATTAGCTCCCTCTTAATTGGTGCCCCCTCAATGGGAGAATTGTCTCTCTTTTTACTAATTTTTACGTAATTTTAACTTAAATGAGAGACAATTCTCCCATTGAGGGGGCGTCAGTGAGGGCGCGCCACCCAGGAGACAACTGGTAGGGGGTGCAATGAAACTACGATTTCTATTATAATAATTTTTATAAGACCTTTTTTTTATAAGTATCCGACAGATTTATTGAATATTCACTATTTCACTAGACGGTATCAATTTAACTGCCAAAATATTGACTATTAACAACTTTATTAGTGAAAACTGACTTCACTATCAAAAATAGTAAAATGTTCACTGTTTTACATTTGGAGAGTAGAAGGACGATTTTCCTCACACCAGATGGAGATGTCGAGCAGTCTGTAGTGCCTTTCATAGGCGCAAGTGCATCAAAGTTATCGACGGATAAGTTCTTTTGTGCATATGTGCCAACATTTTCATTTTGTATAGCGTCAATCATCTACTCAATTTTATGTGCTTCTGAATTTTCTTCTTCGGGTGAGATCAACTACAAAATTTCAGCTTCAGTAGCAGCTTGAAATCCTTCTCCGCCAACTTTTTTTGCAACGGCAACGATCTCTTCTGCTATTTCGGGTGAATTTTAAACCGATTGAATTTTGTCAACAAACGAATTTGAGACTAGGAAATTTTAGTAATACAATATAAATTTATTGAACCAAAACTTTTGACATAAATGAAAAGAGGGGACTACATCTGCTATTCATTTATTAATAATTCAAATTTATTTCTGTGTATTCCTAGTCGATTTTCGGGTGGATAATCAAATGTTGGAAACAATTCTCATGCAATTGCTCTGCCGCTAAACTTTTGTAGATATTTTTGTATTTTTGATGTTGAATTTTTCTGTGATATCGGTAACCGACTCGAACCTTAGTAACTCAACTTGTTGCTTACGGTAGGGGAACAGGTTTCCTAATCCGCGTTTCTCAAAGTACATTTTTCCCAACACATATTTTTCCCAAAAGTTATTTTTTCCAAACCTACTTTTCCCTAAAACAATTTTTGTTAAGTTTTTATTAGATAATTACACATTTACATTTAAACGTAGTAACCAACGTTTCGTAGATACGTCAGTACGTCATTTGTGTACGCACTTGGACCTTTATACACCACTAAGCTTTCTCCGTTACCAGTTGTAATAGATCGCGCTGATCATTCGCCTTTATTCCTACAGTTCCAATATCGTCGAGATGTGCCTAAATGTTTATAATAAAGATAACCATCAATGTGTAAAAAAAACAGCTTTTCTTTGCATTTAGAATTTCGACGATTTCCTTTTTTCAAGTTAAAATTTACAATTAATTCACTTTTAATTTTATTTTACAAGAAATTTAGATAGGTCAAAAAGAAGACATCAATCTACATAACCAACTTTAAATAAACAAAGCAAATACTATCGAAAACCAAAACAAACAGTTGAACCTGTTTGAAGTTGAGTGACATTTCAAATAAGTATTCCATGATTCGAAGTTTAGTTCGAACTTTTGTGTTTTTTTCTTTTTTTGATTCTTTGATTTTATTTTATTTTTGTTTTTTTTTATTTTGGGAAAAATGTTCAGATTGAGAAAAATGTTTTTTGGGAAACGCGGTATGGGAAACCCGTCCTACAACCGTTGCTTACATATACAGATTACAATACATCAAGTTTTTTTATACCAAATAAAAATGTTTGGCATGGGTTTATATTTATTAGATTGTTTCTTGAATTAATGATGTATATTTTAAATTGATATATGTCACAAAATAAGCTTTTTTAAGTAGTCCAGTCTACTACTCATGACGAAGAATAACCACCTTCTGTATATATAGAATTAGCTAATTTTCGGAGGCAATCCTAGTTGACATAAAAATCACTTCTATTATAAACCATTGGTGTCGTTTCGTCCCTAATAAGAACCTTTTCAAGCCAAATTATTTGTCAAAATTCACTCAAATTAAGAGACTAGAAATAATATCACGTTAGTCACATTTTATAATAACTACAATATACAATCTGCAATCAAAATGTAAAATGTGACTGACGTGAGATTATTTCTAGTCTCTTAATTTAAATGAATTTTGACAAATAATTTGGCTTGAAAAGGTCCTTACCAGGGACGAAACATCGCTAGCGGTTTTTAAATAGTAGTGCTTGTTATTTTAACTAGTATAGGATTGTCTCCAACAATCAGCTAATTCTATATATACAGTGTTAATATGGAAATGAATATAGAGATTAACCACATATACTGTCTACTAATATTAATCATATTGGTCAATTATCAAGCAGCTTGGCTCGCTCTTTCACGTAGCTAGGGATAAAGTCAACCATCGTAGAACAACCGGTACGATGAGAAAAAATAGTAATATTAAAAAATCTATACTTTATTTTCACGAATCACTTAAGTTTTAAGATTCAGTGTGCTATATTGCTTTCTTCAAAAAAATTATTACGAACACTTTTACCTCAACAAAATAAATTATATTCGTACAGGAGTTTTAACGATTCGAAGAGAATCTTTGCACGGGAGGATAAGCATGAATGTAAGTGTAGTATAAGCATTTTTTGCAGTACCTTTACACCGATTTGTCAGTGCGTAATTAAAATACTCTTACGGCTATAATTGAACGCTGTGACTCATTTAAACGTGCAACTCGTTCGTTTAATTTTATAAAGTAAGCTACCACTCTCACTACGTAAAATTAATGAAAAGAACTTGAGAAAAGTTTCTTTTGCGGTATGAGAGAAGCAGTCACAGAAAGAGAGAGAGAGAGAGAGAGAGAGAGAGAGAGAGAATAACAGAGGGAAGGAAGTATAGAGGGATGCAAAGCAAGAGATAGAGAGCGCATAGTACTGAATATCCGAAAAAGAAATATACAATATTTAGCTAGTAACATGAATATCAAGTTAGTATTGTAAATTAATTGATAATTATTAAAGCATAGTCGATAATCTACAGGGTTCTCATAGAAAAGTATAGAAATATAAAGCAAGTATACAAGCAACAAAGTGACTAAATATAAGATTGTTTTTGAAGCGCAAGGTAGTGAAGTGTACATATTCGCTCACTAAGTGACTTGAAAATAATAAAGGAAATAAAAATTAATGATTTAAATGATTTAACTACGTAGTGTGATTATATTATGCAACATGAAAGAGAGGAAAAAAAATACCTATACCTCATCTCGAACAATGGCTAGTCTTAAGTTCAGACTCGAACTACAACCGTTTTATTCTAAGCGAGCACGGAAGGGGGGAAACGGGAGAGAGAGAGAGAGAGAGAGAGAGAGAGAAACTAGCGCTCCCGGTGGCTTGCGCCTTGCATCGCTTCGCGTTTCGCGTATAAGGCACTACCGCAACTAGCTCGCGCTTCGCGCCCGCTACTTAGCGCTCGTTTGACGCTTCCGCTTCGTGCTCGCAAATTCTTCTACACTCGCGCTACGCGCTCGACCGATCTCCTGTTACTCACTTTTTACTCTTGCACAATGTGCTACCGCTCGTGTTTCGTCCTCACACGATCATATAACATTCGTAAAAAATTGTAGTCTAGGAGCAGGAGGGGTTTCCGTCAGATTTCTGGATCTACGGAATATTCTTAGTGATTTCTACGTATTTTTGCCTCCTGAACATGCAAATCGGAGGTGTTTTGCCGAAAATGGCCAGGAAATTGGTGATTAATAATTTAATTGTTTAAATTGCTATAAAAAGAAGATTTTGGACAAAAGTCATATTGTAGCTTCACATCCTTACGCAACATTTTATGTGGATATCTGCTGCAATTTGAGGAATTGAAAAATGTTGATTAAAAGCAGGGATATTGGATAATTAATGCACGTTAGTTGCAAAATTCTGTTCCGCGGTCTCCCGCGCGCACTGTTTGACTTATAGATTTGATTGTATTTCGTACTTTTCAACTCATAAACACTCGTTTTGAAAAAAATTTATAACGTTAGAACCTCAAAAAAAAAAATATAATTTTTTTTGCTTATAAGGGAACTTGACCGGTAATTTTTTATAAATGCATATTGAGACTTATAGAGTCTTATTCCATATTTAAAAGCGAAAATTTGTATGCCAGGTGATGCTCAAATGTCATCATTGGCTTGAGTATAATAATGATTCAAAGCGCGGGCGTGCATGACCGCATGAAGAGAATAGCGCATTGAAGTGTGTACAGCGCGAACTTTGTATTACCATAGTATAAAAGAATCATATAAATAAATGTTGTTATAATAATATAACTAGCCATGTACGCTCGCTTCGCTCCCAATGAACAATACGATATACATTTTATCACTACATGCCAAGACTATAATATTTATAATTTGAGTATTTATAATATAATTTTATTCAAGGTATATATCATTTATGATATCTGATCAATAATGCATATTACTGAAAACTGTCACATATTTTAGTACAATCTTATAGATAATAATTCTAATAATCATTGAAACGTATTTTATCCACGAATAGGATTATATTTGAGAATAATAGAAGTTTTGGGTCAGTCGTCTGAGGGTGTTGGAGGTTTAAAAAAATAATGAACGATAAATCTTCATGAAACAGTATAGATATCTTATTCAAAACAAAGATTTCAACATTTTTAAAAGTTAAAAATATTAAAAATTAATACAATTACGAACAAGGAATTAACTTAATATTTATTTATTAAAAAAAAGGGTTCAAAAATGTGAAAAAATAAAAAATTTAACTAATTTATAAATTAATTAGAAGTTTTATCGATTACTAGATATGATTACAAGATGTTTTGTTTAGCAATTTGTTAAGGGGACCTAACACGTTTAAAATCAGAAAAATAAAAATATTCTAAATTGATATTAAATTAAATAATATGTTGGAGAAACTTTTCATACTTATAGTATGTTCTCTTAACTTCAATTTAAGCCCTTAAAATCCAATTTCATATCTACCTATCAGGAGTGGCACTCCGCAGACTGTTTTTCACTGTACGTAGGATTCCAGGTGACCATATACTTCGATTGAGTTCAAATTTTGTGAGTATGTTCTATATAAGTGTAGTTTTCGCATGAACAGAGGGATTTTGATTTGAATGCTTAAAACAGTTTTTTTTATTAAATAAGTATGAAGCATTCAAATCAAAATCTCTCTTTTCATGCGAAAACTACACTTATATAGAACATACTCACAACATTTGAGCTCAATCGAAGCATATGGTCACCTGGAATCCTACGGACAGTGAGCTGAAATCATGATAAACCAAAGTTAGAGAAAATCGACTTCGAAGTTCATCAATGCATATTAGAAAATAAGAGGGGGTCCGATACTCATTAATGACGTGTCACTAACCATACGATATAAAAGTGCTTAAATAAAATAAATATAACGAATTACGCAAATTCAAAAGATAGTTGCCCTCCGTCTTGGTATCATCTGTCAATATGCCAAGTTTGAAATCGAAATATTTAGGTGTTGAGGAGAAAAATGCGAACGAAATTCAGTCGCTGTCAGCAGAAGCATTTACGCCAGGTTACCGCTACTGAATTTCGTTTGCATTTTTCTCCCCAATCCCTGAATATTTTGATTCCAAACTTTGTATGCCGATAAGTAATATCGAGACGAAGGGCAACTATCTCTTGGATTTGTGTAATTGATTATATTTATTAGATCTAAGCACTTTTTTTATAGTACGTTTAGTGACGGGTCATTAGTGGCTATCGGATCCCCATAATTTGTTACTTACCAAATCTCTTGGAATTATTTTTCTGTTGATCCTTGGTAGTAAACTATGATTTTCAGGAGTCATATGGTATACTCCCTTGTATCAATAGGCTGAGTACGCCTTTGAGAACCTGTAAACAAAAAATGGTAAATTTGTGTATTTTTACATAATATGCTAATATTATTAATTTATTAATTGTATTTAATACTAAAAAATGCATATTTATTCTTACCTAATAATTTTGCTGAAGTCTCCAACTTGATTTAATGGAAGAAAAACGATTATGATTTCTTCAATGTACAATCCACTGAAAAAATACAATAAATTAATATTTCAAAAACTCCATAAAAATCAGCTAAAACCATATAGAGAAGAATACTCATCTTTTTTCGTAGTTGTTGCAAAGCCTTTAGTCCAGTCAAATTAGCTCGGAAACCATGAGTTTTTGACATTAATTCCGAAGTGAAAGGTTAAGGGCTTAAATTGTTCGGGGGAGTGCATATAATAATATAATAAGTTTGATAACACTGAGCACCGCGGACTTAATAAACAATTAACAATTTAAGTTGTATTTTTGCATTTTTGTTAGATTTCGCGCTGCGCATTGAAAAGTATTGGCTATATCGAAAAATGTTTAAGACAAAAATTGTTCCTTAGTAAATTCCCTACAAAAAACTCAGCGATAGCACCCCTCTATCTCCTTTAGTTTATTCGAAAATCGATAAAAACGGCGAAATTGTTTTAAATCGAAAATAGTTAATAACTTTTATCACAATAAATATTTTACATTAATATTTCGTGAAAGTGCTGTACTCAATGATTCTAAGTAGCGGTTAAAATTTGAAGCCTCTATCTATAATAGTTTTTGTGCAATGAGTCGCAATATGTTGAATATTTTTATTTTTCATGGTACTGGCAAAACGTTAAAAATCGTTTGCATTTGTGCCCACTATTTGTGAGCAATCTTAAAGAGTTATATTTTCAAAAACTTTTCGCGGAATTCCAAAATTTTAATTAGGGCAGCTCCAGCATGCATTTGTTTAAATAGTAATTAATTAATAATTGTACTGTATCCAACTTTAAAATTTGATCAAAATGTATTATAATAAATTGAAAAGCGGCGATTTTTCTCTAAATTTTAAGAAAAAAAAAATAATATGATACGCCACTTAGGGGCCGAGATATGTTTTTTTTTAATACGCTACTACTCCTTTTATATACAACATATCGTAATGATTCAAATGTTGTTAGAAAGTAGAAGAGTTGTAGTTTTCAAATCACTGCAAGTCGATACGCATCGAATTGAATGTGACTAACAAATCGAGTGTTGATTATAGGCGATGCGCGCAACGGGGCCCGACGGCGCGCCGCGGCGTAGCCGGCCGCGGAGGGGGGATGGCCCCGCGCTCTCAGCCCGAAACTGAAAATCTTTTTTCAAATCGTAGCGCTCGGAAAAATAGACGGTAAATTAGACAAATATGATCCGATTGTGCTCTTTTTTTTCTTACATCGGGATAGCGCAGGTAAAAAATGCGATTGGTCGAATCAGATTTTTTATTAACATTATTCATCGTATTATTATTGAAAGTACATTATTTAAGTATTCTTTTCAGTATACATTAATTTATATATTTGTTATTTTAATATAACCAGTCTGTAGAGAATGGTGTCTATGATTTTAGCCTATATACTTTTAAACAATCGATTCCTGCGGGAATATTGTTTAGTATTAACGAAAAGATGCAAATTTTCTCTGTTTTTTACTTTTATTTTGGAAACTAAGCGACCAATGCAAAATAATAAAGAGGGAAAAATTGTAGCTTACTGAATTCAGAAGCAAATGAGATATTAAATGCCCCTATCCGATTAATAGGCACCGAGGAAAACAACGTAAAATCAATGTTTCTTTAAAAATCGCCAAGGCGGCCATTTTTCAACTTTGAAGGTGGAAATTTAAAGTGAATGAATAGTTTCATATGTCATTTCATGTGGCAAAATATTGGTGCTTTACGACAATTACTTTATGTGTAATTGTGATTTGAATTTTTGTTGTACTTTGTGAGTTCACTTTTGTATGCACGGTCATGCAAAATTGGAAGGTCCTACTTAAGAGTGCTCTACCTCTTTTTCAATAAGTCCGATAAATTTCGCAGCGTCCACACATTACATCTCAGTTTTTTTTTATTATTTCAACAAAGTTAATGAAAGAAAAATGAGTCTAACTGAGTTTCGCCACCTGTAATTAGTATCTAAAAATGTGGTACAATTATTTTTATGGTATAAAAGCCAAAATTAAAATTTTATTTCGTCGGACTAATTTGTATGACTTGCGGGCACTTTGGAAATTGCATTTTGATTTTGTCCGACGAAATGCGAATTAAATACAAATTTTTTAAAACGTTTTTGGATATCTAAGATGAGTGGCGAAACTCTATTAAAGTGAATGAGTTAAAGTTGGTCAATTAATTATAATAAACAAAAAACGTTTTTTGAGGTAGGTGGCGTGATGTCGCACGGTGGAGCACTCTTAAATTTGGAAAATGGCGTTGAAAAGTTGACAGTTATTAAAATCCAACATATTAATTAATTTTTCGAAAAACAGATTGTAAATACACAACAAACGTACTTGAACATGAGCGAAAACGGGCTTGCATATCTATATATACACCGCATACCGCGCTTTCGGCTGTTTTCGCTTATGGTGGTATTAAAATAACAAATCTATAAATTAATGTATACAAAAAAGAATACTTAACAAGGAACTAAGCGCGCGATTCGGATTATATTTTAGAGTCCGTGAGTATCAATCATAAACTATATGAACCATGCTAACCATATAATTAAATAAATTAGCATCACTTTTTTAAAATGGACACTTCGCGCGTGATTTGGGTTATCTTCTACACTCAATATTAATCATAAACTATGAATGACGGTAACCATAGTCATGTTTACTTATGGCAACCAATCAGAATATTGTATTAAATGCTTCACAATAAAGGCCATCAGTTTTTTTAAAGTGAATAATGTACTTTCAAAAATAATACGATGAATAATGTTAACAAAAAATCTGATTCGACCAATCGCATTTTTTACCTGCGCTATCCCGATGTAAGAAAAAGAAGAGCACAATCGGATCATATTTGACTAATTTACCGTCTATTTTTCCGAGCGCTCCGATTTAAAAAAAGATTTTCAGTTTCGGGCTGAGAGCGCGGGGCCATCCCCACTCCGCGGCCGGCTACGCCGCGGCGCGCCGTCGGGCCCCGTTGCGCGCATCGCCTATAATCAACACTCGACTTGTTAGTCACATTCAATTCGATGCGTATCGACTTGCAGTGATTTGAAAACTACAACTCTTCTACTTTCCAACAACATTTGAATCATTACGATATGTTGTATATATAAGGAGTAGTAGCGTATTAAAAAAAAACGTATCTCGGCCCCTAAGTGGCGTATCATATTATTTTTTTCTTAAAATTTAAAGAAAAATCACCGCTTTTCAATGCATTATAATACATTTTGATCAAATTTAAAAGTTGGATACAGTACAATTATTAATTAATTACTATTTAAACAAATACATGCTAGAGCTGCCCTAATTAAAATTTTGGAATTCCGCGAAAAGTTTTTGAAAATATAACTCTTTAAGATTGCTCACAAATAGTGGGCACAAATGTAAACGATTTTTAACGTTTTGCCAGTACCATGAAAAATAAAAATATTCAACATATTGCGACTAATTGGACAAAAACTATTATAGATAGAGGCTTCAAATTTTAACCGCTACTTAGAATCATTGAGTACAGTACTTTCACGAAATATTAATGTAAAATATTTATTTTTATAAAAGTTATTAACTATTTTCGATTTTAAACAATTTCGCCGTTTTTATCGATTTCCGAATAAACTAAAGGAGATAGAGGTGTGCTATCTGAGTTTTTTATAGGGAATTTACTAAGGAACTACTTTTGTCTTAAACATTTTTCGATATAGTCAATACTTTTCAATACGCAGCGCGAAATCTAAAAAAAAATGCAAAAATGCAACTTAAATTGTTAATTGTTTATTAAGCCCGCGGTACTCAAATAAAATTTCAAAAAAATCGATTTTTTTTTATTAACGTTTTTTGTAGGAAATTGACTGTAGAATAAGCTCCCGAAACACATTTTTCGATATAAAATTTTTTTCAAAAGTTATAGGCATAAAACCAAAAAAAAAATCATGATTTTCGATAATCGTATATTTTATACTGTAAGTACCATTTCATGTTTTATAAATGGTTTTATTAAAAGAAAGTACATAAGATGCTATGCATATATCAAATATATATATATTTACACTATACACACACACACACACATACACACAAACGCATATATATATATATATATATATATATATGCCTTTCACTGTACGACGCATTGGAAAAAATTTTAAATTTGGCGGTTATCGGCCGAGGTAAATGGTATCTACAGCAAATGGCACTCTAACTAGAATCCTGTTTTACCATAGCACTAGCAGGTTGTCAAACTCGCTGTTAAATGATAAACAGTGATTGTTTAACTAAATAATATTCAGTTCAATTTTTCAGTTAAGATTTTAGTTTTAAACTAATAATTTTAACTGAAAATTGCACAAATATTTTATTTAGTTTAAAATCTAGGTTATTATTGTGTTATTGTGAGTGTATTATTGTGTTGTGAAATATCAAGATTATAAAAAGCAATAAGATGACTGGCTCATGAAACAGAAAGCCAGGCTCATCTGCACAAGGAAAGCGTAGGTTTGGAAGAAAGAAGAGGAGGCAAAGGAGATTCTACAGAAGTGAACCATCGTCAACGACCATCCCATCTTCAAAAAATGAAGCACCATCGGAAGTATATCCTTCATCGTCTACTGCACCTGGACCACCAGAGAGAGAAATGCCACTTCCATCGACATCCAGTGCAAGATCTCCAACAAGAACAACTAAGCAACCATCAACATCAGGTACAGCAGCTATGCAGTTTGCACAGCCAGAAATTCCAGTATCCAGATCAAGACAGAAATTAACATCAGAGTATATAGAAGCTGGTTCTATACAATATAGAATTTTTGACATTTCTATACTTTTGCCTGGATTACAAAAATTTCTGGCTTGCAAAAACTGTGGCGGAGATATCACTTTTAATGAAGTTGATATCAGAGGCCTGGGTAGCGAACTATCTATGACTTGTAATAATTGCTGTAAAGTTGAATCCATTGACTCATGTAGGCAAATTGGTCAAAAGCGTTATGCCTTTGAAATCAATAAGCGAGTAGTTTTAGCAATGAGAGCTCTGGGCCATGGACACACTGGTTTAAAAACCTTTTGCGGAATTATGGATTTTTTACCACCAGTTGCTCATAGTCATTTCGGAACTATCAATCATGAGTTAAAAATTTCGAGTCAAAGAGTAGCTACCGAGTCAATGAAAGCAGCTATGCAAGAAAAATGTAATACAGATGAGACTCAGGAGAATTGTTGTGATATGGTT
Source organism: Philotrypesis tridentata (assembly GCA_018906965.1). Taxonomy (NCBI): domain Eukaryota; kingdom Metazoa; phylum Arthropoda; class Insecta; order Hymenoptera; family Pteromalidae; genus Philotrypesis; species Philotrypesis tridentata. The sequence continues at coordinate 106,841 of JACCIB010000349.1, forward strand.
TCCGGTGACGAATCTTGGAGGAAACGAGGATTTTCTTCCCTTCAAGGAGTATCAACATTGATCCGGAACGACAATGGCAAAGTGATTGATGTGGCACCGAAACAATCATTTTTTGAGGCTTGTGAATCACATCAAGAGGAGGACACTGAAGAATACAGAGAGTGGTTTGAAGCACATCAAGACCAGTGCTTCGCCAATCATCAGGGAAGTTCTGGAAAAATGGAAGTAGACGGTATTGTGGAAATGTTGAAAAGATCAGAGGCATTACACGGTATCAAATACAAGAGCTACATAGGAGATGGCGACTCAAAAGTATACAAGGCCCTCTGTGATGCCAAGCCATATGGAGAAGATTTTTTCATCATCAAGAAGGAATGTGTTGGACACGTGCAGAAGAGAATGGGAACCAGACTGAGAAACTGAAGAAAACTTTGGCTGGCCAAAAACTGTCTGATGGTGCAGGGATAGGTGGAAAGAACCGTCTGACATCTCAAACAATTGATCAACTTACAACATATTATGGCAATGCTATCCGAAGCCATCATCATTCTGTTGAAGAAATGTCCAATGCCATCTGGGCAACATTCCATCACAAATCTTCAACGGATCAAGAGTCGAGACACCACCTTTGTCCAGTGGGATCAGACAGTTGGTGTAAATGGCAGGCAGCCAAAGCCAAGGGACAACTGAAGAATTTCCAACATCGAGACACGATTCCTATGGCAATTATGGAGGCAATCAAGCCAATTTACAAGGACTTGACGCAAGCAGACCTGCTGGAGAGATGCATTGGAGGCTTCACCCAGAACAGCAACGAAAGCTTCAACCAGTCCATCTGGAAACTCGTCCCCAAGGAAACTTTCAGCGGCCTCACAGTCTTGGAGATTGGAATTTTCATTGCTGTTGCTTCCTTCAATGATGGCAAAGCTGGAGTAGTTCAGGTGATGAAGAATTTCAATGTGCATCCGGGATCTTCTGCAGTAGACTGGGCCAAGAGTGCAGACGAACAACGGCTTTTCCGGTCAGACAAGAGAGCAATGTAATCTACACTAGAAGCCCGAAAAGCTAAGAGGAAAAGGAATAATCCGGATGATGATTCCTACTCAGCTGGGGCACACTAAACATTTACACAAATAACCCCTATACTTCTCACTCCTAACCAAACACTGAAACGAGCATTCACTACAAGCTTCATATCACTTTTCATCCAACATAGACAATACACACATTACAAAATAAAATGAAAATTTGGTCAGAGCAGAGCTGACAGTTTTCCAGTTTTCTTTTTTTTTCATAACCATGCACATTAGTGATAGTTAAGTCTGCTTGAGTCTGCTGGCTTGCTGTTAGCTCAACAGCTGATCAGCTGTTCTCTGACCTCCTTTTTATCAATCACATCTGGACAAAACCTTTTTAGCTTCTAGTGTTCATTTCTTCTGCTCTTTTGCTACATGGATGAGAAACAGCATTTGTAATTTTTAAATATTTAGAATTTTTTATAAAATATTTATTAAGAATACGTTAACTCAAAGTATGTTGAATAATTTTTCACAAAAATTTAGCATACTTTGAGTTTGAATTATAAAAAAATTTAAAAACTACTGAATTTAATATTTTAACCTTTTTTCACTTATTACATATTTTGTGTTTCAGAGGACATAAGCTTTCATAATGAAGCTTTTTTGAATAAGCGTCTCTCCAGTCATCATCCCCAGACAGCTACTTTTGGATTATATTTGGCCTAGACGTTGAAAATGATTTGTAAGTATACTTTATTTTATTAAATATTAAGTAAAACTTTAAATGCCATTTACTCAGAATTAGGTTTTTCATGATTTTTATTCACTTGCGGCAGGTTTTCTCAGGAACGGATGAACCAATTGAGCTCAAATTTTAGAGAAACCTTCGGGATAGGTTTCCTCACAAACTGAGCGGAGCAGAATTGGAAAAGATAAGTTCAATGTGAATGTTACGTATGTTTACATATGTAACATTCACTATAATTACTAATATTGTCAATGTATGTATAATTAATTATATTGATTTTGGGTTTTTCAGAAATCCCTTCCGCTCAGTTTGTGACCAGACTTATAAGGAAGATTTTCCAGTCTGGTTCACCAGGATTGAAGGTATGGTTCCTTCAGAAACCTGCGGCAAGTAAAGAAAATTGATGAAAATCAGGACTTTTGGTAAGTAAATACCTTTAATCGTTTTTAAATGTTATACTCGCTTTATGCATATTTTTTATGCATAAAAGTGATGTATAATACTTATATTTTAAATGAAAAATGTAGTTTTTAGAGCACCTACATATATTAATTTTTTACAGCCCTAATCATTTTTCTTTTTTTTTTCAGGTTTTAACCCTGTCATAACCCCTTAAGCCCTTAACTTTTCACTTCGGAATTAATGTCACCTCAAAATCTAATTTGACTGGACTAATGGTGAAGTCTTAAATTGTCTGTTGCGTTGGCCCACTCTGCCACAGCGTCTCCAGGCTTCACATCAAAGCGGTCCAAGACTCTGAGGACACAAGACCGACCATCATTAAACATGCACACAGCCAGAAAAACATCCATTTTCAAGACTATCAAGCCACTGAAAGATGTCTTGGGGACTAGTCTCCATACAAAATTATTGAAACTCTCTAAATTAGAGTTTTGTGTAAAACCTCCAAGACATCTTTCAAGTAATTCTGACTTTGACAGGTCTTCATAAATTGGTTTTATGGCGTCCATAATATAAGCTGAAAGTCTGGTCTTGTGCCTGAACTCCCTGTGTTCTTTTGTGGCTTTTGTTTTTTGCCTGTTGCACCAGCTGCTGGATCCTTCCGAGCACAGATGATGCATTGGCCTCTTGTCCGTCGACTGCATATGGTACCATGTTGCACAGATAGCATTGTACAAGTCATCAATGGAATTTGGGTGAATTCGAATGGCTTTACCATCATAACTTGACAGCTTGTCGATCACCTTAGCAGTCAGCCTTCCTCTTCCGCCAATTGGTTTATTTTCCGGAAGTTTGATCTTCTAGCTGGTATACTGCTTGACAAGGTTTCGGAGACGAGTTCCCATCCTCTTCTGTACGTGTTGAATGCACTCTTTCTTCTCCACCACAAGTTCATCACCATAGGGTTTCGATTCACTCACAGCCTTGAACACTTTGGAATCTCCATCTCCAATATAGCGATGATATTTGACACTATATTCTTCTTCTGAGCGTTCAAATATCTCACGGATGCTATGAACTTCCATCTTACCTGCACTACCTTCATGGTTAGCAGTGCAGTGTGGCTTGTGTTCCTCGTACCATTCTTCATACTCAGCAGTATGCAGATACTTCTCCCACGATAAACAAGGTTGACAGAAGCTGTTTATAACAGCAACGTCCAACACCTTGCCTGTGTGATGTCCAACGATGCTGGCAAATCCTTGTAGTGATGAAAATCCTTTCTTCCTCCACGAACCATCACCAGAAATGTTCAGTCCAAGAGCACCATCTTCTGTAGCAGCTCTTTCATCTTGGACTGCAGCTCGCATAGACTCCTTGGCAACACTCTCACATACTTCACTTAACTATTGATTTATTGAATCGTAAGCAGACTGAGCTATTGGCTTAGAACAGTCCATTATGCTACAAAATGTTGAAAGCCCAGCATGTCCAACACCCAAAGCACGACATGCAAGTACAGCCCTTCGATTCACTTTCCATGCACGATTACTATCACCCACTTTTTTGCTAGAATTGATGCTCAAAACTTCTCTGCATCGAACACATGAGACTTCAATTTTGAATCCTAATCCAAACACTACTGATTCAGAAAAGTTCACTTCACTGTGACATTTTTTGCAATACACCACACTTTGGAGTTCAGGAAATAGAATATTGATATCAATAATTCTATTCTTGACTCTGGAGAGGCCTTCTGCTGCTGGAGTTTGAAGTTTTCTTGAAGATGTCGAAGGTCTTGGTTATGCAGTTGAGTCTTCTGTATCATTACGTCTAGTTCCTGCAAATTTTCTTGGTCGCCTTCTATTTCTTCCCTAGGAGTATTTCCTATCCAAGTGAGTGGGCAATCTGCCCTTCTGGTGACTCATTGTTATAACTAACTAATCTAAACTAAAAGCTAAACTAAGTAAAATTTCTAACAAATACTTTGCACTTTGAAAACTTAAAAAATAAATAACTTTACAAGAAAACAAAAATAAACACTACTAAAAAAAAATTATTTTAACTTTATTTAATTATGTTTGCACAGTGCAAAACATAAATTCAAGAACTTTAATCATAGAACTTTAAAATATTTAAAAGCTGTAAAGCAGACGCGAACTGTTTCACCAACAGCACACTGATTCTAACCTTTACGTAAACAAGACGTCAGGAAGAAACGATATATACATGGTCGGTAAATGGGGAGTTCAAATATTTTCGTCACAGCGGTCGTCACGTTTTGGTTACAGAATCGTCGCCTAGACTGTTGCGAAGAGCGCGCATATTTGAATTTCACCTAATGAATATAGTTTCATGAAACTCAGAATAAAAAAGAAAATAATCATTTATTGTAAATAATTTACAAAATACGTATGTATGTTTATAAGAACGTATGTGTTTATGCGAGTGATATATATATATATACACACACACACACACATGCACGCACACACACATTCGCTCATAAATATATTCATACACAAGGAAAAAGTTCAACATTTTTGTAATACGATATATATATATATATATGTAAAAAATATTGTTTTTTACAATTACAATGAAAATATATAGTTCTGACTGGTTTTATTTAAAAAAATCGAAATTTTTAGGTATCTTCAATAAATGATTTTAATTACGCAATTTAGCGAAAAAACAGGCGAAATATTTATCCAGTATTTTGCTTATAATTTTGCGGGAAAATTTTTTTACGAAAAACGGCTTTGGGGAGCATATTCTATTATAAATTTCCTATGAAAACCAATCATAAAAAAATATCGATTTTTTCAAGTTTTAAACGTGTTGGGTCCCCTTAAGGGGCTTACATAATAAATTATATTGTAGAATGACAAATGGTCGGAATCGTATTCGTAATTATTGGGGGACTTCTATGGTCCAAATAAAACTCTTGATTCTAGTCCAGATTGCTCACTAAACAAATATAATACTGTATATGAGTTCTGTATTAGTATTGGAATATATTTTCTATAAGTATAATAGAAAATTGTCATAGGAAAGTTGTAGTAGGGTTTTGAATTGATCAAAAATATATGAAATCTTAAAATTTTGTAAAGCACTATTCATTATTGAAATAAAATGTTATATAAAATAAAACTTATCATTATTTAAAATTATTTACTCATGCAATACATTATACTTAAGAATGCCGGAGGCTTTTGATGAGTTGTATCAGGGTTTTGGGGTTTTAAAAATATATAAATAATTCAAATATTTAATAAATTATAAATCAAATAATGATATTTCTTATCAAGCACTATTAAATATTCAAATGAAATGGCGTTTATAATAATTATTAGCATTAATTCAAATTATTTTATCGATACAATATTTCATATTTGAAAATGTCAGAAACTTTGGGTGAATTGTATCACAGTTCTGTTGGTTTGAAAAATATATAAAAACTTGAAATTTGTAATAAATTATAATTTAGTCAATAACGCGAATTACTGGACACTAGTCATATTCAAATAAAATGGTATATATGCTAATTATTATCATTATATAAAAATATTTATTCATGCAATATATTATGTTTGAAAATGACAGAAGCTTGAAGTGCAATACAAAAAAATTCATAGTGATAGGTATTTTCAATGCAAAAGTATCTGTATAACTCACAAAACAGGCGGCGACAATTTTCTAGAAAAAAAAAATACTTTTAAATTTTTAAATTTTTAAAAATAGCAGTTACGCATTTAAAAAAACACAGTTAAATTTAAAAAAAATTTAAGGCATTCTTCATGATTTTGCTTCCTTTTCGAGCTAAAAACCGCTGAAAATGTCAAATTTTTTTCTTAAGTTTTTTTATTTAAGTTTTTTAAGCTCCGTTGAAAACATTCGATTTCATTAATTCATATTTGGAATTATTTAATTCTTCTCCGTTTTTATCGATAAAATGGATCAATTTTGAGATTTTAAATATTTTCTTTATACGGTTGTATAGCGCAATGGAAAACATTTAATTTCATCGGAGCATATTTGCGATTTATTGTTTCTTTCGTATAAAGTATATGAAAAGTATATGAAACGTACGTACGTAAGTATATCAAAGGTAACAATTTTTAATCATATATAATTTAAGCAATAATAAATCTTATCAAGTACTACTATTACTTAATCAGATACTATGTTATAAACTATAATTTTAATTTGCATTTAAACTGATTTTCAGATAATCTATCATACTTGAGAATTATGGAAGTTTTGGGTAAATTGTATCATGGTTTTGAGGGTTTAACAAATTATATTATATTATATTAATAAAAAATTATATTATAATATATTATTATAAGAATACTTAAGAATCCTCCAATCTTCTGAAAATACATTATAAAATGTTATATTTTTGCAACCATCGTGTTCTCTGTTCTAGTGCGTTTCGATTCATGTAAAATGTATAATTTGAGATATCAACCTTTTTCACATGATTCTAAATTCTGCATGCACAAATATAATTTTTTAACTGTGACATTACGCCACAGGAACATTTTGCCACAGGTGACAGTTCGCCACAGTGACATTTTAGCATAGGTAACAAAATCATATATTTTTTAAATACCTAAAAATTTGAAATTAGCCCTGTATTCGATGTCTAGGTGTCAGGGTGACCCTTAGGTCGATGAAATACCATCGACAGTTATCAGCACCAATTATACCCAAAAAATACCCAAAAAGAACCTGACAACTCGAATTTGCCCCTGTAGACGATGTTCAGGTGTCAGGGTGACCCAGGTCGATGAAACACCATAGGCAAGCATCAGCACCAGTTGTACTGCAAAAATACCTGAAAACTCAAAATTGTCCCTGTAGGCGATATCCAGGTGTCAGGATAACCCCCAGGTCGACGAAAATCTTCGACGACGGCACATCGCTTTCCTTTTATGTGTTCTAATTCCATCTTCCTCCGCCCCGTTACAATGTGTAGAGTATTCAAAAATAGTTCAGTTCATCCAATCATATTTTCAATTTTATATTTGCTTCAGGGTAAAAAAGCACCCATACGTACGTACGCGAGTTTTTGAAATTTCGGGTCATCTTTATAGGCCCATATCTAAAAAGCTAATTAGACGAAGCCCAAATTTTTTACATGAGTGGAAGCGCACTGGAATAGAAAACACAGTCGTTGCATCAAAGTTAAATTTTACATTGTATTTTTGACAGAATCGAGGATTATTTACAGGACTGTTTTTCGGGATTTTATTCTCTTAATATAGCGTAGATAATAATGATAATAGCGATACTCATAATTTACTTTTGGGTCGTATTATAATAATTCTTGCACGTGTTCTATTGTTTACAATGGCAAAATGAGCAGCAGGGAATGTTTGAAGTTAGGCTTATTTAAATGCTTTCGTCTTAAGGGGTTATGACAGTGTTAAAACCTGAAAAAAAAGAAAAATTGTTAGTGTTGAAAAAAATTAATAGATATATAGGTGCTCTAAAAACTATATTTTTGCTTTCAAATACAAGTATTATACATCACTTTTATGCATAAATAATATGCATAAAGTGAGTGTAACATTTAAAAACAATTAAAGGTATTTGCTTACCAAAAATCATGATTTTCATCACTTTTATTTACTTGCCGCATGTTTCTGATGGAACCGTACCATCAATCCTGTTGAATCAAAGTGCCAAATCTTCATTATGAGTCTGGTCTCAGACTAAGTGGAACAGATTCCTGAAAAACACAAAATTAATATAATTAATTAAACATATATTGACAATATTAATAATTATAGTGAATGTTACATATGTAAACATACGTAACATTCACTTTGAACTTATTTTTGCCAATTCTGCTCCACTCAGTTTGTGACCATACTCATTAGGAAGGTTTTCCACTTTGGTTCATCCGGATTGATGTTATGGTTCCTTCAGAAAGCTGCGGCAAGTACATCAAAAGCATGAAAAAACTAAATTTGAGTAAAAGGCATTTAAAGTTTATAATGTAAATCATACAAATGAACTCAGCTATACTTACAGAAAATATCCGTCATACCTTGATTTGCTTTTGGTACTCAAATATACATACAATAAAGTATATTTGATGGTACGCGCTTGTCATGCTGTGTGATAATAGCATTTAGAAGCTGAAAATAAAATAAAAATTATCGTTAGCTATTCATAATCAAGTTATGTTTATGAATTACAGTTACATACAATACTTACCATTATTAAATACACTTCAAGTTCTTAAAAGGTATGCAAAATAATACTTCAGGCAGTCAATATAAGCTCCCATTTTGCTGGCTTGCACCCGTATACCTAAAAGCAAAAAATATACCAACAAAGAAAAAGCTCATTATGAACACTGTTATTACAAATTAGTTTCCAATACTTATCTGAATAATGTTTGTACTCTGCAGAAGCTCTTGCACTTTTGCAACACCACTATAAGGTTATAAGCATTGCTACAGCAGCTAGCAGACTAACTGCACTGATCTAGTATCTTGGATGAAAAACAGCTGTTTGGCTGCTTTCTGCTGCTTTACAGAAAATTCTACTATACCGATCAAACAGAAATCTTCATTCTCGACTAGACGCTGTGAGGCACAACCTATTCGAGTGGCAAATTCAAATTTGTTGAATGCCTTTACTTTAACACATTGAGTTTAGTAACATAAAATCACACATAGAAAAATTAATTTTACAGATTTTATTTATTTTACGGAAATAATTAAATTAATAACTCTTGAGAAAAAAACGGTTTGTAAAACGGTTTTTAAGTCATATTTTCAGTAAGATTTCTCATGAAATTACTCTGTAAAAAGTGGGTTAGAACAATCCTTTCCACAAGTTTGGCTTAATTAAAATATTTAAAAATCACGATTTTTCAAAAATTTACTTGAAACAGATTTGTTAGTTTTTTGTTAATATCTTCGAGGAAAATTTTTTTAGCCAAAAACGGCTTTCAGGACCATATTCTACAGACTATTAACTATGAAAAAAGTGAATAAAAAAAAATGGGTATTTTCAAAATTTTAACACTGTCATAACCCCTTAAATACTTTACTCGTACAATAGTAAATTAATTCACTAGATGTGGTAAAAGTGTCGCTATTTTAACAGGTAACAGAAGGTTATCTTGTTCTTTCCAACCGAATACTGTTGGTTACGGGAAATAAGTAATTAAGATATGACTCCTTTTATTAAAAAATTCGGACTTTTATGATTATTACTCAATATTACAAACAACTGAGCAAATGCTAACATTAAAAATCCAAACGATAACAATCCAAAACTGAATTGTTGTCCATAGAATAATTACATTAATATTCATTACAATATTCTTATTATTATTGTTATTAATATAATTATTATCATTTTTATTATATTATTAATAACAACATTTATTTATATGATTATTTTATACTATGGTAACACATAGCACGCGCTATACACACTTCGATGCGCTATTCTCTTCATGTGGTCGCACGCGCCCGCGCTTTAAATCGCAATTATACTCAAGCCAATAACGGTATCTGAGCGACACGTTACATCAAAATCTTTCTTTTTAAATAAGGAATAAGACTTTATAAGTTTCAATATGCATGTCTAAAATATTACCCGTCAAATTCCCTTACAAACAAAAAAAAAGATTATATCTTTCCCGCTTTTTTTGAGGTTCTGACGTTATAAATTTTTTATTTCAATATTTTCAGTATATATTATAATCTATAACTGTAGAAAAACTATTAGGCCCTAAAACAAGTGCTCGTAAGTTGAAAAATATGAAATAGAATCAAATCTATAAGGCAAACAGAGCGCGCGGGAGACCGCAGAACTTAATTTTGCAACTAACGTGCACTAATTATCCAATATCCCTGCTTCCAATCAATATGTTTCAATTCTTCAAAATGTAGCAGATATCTACATATGATGTTGCATAAGTATGTGAAGCATAATATGACTTTTGTCCAAAGTCTTCTTTTTATAGCAGTTTAAACAACTAATTTGTTAATAACAAATTTCCTGACCACTTTTCGGTAAAACACCGCCGATATTCATGTTTAGGAGGCAAAAATACATAGAAATCGTTAAGAAAATTGCGTGGACCCAAAAGTCCGACGAAAACCCCTCCTGCTCCTAGACTATTGTATGTCATTTCTTCGTGTAAAAATTAAAGATCAATTTTTTAACACTTGATAACCTTAATGTACCAAAAACCAAAATTTCATTTTAAGTGCTTTATTATTTACGGTTATTTCAATCTGTAAATTAAAATCAAACTTTCGATAACAACGTAGAGAATATTCTATCGGGTTTATTGTATACGGTTATTAATTTTTTCCTTACTACATGTCGATAAGAAATGTATTTATAAGTACAAATGTATTTATAAGAAATGTATTTATAAGTATAAATGTACTTATATGATAAATAAATCTAATCATCTCTTCGAGCAACTTGGTATGTATTACATCTTACACTAATTATGACATCGAGCCGAAGGCGAGGGTGCTAAAAACGAGATATGGGCTGTCCAAATTTACTCCCGTGGTGCGTAACAATGTCACTTATATCGCCCGGGAGTGAAAGTAGTACTTTCGGCACAGTGTGGAGAAAAAGGTGTTTATAATCAGTTCAAAAATAATTATGTTAGAATGTATGTCTTTTTTTACCTCGTAAATGAGTGAATCGCAAACACTGAAAGTACATGATGCTTGTGCATTTAGCCGAACAATCCAAAACTCTCAACTATCTATGAAAATATGAACGCGTAAACATGTTCGGATTAAGAGTCTGTTGAACAGACTACCCTTTCTTTAGTATTACTTCTCTATACCTTCGATTTTACATAAATTGCCATTTTATTTTTAACAGAAGAAAGTTATGATATCAATAAATAAATTGGCAAGTTTTTATGAAAAACAATCGATTATAAATAAATAAATAACTGTTTAAGTGGGGGAAACATATAAAAATAAATTTATTCATGTAAAAACTCGACCAAATTGTAGCATGTAAAATGGTCGATAGCCTATGAACAGTCGGATACAATTGAAACTTTGAATGATTGCGACTGACGTCCCGTTCTACGCATCCCAGCTGGCGTTTGGTGACCGATTACGCTGACGCTGTATTTACCGTAGGAGGTTATGTCACCATTCTTTCGATAAATGAAACTTCGCGTGACTGGTCACAAACATGCTCAGAACGTGGCGCAAATTCGGTATTATTCAAAGTTTCAATTGTACCCGACTGTATATGTGATATAATCGCATGATGTTCTTACATAACATTATCACATGACAAATGTGACCATAATATATGGTAGTACCATGTGTAGGTCCAAAATTATCGTGTAATAAACAGGATTGTTTCGCATCATGAAAAATTTTTCTGTTATTTATGGAAGCAACGAGCGGAAGTAAAATCTACTCTAGTTATTAATTCAGTAAATGTGTTATTATTCCCATTTCATGAAATATATAACATATGTCCAGGACGATCATTTACAATTAAATATGAGATTTAAATATTTTGTCCATACAATAAATGGATCTCACATCTAAAGAAAAACAGGAACAAATTCTAGCATGTAGAACGCAATTTTTTTATGGAAGAACTTGCCGTCCCCTCCTATCATAGATAATCGATGAATTACTAAATGTCAGTATAATTAACAATATCACCAATTTTTAATAATCAATTTTTTTTAATATAGTTCATTTATCTTCCTATTATCCTGTAATGGGTACTACTCAATTATGTTAAACTGTGAGAACAATAGCCTCAAATAATAATTAGAGTTCTATTTTCTAAGTTAAAAGAGAATTAAAATTAAAATCTCTAAACTATATAAATATTAATTTAATATTTTTAAGCTCGATTTATTTCCCGACTTCAGTCGTAAAAATTTATTTTATAATAACATTTTTTTTATGATAGTAAGTACAATTATTTTTAATCAACTTCATGTAATATTTTGTTAATAATAACAGACTTTCGTGAAACATACATACAAATAACTGAAAATTAGCTTAGAATGATTACAAGATTAAGTTTGAATTCTTTAAAAATTGATTAAGAATAACAGTAAATACATACTGAATAAAAAATGGGTTACGATATTTTCAACAGTGCTTCATTAACAATAACTTACTTTGGTTAACTATGCATAATTTGAAGTTGATATCCATCGTTATCTATGATAGGATGGGACGGCAAGTTTTTCCATAAAAAAAATTGCTTTCTACAGGCTAGAATTTGTTGCTGTTTTTCTTTAGATGTGAGATCGATTTGTTGTATGGACAGAATATTTAAATCTCACATTTAATTGTAAATGATAGTCCTGGACATATGTTATATATTTCATGAAATGGGAATAATAACACATTTACTGAATTAATAACTAGAGAAGATTTTACTTCCGCTCGTTGCTTCCATAAATAACAGAAAAATTTTTCATGATGCGAAACAATCCTGTTTATTACACGATAATTTTGGACCTACACATGATACTACCACATATTATGGTCACATTTGTCATGTGATAATGTTATGTAAGAACATCATGCGATTCTATCACATATACAGTCGGGTACAATTGAAACTTTGAATAATACCGAATTTGCGCCACGTTCTGCGCATATTTGTGACCAGTCACGCGAAGCTTCATTTACCGAAAGAATGGTGACATAACCTCCTACGGTAAATACAGTGTCAGCGTAATCGGTCACCAAATGTCAGCTGGGATGCACAGAACGGGCCGTCAATCGCAATTATTCAAAGTTTCAATTGTATCCGACTGTACTTTTTCATAGGCTATCGACCTTTTTACATGCTACAATTTGGTCGAGTGTTTATATGAATACATTTATTTTTATATTTTTCCCCCCCTTTAACAGTTATTTATTTATTTATAATCGATTGCTTTTTATAAAAACTTACCAATTTATTTATTGATATCATATCTTTCTTTTGCTAAAAATAAAATGACAATTTATATAAAATCGAAAGTATAGAGAAATAACACTAAAGAAAGGGTAGTCTGTCCAACAGACTCTTAACCCGAACATGTTTACGCGTTCATATTTTCATAGATAGTTGAGAGTTTTGGATTGTTCGGCTAAAGTTTTCAGGTAAAGTTAATTACATATATTGTTTTAATATGTTAAAACGAACTTGTGTACCAAATTTCAGCCCTTTAGCTATGATAGATATTAAATGAGTGCGAAGAGTATAATTGAAATAAGTAATCATCCAACAGTTACGAAAGCTGCATTTTGAATGTTTCGGTCTTCGCCTTATTTAAAATCTGTTACAGCTAGAAGGCTGAAGTTTAGTATCCAAATTTGTTTTAACATGTTAAAACAGTGCATACAATTCACTCGATCCAAGAACTTATATTTTTGATTTTCATGTAGATATACTTACACCATTGATTTCATGGCTTTAGAGTCTAAATTGTCAGGTGTGTAACTATATTGCTAAGCCGTTTCTACTTGAAAATTCTCATACTATCGCTCTAAGTGACAGACTTGACAACTCATAAGTTTTCGTTACCTTTTACAAAGCAAAACATGCATTTCCCTTAGGAAAATACCCATTACAAGATTTGGAAAATGACTGTACATGTTACTCTCTCAAAATTGAGAATAACTAATTTTTCGTTAAGCAAATCAATCAGAGGGATATCATAAGAAATTTGAAGTTAATCGTCTAGACCAATTTTGAGCTGTTCAATTTGGAATACCATCAATGATAATTATTTTGACATTGGTCTATGTGATAAAGTTGAACTTTCACGTGCTATCCTTGCGATGGATTTCTAGATAGAAACTAAGTTTTTCTCAATTTGAAAGGAGTACGAAATATACTCATTTTCTAGATCATGGATATAATGAGACTTTTCCCAAGGGAAAACCATGTTTTGTTTTGTATAAGGTAACGAGAACTTATAAGTTGTCAAGCCAGTCACTTAGAGGGATAATATAAGAATTTTCAAGTTGATATGGCTCAGCAGTTTTAAATTATTGAATTTTGAAATTATATATATATATGCGTGATTCTCTGTGAGATCGACCGGCCGAAAAATAGTCCTCACTATAACTCTGGGAATTTGTTCTAGAGGTTACGAGTTACTCCAAATTTTTTCAGATTTTTTGAATTGATTGTCTTAGAGTTACAGGGGGTCAAAGTTGATAAAAGTTAGTTTTTTTGCATTTTGTGCTGATTTTCAAAAATTCATAGCTCCTCAGGGAAGTATTTATCGCAATAGGGACATATAACAATTTTTTCTTAAAATTTTCTCAATTTTTCAAAAAAAATACATTTGAAATCATATATATATATATATATATATATATGTATTACAAGTCAAATGTGTAATTTAAACTTTGAAATTCAAAATTTTCAAGGTACGACCCATCGGATCCCAACCAAAATTTTTGTAAAGATTGCTTATTCTAGAAAAAAAGTTTCTACGTATGTCCCAATCCATGAGACTTGCTCTATTTCTTGCTGAAAATAAAGTTATTACTCATATTTTGCTACATTTGGCAAATAATGATCTACTTCCGCCTTTATAATTATAAATTCATCTGAATTAATTATAGTATGTATAGTAGATATATATAATACATAATGAGGTGATATTTCTCAATGTAATAGATAATAATTCTATATGTATAGCAACTAAAATCTGGATTAATAGTTAATTTATAAAATAGTACTTACAGTCATAGACGTGTGAGGTGGTTTTAACTTGTTTTGCCGGACCAACTAATTTGAATCATCTGTAACAAACAAAGAATAATTTATTTTAACACAAAAAATTGTGTTCTCTAATTTAAAGTTAATTGAATTAAAAATAATAAAAGTATAGATATGTTGTTCTGATGTTCAATGAGTCATTCACAGTATCTTCATATACACATAACTTTTGTCCAAGTGGACTTTTACACTTTAAACTTTCTCCAGGCTACAGCTCAGACACTGTTACACACGCGGAGTACGAGTTTTAGAGGGTTTAAGTGCATTTTAAACAATATATTTTATTATAAATTATTGGTCCCGGCGCGTATGAGGTTAGGCAGCTGATAGCAGCAGCAGTAGAACTAAAGCTTCAGATTATACTCAACATAATAGCACGAAAAGTGGGTTGGCAGCAGTTATGGCCTATATGTATGAACTAGACGGCGACAATTTTGAAAGCGCGTGAAATTTAAATGCATTTAGCTGATTGTTTTATTTTATATATATATATATATATATATATATATATTTATATGTAATATGAAACGAAATATTTATCTAATTGTGTTCTCGTAATTCATTCTTTCCATAACCGTGTAAAGACAAAAGTACCGCGTCCCTTGATATTTGGCACAGCTGTTTTAAAATCTGTATTTATGTGATTATTTAACACTATTTAGCAATAAAAAACAGCAAAAGAAAATCCACGTTGATAAAAAACAACACTGTATGAAAACTCCGTCTGTCGTCTGCGGAAAAACAATGTATACTAAAGTTATCTATATGTATAGCCCAGATTATTATGTAGATGTACGTCATATTAAAGTTATCTGTATGTTATAGCCTAGATTACGCTGATGCTACGTTACCGGATATCCGTCAAACAATTGTTCTCCCTTGAGGAGAATTGAGGAGCCAGAACTTTCACTTTACAATATCTTTCGATAGAAGCAATTGCACATAATATGACCCTGATGTGATTTTATTACTTTCGTCCCAAGCTTTCATTTAAGTGCTCACATGTAAGAAACGAAGCTGTCGCTACGAAGAAAACCGTACGCCTATGTTCTAACAGGGCAAGTTTAAAGTATAATAGGATCTGGCGGGGTACGTACTAAAGTACTTATACTTGCCATCGTGGCTACCTCGCTCCTTAATTTTAACTTAATTTTAAGTTATCTGCGAACATATTCATATTTTAATGTTAAAATTCAATTTTAGATTATGAAGTCGATTTAAATGCATTTTTCAGCTTTGATGTAAATAAAATAGTTGTATTTCAAGGAGATGTACAACTTTTCTATTTAACTTTTTATTCTAGAATGTCTTAATTTCAAGTTGTCTGCGAAAATATTTTAATGTTAAAATTCGAGTTTAGGTTATGAAGTCGATTTAACGCATTTGTCAGCTTTGATGCTAAGATAAGAATAAGTTGTACTTCAATTAGATCTACAATGTTTATATATAACTTCTTTTATTAAATGCATTATTTTTAAGTATTATGCAGGCAAGCTGATTTTTTAATAATAAAATTCTGTTTTAAATCGTTAAGTTAATTTGAAAGTATTTCCCAGCTTTGTTGTCAATAGAAAAAAGTTGTATTTTATCGAGTTCTACAACTTTTCTATTTAATTTTTTTTATAAGATGGTTGGAATCTAAACATTAGTCTAAAAATTGTTTTTAGCGATTTTTATGTTAAGTATTTTTCCAAACTATGAATTATGAATCTATCGCTCGAATTTCAGTATATTTGGAGGAGAAATCAAGTTGCATCTCTTCGTGTCACTAATAACTTTATTTCAATCTAACGCTGACGTTTCGAACCGTTACGGTTCCTCCTCAGGGCTTAATTTTAATACAATAGTCAAATATTACTAAACTGCTGGATTTTCATATTGAACCGGTTAGTAATAGAGACAATGACCGGTTCAATATGAACACCCGGTAGTTTAGTAATATTTGAAATAAAGTTATTAGTGGCTCGATGGGATGCATCTTGATTTTTCCTTCAAATATTTTTGCAAACGTTTCAATCCAATTGATAAAATGTTAAGGAAGATACGATTCTTTACATACTTTCCAATCATAAAACTATAAGGCTCTCCCGTATCGCGGTCGTGCCAAAAATAATGAGAGGCATAAAATCTGAGGGATTAGAACACAGATGTTGGAGAATTTATCCGTTTATTATTCCGTTATGTTGATGACATTATCACATGTGTCCCAATAGCAATAACTAATGAAACACTAAACACATTTAATTCGTACAATAATAGACTACAATTCACACGTGAGATTGAAGAAGGTAACTCCATAAGTCTTTTAGACATTTTGTTAATAATAAACGCAGGTAAATTATTGACTGACTGGTACACCAAGCCTACCTTCTTTGGCAGATTTTTAAATTTTCAATCTAAACATCCGTTGCCACAAACCATCATCATGGTGTACAGTTTTGTGGACAGAGTAGTTAAACTATTCAAATTCTTGCTTCCACAAGAAAAACATTCACCTTGTAAAAAAATTACTAACTGAGAATAATTAGAAATTTGTAGACAATCTGGACGAACACAAAAAAATGTGAATCACAAAAATATTGTAAATCTAACATACGTTTGTGGCTTTTATGAACCATTACATTATTCTTTAAAAACAAACAATATTACAACCATTCCCAAAATACAGAGTGAAATGAACAACATAATTATAAAAGGGAAGGATAAAAAACCAAAAGAATTGGAAAAGAACGTAGTGTACAAATTAATATGTAATAATTGTACAGCCACTTACGTAGGCCAGACAAAAAGAAATGTGGGTATACGTGTTGATGAACACAAAAAATCAAAAAACAATATCATTGCAGAACATACTGCAAAATTGAAACATAATTTAAATTTTGAAAAGTATGAAATTAAAGACAGGGAAGCAAATTTAAATAAGAGGCTCATTTCTGAAATGTTATATATACACATGCAAAACAATGGCATAATCAAAAGAGAAGATACACAAAATCTCAACAACGTATACACTCATCTAATGTATCAGTTGAGGCGATAGACCGGCTCGATGATTATACACAGATATAAGAGAAGTAAATCCAACGTCACTTGTAAACAAACGCTTAGAATAACAGATCGTGCTTCGGAGTATATACAAAGTGTGTTACCAGCAACTTGCGCACTTCGGAAGCGAATTATCGAGTGACAAACATCGATATTTGTTTCGTATTCTTGTTCTCAGGTTGGAAAAACTAAAAAAATTTTTTGAAAACCTGACGCTGCTTAAGTAATGTAAGTCTATAATTTTGTAACTTTTTTGCAAATTATTTATTTATTTTTTAATTTACGAAAATAAATTATTGACTGTTTTCGTGACGAGGGCGACAATGTTCGCCAAAACGTTGAATGAGGGCTAGTCATTTCTTTATTCACGTTTGCCTCGGGGAGATTGATAAATTCTCCAACATCTACGTTATAATAATCACTGAGGGATAAATTCATATGTCGACATAGTGATTACTCACTTGTCTATACATAAACTGAGGGATTAGGTTTCCGGCGCTAATTTTAATTTGAAAATCTAGCTCTAAGACAGAGTTTCACATACTAAGAAGCATTCAAAAAATATTTGTGCCTGATAAGCAGAGCCAACTACAGAGAGACCGACAAAAAACGAGTGGTACTTCGCTGTAGTTAATTGGCAATTGCTACTCCAAAGACTCAGTTTCACCCTATCAAAAATATTAAACAGATGTTTGCAGTTAATAAAGCCATATCCATTTATCCTGGTTACTTGCAACGTACACGACCTTATCTCCTAATTTGAGTTAACATACATATAGTCATGGGTATAACATTACTTCATAATTTATTAATTTATTTATATTGTTTATTCGCGTTACAAGTTGGCAGGATGCGCGTTCGTATTAGACATATGAGTATAAGCTCCAACTTGTAACATAGATATTTCAGATTAAAAGTGTCTTTTCAACAAAATAAATGCCTTATGAGATTCTCTGATTCAATATTTATGCTAATTTTAATCTCAAAAACATCGTTGCAAAATTAAGAAAAAACACAGCGTGCGCGCGAGAATCGAGTCGACAGCCACGGCTAAGCTTGCCTTCGGAATGGAGATGATATATTTTGTAGATCAAACAAATTTACCAAGTGATATTCGATCCTAATTATATGAAGTTCTCGCTTGAATACATTACCAGTGTAGTTCCTCTTCTGTCCGTCAGGTAGCACACGATTTCAGAGTCTAAAAACTGATCGGCTACCCCCACTATCCATGGCTCTGGCAACCTCATATTTTAGAGTTAAGCTGTATACTTTTTTGCCAAAATCTTTATAGGGTGGGGGTGAATAAATTCTAATTTATTTCCCTGGGTGGGTGGTAATGTATTCTAGCGGGGACTTCATATAATTAGGATCGTACATCACTTGGTAAGTTTGTTTGATCTACCAATTATATTGCGTCCTCGCTCTCCTACATTATCAGTGAAGTTTTTTAGAGTAAGCTGGCAAAAAAAACGGAATTTCCCGTCTATGCCCCGTATAAAACTCATTTGTAACAATTCTTTATTAGCATTTTATTTATTGATTCATGCATTGAATACAACAGATGTGAAATCACGACTGTTTTTCATTACAGGCCTTTTATAAAATCTTGCAAACACCTGCGACTTTTCAGACCATCCCGCAGTTCGCCTAATCATGTCAAAGTCGATCCCTTTCTCGGAAGCCATCGAAGTGGCCGCATGGCGCGTCGAATGGCCCGTAAATACCGAGTGTCGACGCCACTTTCACTCAAGCATTTTTTAACCCATCTGCTAACTGTTGACGTACTAGCTGCGTGGATAGTTTCTTTATTGAGACAAATAATTGGTCGTAGTTTTTACGTGATAATTTTGTTCGCTCTATGTACTCTAGAATCGTAGACACAACGCATAGTCGAGGTATCTCTGAAAACTTCGGCAGCTATAGTACAGGCTGATAGCTTCCGGCTTTTGACGTTTTCAGAAGATCCGGTATTCTTATTTCTAGATTATCCCCTACTTTCATAATGTTGCTTATTTTTATTTTAGTGATTGTTTGCGCCTTTTGCGCGGTACTTAGCGCTAGTAATGTTACGGTTTTCATCGTCAAATTTTCTAATGTAGAGGTATCTAAGTTCTCTAAATAATTTAGAACTATGGAAGTATCCCATGTCGTTTCATATTTCGGTTTTAATGGCCTTAATTTAAACACTCCTTTCATAGACCTAGTAATACTGGCCTGCTCTGCTATTTTGTTTCCCGAAATCAACGAAATCGCACTTCTACAGGAACTCAGCGTACCATCCCGCGTAAAAATAGCTAAGTTTCGCGAAACTTTGTGGAAACATTTGTTTCGCCAAACCTTGTCCAAGCTTGGCCAATGAGACTGAGCCAAACTTCAATGTTTTGCAGTCTATGTCAAAGAAAAAGTTAAAAAAAAGTTCAGCGGAACTTTGACAAAACTTTGTGTAAATTTTCAAATTGCGCCCGAGAAAATTTGGCTGAACTTGTGCATCTATTTTTCATAAATTTTAGCCAAAGTTTTGACAAAAATCAAGTTGAAGTTTTAATACATTTTTTCGAAAAACGGGCTGAAAATCTATGCGAATGCACGCAGGCAAGTTGAATAAAGATTTTCTAAACTTTGTCAAAACTTCACCTAAACTTTTGAAAATGTAATAGAAACACATACGCACACACAAACACGATATATACGATAAAATTATACAATTTAGCATTCAAAAATTTATTTAATCGATTTATCAATATTACTCTGTCTTATGAATATTGGTTAGCTCTACTGCGTAGTACTTATCATTTGCTTTAAAATAATAACAAAGATTCATTATATTTTTAACATTAATAGCTATATAGTTATTATTTATTTTAATACATGCATCTATTTTGGGTATATACTTTTTCGTAACGGAGCAAATAAAACTTCTTTCAACATTGCATCTCATAAGTCTAGGTCAAAAAAAGTTGAAAAAAAGTTCAGCGGAACTTTATCAAAACTATATCAAAACATTTAAGTCAAAATTTTGACAAAAAGTTCAGCGGAACTTCGAACGAACGATTAAACAATAATTAAAGTAAGCTACCTGCGCAATTAACCTCTTTTTGGTTTTTTAAACACCAAAGTGCTTTTACGGTCACAAACTCGTTTTCTAAAATTTATGTTTTTATTTTTTGATAATTCTTCTGTACTTTCAAGGGCATCATTTTTTTCTTCTGTCTTGCCTCTTATTAAATCTTCTGCAGTAACAAGAGCTTCTTTCCGTTCTTGTTTCTTTTATATTTCTTCTTCTTTCATCACATCTTTTTCAATATTTTCTGAATCACTTTTTTGGCTGTTGCTCGGGTTGTTATCGGCGGACATCGCAGGAACGTTTTCAAATTCTTTTTTCAACTCAGTCTTCACATCAGAATCGGCCTTAATATTTTCTGTTTTAATCTTCGGATTTCAAAGCGTTGCGCAGTATGCAGTTAGCGTTCTTCTGTACTCTTGAGGACTTATCATATATTTTTTCTTGGTGACGTTGACATTAACAAATTCTAAAAGAATGTTTAAGTTACAAATACAATAATAATCATTATAACATGTGTATTGTAATGGTTCAGCATTGCTTATACACTTACTTTCGATAGCTATAAGAACATTTTGAGGAATCGGTGTCCATCCATTTCTTCCAGTAGGAGAGCTTCGCTTCAACGTTTCCTCGCCCAAAATTAATTTCATGAGTTTACGCACCATTTCTCGAGGTTTTTTTTATACATTTATTGTATATTTTCCACAGCATACGCGTTCACGATGATATTAGATCCTTCAATAAGTTCCATCTATGAAAAAATGAATGTATAATGTATTAAATAAAAAAAACATGTAATCATTAATTATTATTTCATAATTATGCTCATTGTAGCATCAATTCTACTGTGCGAAGAAACCGAAGCCGTAACTTCATTCTGAAATTGATATTTAATATTAAAATAGTAATTTGGTATTTATAGAAAAATAATTTTTCAATAAAATGCGTAACTTGTTTTCTCGTGTATAAATTGTACATACATCACATGCGTGCGTGAGCGCGCAAGTCTGAGGAAGTACGCGCGCGCGAGTGTTTGTGCACGCACTTATATATGTATGTACATTTTATATCAAAGAACGAAATAGTATGACTTCTTACTTGTGACTGTGCTCCTTTAAGCACTTGATTTTGAACCGCCTTCCCTTCGATTTCCTCCATGGACTCTATCAGTGCCAGAATTCTTCTTAATTTTCGAATTTGCTCAGGTGTAACTAATAAAAATATATACAGTCAGGTGCAATTTTTTTACGTAAATAAACAAATCACGTAATTTTATTTATACTATACCTTTAGGAAATAGCGAACAGAGACATGTTTGTTGTTCTGTAGAAGTAGGCACCATAGTAGTTTTCACGCTCATTGAACTTTTCATCTCAACGCTCCCTGCAGTCTTTGTGTAATCGTCTCGTTCTTCTTCTACGTTCGAAAAATCGTCTCTGTTACTATCACTGGCTCTGACACTGTAGCTGGAGTTCAAATTCGAGGCATATATATTTAATATTGAATGTACTATAATTGAATTGAAATTGTATAAATTTGGCATAATAATTTGTAGGATATACTTTCTTTTCTCGTCTTCATCGCTCGCTGTATCATTCGCCGCAGTGCTCGCATAATCGCCATGGTTCTCCTCTTCTTTCGCAGAATTGTCTCTATCGAACGATTTGTTACTACAGCTGAAATTTAAAGTTAAGATATATTTACCATTTAATACTGTAATTTGTCATATATACCTTTTTTCTCTCTCTCTCTTATGTAATCATCCTCACTGTCTGATAGCAGCTTTTCAAACACCGATTTTGATTTTATTAATGCTTCATCTTGCTGTTTTTTACTTCTTTTTGCAAAGTAATGCTTTCTATATTTTCTTTGCGCTGCTGCTTTTTCTGCGCCAAGAGCTCTTGTGATATTGATGATCGTTTCTCCCGCGTTATAAGCTCGCCGTCAGTTGAGACGTCTAACGGCTCCAAAAATTCTTTATTTTCTACCGAAATATAAAAATAGAGTAAATTTCTCAGAAAATCAGTTATAATTTGAAACTATTTTATTCAAGGAAATTTTTGTGAAAAGAAAAACTTACGGCTTTTTAGCACAATTTTTGCTGGTAACCATACTTTTCCCCATTTAGCAGTCACTTTTCCATTTTTTTCTTTAATATGTTCTTCGATCACCACGCTGATTTGCTTCGTTTCAAGCCACAAAATTAAGCAAAACATTTTGCTTAATTATGCGCAGCAATTAATAGGTTAACCTTCGATTCGCAGTCGGTCTACCGATTCGCAGTCGCTTGTTGTTTTGCAGTCGGCCTATCGATTCGCAGCGCAGTTTATGCATCAGTAAACATTCGAAAATAGCAGTCAAAATTTTTCACAGAAAAAAATTTCGATCGAACTTCAGAAAAAACATGTAGAGCGTTTACGCTGCCTGTCTAAACGCATGAGGTTAGATTATTAGTTCGTAAACAATATCTGAGAAGTTCGAAATGCCAAAGCATAAATTAGAGCTCAGCGAATATTCACGTGCGAGTCAATACAGGATATTGTCGTCGCGTGAACTTTCAAGTGACGAAAGTGCAAGTGAACACAGCGAGGAACACAGCATCAACGAGAGCAGCAGTAACGAAGATTGTTCACTATCGAGTAACAATCGAGATTCAGACTCCGAAAACACCGACTCCTCATATATTCATCGACAAGGCATATATTATGATTACGAATTTGAAAAACCATTAGTAAAATATATATATATATATATATATAATGTATATATACAGAAAGACGCTCTAGAACTAGATTCAACGAGGCCGACGTACAAAATCTCTCCGATGCAGACACATCTCATTCAGATCAGCACCCAGTCGACGAGCAGCCAGACGTCCACCGACTTTTACAAGGTTTAAATTTTAAAGCACACTTGAAATTAAACAAAGCAAAGTAAATGTTAAACTGGTAAAATAAATGAATTCATCTGTACGAGCCAAAATTTTCTTTTTATTGCCTACGTTTCGAGCTCACGGAGCTCCTCTTCTGGGCCAAATACAATAACAAATGTTAATACAAATTATCTAATAATTTTTTACAATAATCAATTATACTAACCATATTAAAAACGAAAATTTGAATTTATCATATATTTTAATAAAAGAAACCTGAGTTTCTCGGCGGAAACTGCAATTTAAATAAATTAATTACTACTTTTAACACTAATATATAAATAATTAAACAAACAATGCCGAAACGTAGGCAATAAAACGAAAATTTTGGCTCGTACAGATGAATTCATTCATTTTACCATTCTACAACATCGAGCGATAAATTCAGTTTTATTATAAATGTTAAACTATATGTTCAAAACGATGATATTATGATACTCAAAAGCTTGCTGTCTCTCATAGATATACGGAATAACCATATATTTTATTAAATAGATGATTTGGAAGAGGAAGAGTTTGACGAAATTCTTCCAGATCATAATGGCTTTAACCATGATAGTTCGACGGAACAAGACTTTTCCAGCGATAGCAGTGGCTCGTCGGAAGGAGACTCGTCGCAAGAGGATTCTGAATCTAGTTTTGATGAAAATGAAGAGAGTGACGACGACAGTATAATTGAAGATGCTGCCAATGAGCCTCTTTACCCTGGAGCGCCGATCTCGATTGCTGAAAGTATTTTAGCTATTTACACAGTTGCCTTGCGTTTTAAAATACCTGGAATGCTGTTAGCCGCTATATTATCACTTATAGAATTACACTGCCCCAAGACAAATAAATGTGTGAAAACGCTGAACAAGCTGAAACCATTTTTTTTAAACGTTAAAGCACCACTTATTCGACTTTATTATTGTTCGAAGTGTTTCGCAAAAATAGATAATCAGTTTTGCAATAGGTGTAGAATCCATAGTACTACATATTTCATTGAAGTTAGTATATTAGAACAGCTTGCAATCGTTTTACAAAATCGTTTTATAAAAGATCGACCTTTAGAGAAAATTTAATAAATCGTGAAACACGTGTAAAGATAAATGCCTTGAATTTCGAAGACATATTCGATGGATCGGTTTATAAGTCCTTACCGGCAGATTTTCTAAGAAACAATAACAACATTACTTTTTCATGGAACTCAGATGGAGTACCACTGTTTAAATCGTCGAAAATTAGCATTTGGCCACTCTACTTCATGATTAACGAACTTCCTTATAAATTAAAAATATAAAACAGAATATGATTTTAGCTGGCTTATGGTTTGGTCCGCACAAACCTGTAGTTAACAGGTTTCTAGAAGTTTTTCGAGCGAGCTTAAAAAAATTATACCATGGTGTAACTTTTTTTGTAGACAATATGAGAAATGCAATACGTGTGCGCGCGTTAATTTTAGGTGGAACCTGCGATTTATGTGCTAAAGCAATATTTCTTAATGTTCAGCAATTTAATGATAAATTTGGCTGCCCGAATTGCAAAATTGAAACTATACGCTACGAAAATGTTCAAACTTACCCTTTTATACAAAATTTGGAATTGAGAACAACAGCTGAGTCTATTTCATTTGATGAAATCGCACAGAATAATAATGCAATTGTATATGGTGTAAAAGGTCCAACGACTTTAAGTAAAATTATACCGGATTATATTAATTCAACTGCCATAGACATCATGCACTGTGCGTGCCAAGGCTTAACTAAGAAATTGCTTTCGTTTTGGTTTGATCTAGAAAATAGTACGCAACCTTATTCATTAGTAGCTTTTACAAATGTAATTAATAAGAAAATTAAGAATTTAGCTCTGCCGTCGTTTCTTCCGAGAATCCCCCAAAAAATTACGGATTATGCTTATTGGAAAGCATCCGAATTAAAATTATTTTTAATGATTTATAGTTTACCGATTTTAGAAGGGATTATGTCAAAACGATATTTTGAATATCATATATTGCTTGTATATGGCATTACACTTCTTAATTTATCAAGTATTTCTGAGACGATGATAAGAGATGCAAAAAGCGCCCTTTTCAAGTATGTTTCCCATTTCCAAATTTTGTATGGACAAAAAAATTCAGTATGCAATGTGCACCAACTTTTGCATTTACCTGATGAAGTTAGAAAATTAGGACCTCTTTGGATAATGAGTTGCTTTCCTTTTGAAAATTTGAACGGAATTCTAAAATCACACGTTCACGGATCGAGATATCCAGAGTTACAAATTTATTCCTCAGTAAATATATTTTTGTCACTACCTGAATTAAAGCAAACATACTTGCGATCAGGTAACATAGCGTTTGAATTTTGTAAAAAAATTGATGCCTCTGATACGCGTAGATATAAAACGAAACATTTAAACCGAAATATTTTTGCTGTGGGTTTGTATAAAAGGGTTATTAACTTACCAATGTATATTGTTGACGCTTTAAATGTTTTTTATAACGTTATAAATGTTAATAAATGTCATTTATTTAAAAGACCCGCTAAAAGATGGAATATATTATGAGAGTGAAGCGCACGCTTTTACAAAAAAAACAATTTCTACCTGTATCAAGTACATTGCTAATAATTTACATAATATAGGAATTATTTATACATTTATAAGAGTATGTGTTTGTGAATGTGAAGGAACATGTACGGAATGCAATGTTGATTGTTTAGTGTACGCAACTATTATGAGATGCAATGTTGAAAGAAGTTTTATTTGCTCTGTTACGGATAAGTATATACCCACGATATATGCATGTCGTAAAATAGATAATAACTATATAGCTAGTAATGTTAAAAATATAATGAATCTTTGTTATTATTTTAAAGTAGATGGTAAGTACTACGCAGTACAGCCAACCAATATTCATGAGACCGAGTAATATTAATAAATCGATTAAATCAGTTTTCGAATGTTAAATTGTATAATTTCATCATGAGTTTATATATATATATGTGTGTGTGTGTGTGTGTGTGTGTGTATGTGTGTGTTTTGAAAACTTTAGGTGAAATTTTGACAAAGTCTAGAAAAGCTATAGTCAATTTGCGTGCGTGCATTCGCATGGATTTTCAGCCCTTATTTGAAAAAATTCATTACAACTTCAACTTGATTTTTGTTAAAACTTTGACTAAAATTTATGAAATATACATGCACAGGTTCAGTCAAATTTTCGCGGACGCAATTTGAAAATTTACTCAAAGTTTTGACAAAGTCCCACTGAAATTTTTGTCAAAACTTTGACTAAAATTTATGAGAAATAGATGCAAAAGTTCAGCCAAATTTTCGCGGACGCAATTTGAAAATTTACACAAAGTTTTGACAAATTCCCGCTCAACTTTTTATCAAAACTTTGACTAAAATTTATGAAAAATGGATGCAGAAGATCAGCCAAATTTTCGCGGACGCAATTTGAAAATTTACTCAAAATTTTGATAGAGTTCCGCTGAACTTTTTGTCCAAACTTTGGCTAAAATTTATGAGAAATAGATGAAAAAGTTCAGCCAAATTTACGCGGACGCAATTTGAAAAATTGTTCAAAGTTTTGACAAATTTCCGCTCAACTTTTTATTAAAACTTTGACTAAAATTTATGAAAAATACATGCCCAGGGTCAGCCAAACTTTCGCGAACGCGATTTGAAAATTTACACAAAGTTTTGACAAAGTTCCGCTGAAATTTTTGTCCAAACTTTGACTCAAATTTATGAAAAATGGATGCAGAAGATCAGCCAAATTTTCGCGGACGCCATTTGAAAATTTACTCAAAGTTTTGACAAAGTTGCGCTGAAATTTTTGTCAAAACTTAGGCTAAAATTTTAGAGAAATAGATGCAAAAGTTCAGCCAAATTTTTGCGGACGCGATTTGAAAATTTACACAAAGTTTTGACAAAGTTCCGCTCAACTTTTTGTCCAAACTTTGACTCAAATTTATGAAAAATGGATGCAGAAGATCAGCCAAATTTTCGCGGATGCAATTTGAAAATTTACTCAAAGTTTTGACAAAGTTCCGCTGAACTTTTTGCCCAAACTTAGGCTAAAATTTATGAGAAATAGATGCAAAAGTTCAGCCAAATTTTTGCGGACGCGATTTGAAAATTTACACAAAGTTTTGACAAAGTTCTGCTCAACTTTTTATTAAAACTTTGACGAAAATTTATGAAAAATGCATGCCCAGGGTCAGCCAAACTTTCGCGGACGCGATTTGAAAATTTACACAAAGTCTTGACAAAGTTCCGCTGAACTTTTTGTCAAAACTTTGACTAAAATTTATGAAATATTCACTCAAAGTTTTGACAAAGTTCTGCTGAAATTTTTGCCCAAACTTTGGCTAAAATTTATGAGAAATAGATGCAAAAGTTCAGCCAAGTTTTCGCGGACGCAATTTGAAAATTTACACAAAGTTTTGACAAATTTTCGCTGAACTTTTTATCAAAACTTTGACTAAAATTTATGGAAAATGGATGCACAAGATCAGTCAAATTTTCGCGGACGCGATTTGAAAATTTACTCAAAGTTTTGACAAAGTTCCGCTGAACTTTTTGTCAAAACTTTGACTAAAATTTATGAAAAATGGATGCAGAAGATCAGCCACATTTTCGTGGACGCGATTTGAAAATTTACTCAAAGTTTTGACAAAGTTCCGCTGAAATTTTTGTCAAAACTTAGGCTAAAATTTTAGAGAAATAGATGCAAAAGTTCAGCCAAATTTTTGCGGACGCGATTTCAAAATTTACACAAAGTTTTGACAAAGTTCCGCTCAACTTTTTGTCATAACTTTGACTAAAATTTATGAAATATACATGCACAGGTTCAGTCAAATTTTCGCGGACGCAATTTGAAAATTTACTCAAAGTTTTGACAAAGTCCCACTGAAATTTTTGTCAAAACTTTGACTAAAATTTATGAGAAATAGATGCAAAAGTTCAGCCAAATTTTTGCGGACGCGATTTGAAAATTTACACAAAGTTTTGACAAAGTTCCGCTCAACTTTTTGTCAAAACTTTGACTAAAATTTATGAAATATACAAGCACAAGTTCAGTTAAATTTTCGCGGACGCAATTTGAAAATTTACTCAAAGTTTTGACAAAGTTCCGCTGAACTTTTTGTCCAAACTTTGGCTAAAATTTATAAGAAATAGATGCAAATGTTCAGCCAAATTTTAGCGGACGCAATATGAAAATTTACACAAAGTTTTGACAAATTTCCGCTCAACTTTTTACTAAAACTTTGACTAAAATTTATGAAATATGGATGCGGAAGATCAGTCAAATTTTCGCGGACGCGATTTGAAAATTTACACAAAGTTTTGACAAAGTTCCGCTGAAATTTTTGTCCAAACTTTGACTCAAATTTATGAAAAATGGATGCAGAAGATCAGCCAAATTTTCGCGGATGCAATTTGAAAATTTACTCAAAGTTTTGACAAAGTTCCGCTCAACTTTTTGCCCAAACTTAGGCTAAAATTTATGAGAAATAGATGCAAAAGTTCAGCCAAATTTTTGCGGACGCGATTTGAAAATTTACACAAAGTTTTGACAAAGTTCTGCTCAACTTTTTATTAAAACTTTGACGAAAATTTATGAAAAATACATGCCCAGGGTCAGCCAAACTTTCGCGGACGCGATTTGAAAATTTACACAAAGTTTTGACAAAGTTCCGCTGAAATTTTTGTCCAAACTTTGACTCAAATTTATGAAAAATGGATGCAGATCAGCCAAATTTTCGCGGACGCAATTTGAAAATTTACTCAAAGTCTTGACAAAGTTCCGCTGAACTTTTTGTCAAAACTTTGACTAAAATTTATGAAATATTCACTCAAAGTTTTGACAAAGTTCTGCTGAAATTTTTGCCCAAACTTTGGCTAAAATTTATGAGAAATAGATGCAAAAGTTCAGCCAAGTTTTCGCGGACGCAATTTGAAAATTTACACAAAGTTTTGACAAATTTTCGCTGAACTTTTTATCAAAACTTTGACTAAAATTTATGGAAAATGGATGCACAAGATCAGTCAAATTTTCGCGGACGCAATTTGAAAATTTACTCAAAGTTTTGACAAAGTTCCGATGAACTTTTTGTCCAAACTTTGACTCAAATTTATGAAAAATGGATGCAGAAGATCAGCCACATTTTCGCGGACGCGATTTGAAAATTTACTCAAAGTTTTGACAAAGTTGCGCTGAAATTTTTGTCAAAACTTAGGCTAAAATTTTAGAGAAATAGATGCAAAAGTTCAGCCAAATTTTTGCGGACGCGATTTCAAAATTTACACAAAGTTTTGACAAAGTTCCGCTCAACTTTTTGTCATAACTTTGACTAAAATTTATGAAATATACATGCACAGGTTCAGTCAAATTTTCGCGGACGCAATTTGAAAATTTACTCAAAGTTTTGACAAAGTCCCACTGAAATTTTTGTCAAAACTTTGACTAAAATTTATGAGAAATAGATGCAAAAGTTCAGCCAAATTTTACTCAAAGTTTTGACAAAGTTCCGCTGAACTTTTTGTCCAAACTTTGGCTAAAATTTATAAGAAATAGATGCAAAAGTTCAGCCAAATTTTCGCGGACGCAACTTGAAAATTTACACAAAGTTTTGACAAAGTTCCGCTGAACTTTTTGTCCAAACTTTGGCTAAAATTTATGAGAAATGGATGCAAAATTTCAGCCAAATTTTTGCGGACGCGATTTGAAAATTTACACAAAGTTTTGACAAAGTTCCGCTGAAATTTTTGCCCAAACTTTGGTTAAAATTTATGAAATATACATGCACAGGTTCAGCCAAATTTTCGCGGACGCACTTTGAAAAATTACTCAAAGTTTTGACAAATTTCCGCTGAAATTTTTGTCCAAACTTTGACTCAAATTTATGAAAAATGGATGCAGAAGATCAGCCAAATTTTCGCGGATGCAATTTGAAAATTTACTCAAAGTTTTGACAAAGTTCCGCTCAACTTTTTGCCCAAACTTAGGCTAAAATTTATGAGAAATAGATGCAAAAGTTCAGCCAAATTTTTGCGGACGCGATTTGAAAATTTACACAAAGTTTTGACAAAGTTCTGCTCAACTTTTTATTAAAACTTTGACGAAAATTTATGAAAAATACATGCCCAGGGTCAGCCAAACTTTCGCGGACGCGATTTGAAAATTTACACAAAGTTTTGACAAAGTTCCGCTGAAATTTTTGTCCAAACTTTGACTCAAATTTATGAAAAATGGATGCAGATCAGCCAAATTTTCGCGGACGCAATTTGAAAATTTACTCAAAGTCTTGACAAAGTTCCGCTGAACTTTTTGTCAAAACTTTGACTAAAATTTATGAAATATTCACTCAAAGTTTTGACAAAGTTCTGCTGAAATTTTTGCCCAAACTTTGGCTAAAATTTATGAGAAATAGATGCAAAAGTTCAGCCAAGTTTTCGCGGACGCAATTTGAAAATTTACACAAAGTTTTGACAAATTTTCGCTGAACTTTTTATCAAAACTTTGACTAAAATTTATGGAAAATGGATGCACAAGATCAGTCAAATTTTCGCGGACGCAATTTGAAAATTTACTCAAAGTTTTGACAAAGTTCCGATGAACTTTTTGTCCAAACTTTGACTCAAATTTATGAAAAATGGATGCAGAAGATCAGCCACATTTTCGCGGACGCGATTTGAAAATTTACTCAAAGTTTTGACAAAGTTGCGCTGAAATTTTTGTCAAAACTTAGGCTAAAATTTTAGAGAAATAGATGCAAAAGTTCAGCCAAATTTTTGCGGACGCGATTTCAAAATTTACACAAAGTTTTGACAAAGTTCCGCTCAACTTTTTGTCATAACTTTGACTAAAATTTATGAAATATACATGCAAAAGTTCAGCCAAATTTTCGCGGACGCAACTTGAAAATTTACACAAAGTTTTGACAAAGTTCCGCTGAACTTTTTGTCCAAACTTTGGCTAAAATTTATGAGAAATGGATGCAAAATTTCAGCCAAATTTTTGCGGACGCGATTTGAAAATTTACACAAAGTTTTGACAAAGTTCCGCTGAAATTTTTGCCCAAACTTTGGTTAAAATTTATGAGAAATAGATGCAAAAGTTCAGCCAAATTTTCGCGGACGAAATTTGAAAATTTACTCAAAGTTTTGACAAAGTTCCGCTGAACTTTTTGTCCAAACTTTTACTCAAATTTATGAAAAATGGATGCAGAAGATCAGCCAAATTTTCGCGGACGCAATTTGAAAATTTACTCAAAGTTTTGACAAAGTTGCGCTGAAATTTTTGTCAAAACTTAGGCTAAAATTTTAGAGAAATAGATGCAAAAGTTCAGCCAAATTTTTGCGGACGCGATTTGAAAATTTACACAAAGTTTTGACAAAGTTCCGCTGAACTTTTTGTCAAAACTTTGACTAAAATTTATGAAATATACATGCACAGGTTCAGCCAAATTTTCGCGGACGTAATTTGAAAATTCACTCAAAGTTTTGACAAAGTTCCGCAAAAATTTTTGCCCAAACTTTGGCTAAAATTTATGAGAAATAGATGCAAAAGTTCAGCCAAATTTTCGCGGACGCAATTTGAAAATTTGCTCAAAGTTTTGACAAAGTTCCACTGAACTTTTTGTCCAAACTTTGACTCAAATTTATGAAAAATGGATGCAGATCAGCCAAATTTTAGCGGACGCAATTTGAAAATTTAGTCAAAGTTTTGACAAAGTTGCGCTGAAATTTTTGTAAAAACTTTGACTAAAATTTATGAAATATACATGCACAGGTTCAGCCAAATTTTCGCGGACGCAATTTGAAAATTTACACAAAGTTTTGACAAAGTTCCGCTGAAATTTTTGTCAAAATTTTGACTCAAATTTATGAAAAATGGATGCAGAAGATCAGCTAAATTTTCGCGGACGCAATTTGAAAATTTACTCAAAGTTTTGACAAAGTTGCGCTGAAATTTTTGTCAAAACTTAGGCTAAAATTTTAGAGAAATAGATGCAAAACTTCAGCCAAATTTTACTCAAAGTTTTGACAAAGTTCCGCTGAACTTTTTGTCAAAATTTTGACTAAAATTTATGAGAAATGGATGCAAAATTTCAGCCAAATTTTCGCGGACGCAATTTGAAAATTTACACAAAGTTTTGACAAAGTTCCGTTGAACTTTTTGTCAAAACTTTGACTAAAATTTATGAAATATACATGCACAGGTTCAGCCAAATTTTCGCGGACGTAATTTGAAAATTCACTCAAAGTTTTGACAAAGTTCCGCTGAAATTTTTGTCCAAACTTTGACTAAAATTTATGAAAAATGGATGCAAAAGTTCAACCAAATTTTAGCGGACGCAATTTGAAAATTTAGTCAAAGTTTTGACAAAGTTGCGCTGAAATTTTTGTAAAAACTTTGACTAAAATTTATGAAATATACATGCACAGGTTCAGCCAAATTTTCGCGGACGCTTAATTTGAAAATTTACACTCAAAGTTTTGACAAAGTTCCGCTGAAATTTTTGTCAAAATTTTGACTAAAATTTATGAGAAATGGATGCAAAAGTTCAGCCAAATTTTCGCGGACGCAATTTGAAAAATTTAGTCAAAGTTTTGACAAAGTTCCGCTGAACTTTTTGTCAAAACTTTGACTAAAATTTATGAAATATACATGCACAGGTTCAGCCAAATTTTCGCGGACGTAATTTGAAAATTTCACAAAGTTTTGACAAAGTTTTGACAAAGTTCCGCAAAAATTTTTGCCCAAACTTTGACTAAAATTTATGGAAAATGGATGCAAAAGTTCAGCCAAATTTTTGCGGACGCGATTTGAAAATTTACACAAAGTTTTGACAAAGTTCCGCTAAACTTTTTGTCCAAACTTTGACTCAAATTTATGAAAAATGGATGCAGACGATCAGCCAAATTTTAGCGGACGCAATTTGAAAATTTAGTCAAAGTTTTGACAAAGTTGCGCTGAAATTTTTGTCAAAACTTTGACTAAAATTTATGAAATATACATGCACAGGTTCAGCCAAATTTTCGCGGACGCAATTTGAAAATTTACACAAAGTTTTGACAAAGTTCCGCTGAAATTTTTGTCAAAATTTTGACTCAAATTTATGAAAAATGGATGCAGAAGATCAGCTAAATTTTCGCGGACGCAATTTGAAAATTTACTCAAAGTTTTGACAAAGTTGCGCTGAAATTTTTGTCAAAACTTAGGCTAAAATTTTAGAGAAATAGATGCAAAACTTCAGCCAAATTTTACTCAAAGTTTTGACAAAGTTCCGCTGAACTTTTTGTCAAAATTTTGACTAAAATTTATGAGAAATGGATGCAAAATTTCAGCCAAATTTTCGCGGACGCAATTTGAAAATTTACACAAAGTTTTGACAAAGTTCCGTTGAACTTTTTGTCAAAACTTTGACTAAAATTTATGAAATATACATGCACAGGTTCAGCCAAATTTTCGCGGACGTAATTTGAAAATTCACTCAAAGTTTTGACAAAGTTCCGCTGAAATTTTTGCCCAAACTTTGGCTAAAATTTATGAGAAATAGATGCAAAAGTTCAACCAAATTTTTGCGGACGCGATTTGAAAATTTACACAAAGTTTTGACAAAGTTCCGCTAAACTTTTTGTCTAAACTTTGACTCAAATTTATGAAAAATGGATGCAGAAGATCAGCCAAATTTTAGCGGAGGCAATTTGAAAATTTAGTCAAAGTTTTGACAAAGTTGCGCTGAAATTTTTGTCAATACTTTGACTAAAATTTATGAAATATACATGCACAGGTTCAGCCAAATTTTCGCGGACGCAATTTGAAAATTTATGAGAAATAGATGCAAAAGTTCAGCCAACTTTTCGCGGACGCAATTTGAAAATTTACACAAAGTTTTGACAAATTTCCGCTGAACTTTTTATCAAAACTTTGACTAAAATTTATGGAAAATGGATGCAGAAGATCAGTCAAATTT
This sequence comes from Philotrypesis tridentata, assembly GCA_018906965.1. Taxonomy (NCBI): domain Eukaryota; kingdom Metazoa; phylum Arthropoda; class Insecta; order Hymenoptera; family Pteromalidae; genus Philotrypesis; species Philotrypesis tridentata. The sequence continues at coordinate 141,801 of JACCIB010000349.1, forward strand.
TCGCGGACGCAATTTGAAAATTTACTCAAAGTTTTGACAAAGTTCCGCTGAACTTTTTGTCCAAACTTTGACTCAAATTTATGAAAAATGGATGCAGAAGATCAGCCAAATTTTAGCGGACGCAATTTGAAAATTTAGTCAAAGTTTTGACAAAGTTGCGCTGAAATTTTTGTCAAAACTTAGGCTAAAATTTTAGAGAAATAGATGCAAAATTTCAGCCAAATTTTCGCGGACGCAATTTGAAAATTTACACAAAGTTTTGACAAAGTCCCACTGAAATCTTTGTCAAAACTTTGGCTAAAATTTATGAGAAATGGATGCAAATTTCAGCCAAATTTTCGCGGACGCAATTTGAAAATATACACAAAGTTTTGACAAAGTTCCGCTGAACTTTGTTTTAACTTTTTCTTTGACATAGACTGCAAAACATTGAAGTTCGGCTGAGTCTCATATATATATATATATATGTGTGTGTTTTTAAAACTTTAGGTGAAGTTTAGACAAAGTCTAGAAAAGCTTTAGTCAATTTGCGTGCGTGCATTCTCATGGATTTTCAGCCATTATTTGAAAAAATTTATTACAAATTCAACTTGATTTGTTTTCAAACTTTGACAAAAATTTATGAAAAATAGATGCAGAAGATCAGCCAAATTGTTGCGGACGCAATTTGAAAATTTACACAAAGTTTTGACAAAGTTCCGCTGAACTTTTTGTCAAAACTTTGACTAAAATTTATGAAATATACATGCACAGGTTCAGCCAAATTTTCGCGGACGCACTTTGAAAAATTACTCAAAGTTTTGACAAATTTCCGCTGAAATTTTTGTCAAAATTTTGACTCAAATTTATGAAAAATGGATGCAGAAGATCAGCCAAATTTTCGCGGACGCAATTTGAAAATTTACTCAAAGTTTTGACAAAGTTGCGCTGAAATTTTTGTCAAAACTTAGGCTAAAATTTTAGAGAAATAGATGCAAAAGTTCAGCCAAATTTTACTCAAAGTTTTGACAAAGTTCCGCTGAACTTTGTGTCAAAATTTTGACTAAAATTTATGAGAAATGGATGCAAAATTTCAGCCAAATTTTCGCGGACGCAATTTGAAAATTTACACAAAGTTTTGACAAAGTTCCGCTGAACTTTTTGTCAAGACTTTGGCTAAAATTTATGAGAAATAGATGCAAAAGTTCAGCCAAATTTTTGCGGTCGCAATTTGAAGATTTACACAAAGTTTTGACTTTTTCTTTGACATAGACTGCAAAACATTGAAATTCGGCTCAGTCTCATTGTCCAAGCTTGGGCATGGTTTTGTGAAACAAAAGTTTCCACATAGTTTCGCGAAACTTAACTATTTTTACGCGGGATAGGATGCTCCACTATTGAGTAATTTTGTCAGAAACTGTAGACTGTGTACGATTTCTGCGTTAATGTCCAAAAACGTTATTTTCTTGATACGCGTAAGGCTATCCCATTGCTTTAATGCACTCCCATATTACTTCACTCTAGCTTCGCTCAGTGACGCTAGCACTATATCCGCTTCTTCCTCTGGTACGCCCTTTTTTACGAATGCTTCCCTGATACTCTGCTTGCAATTAAACTCAGTTAAACCGATCTCGGGTGCCTCTTCGACCTATAGGGTGACAATAATAACTCTGGATTCGGCTGAAAAACCAATGGTTTTCCTACGGTGAGGCTTTTGAATAGAGAAACCTAAGGTTGGTTTTTTCAGTACGGAACAATGATCACACCCGACGCTTTTTCGCGTTTTATTTTTGCAAGGGTTTTCAGAATCAAAGAAAATGGTGGAAATGCGTAAAAATCAAACCTCGACCATTCTATTGTAAATGCGTCGATAAAATTGGCTTGACTTTTCGGTTGTCACGAAACAAACTTTTTGCATTTCGCGTTGCAATTACTCATGATTTTCATGATCAAATCATGATTTTCACCACTTGTGTTTGCTTGCCGCATGTTTCTGATGGAACCGTACCATCAATCCTGATGAATCATAGTCCCAAATCTTCCTTATGAGTCGGGTTTCAGACTAAGCCGAACAGATTCCTGAAAAACACAAAATTAATATAATGAATTAAACATATATTCACAATATTTAGTAATTATAGTGAATATTACATATGTAAACATACGTAACATTCACTTTGAACTTATCTTTGCTAATTCTGCTCCGCTTAGTTTGTGACCATACTCATAAGGTAGATTTTGCAATTTGGTTTATCAGGATTGATGGTACGGTTCCTTCAGAAATCTGCGGCAAGCACACAAAAAGCATGAAAAAACTAAATTTGAGTAAAAGGTATTTAAAGTTTATAATATAAATCATACAAATGAATTCAGCTATATTTAAAGAAACTATCAGGCATACCTTGATTTGCTTTTGGTACTCATATATATATATGGGTGGTTCTCTGACAAATCGAGCGGTCGATTTTTTGACCCTATCGAAAAAAATTTTTAAAATGTTCCTAAGAGACACATGAGTATCCCTGAATTTTTTCAGATTTTTTGCATCAAGTATCTTCGAGTTACAGAGGGTCAAAGTTGATGAAATCATGTTTTTTTGCTTTTTCTGGCTACTTTCATTAATTTGTAGATCCTCAGGGAAGCATTTTTGACTATAGGAATATATAACATTTTTTTCTGCAAATCTTCTAAACTATTAAAAAAAATATTTTTGATGTCGTATATATATGTTTTAAGAAAGTTATAAGTCATTTAAGCTTTAAAATCAAGTTTTAGGAAAGTTCGATCATCCGGATCATAACCAAAAAATTCATGAAGATACCTTATTTCAATTCAAAAAAGTCTGCGAAAGACCCAGAATGTCAGAGGCCTTGGTTTCTCTGTAAAAAATCATTATATCCGTTCATATATGAAAAAAATTTAGTTTTATTGCTATATAGAAGAATTTAACCAATTTTATCAATTACGTAAATTTTTTTATAATAATTTCAGTCATTAAAAAAATGATAAGGTTAGTGAAATGTCTTTCGCAGACTTTTTTGAATTGAAATAAGGTATCTTCATGAATTTTTTGGTTATGATCCGGATGATCGAACTTTCCTAAAACTTGATTTTAAGACTTAAATGACTTATAACTTTCTTAAGACATATATATACGACATCAAAAATATTTTTTTTGAATAGTTTAGAAAATTTGCAGAAAAAAATGTTATATATCTCTATAGTGAAAAATGCTTCCCTGAGGATCTACAAATTAATGAAAGTAGCCAGAAAAAGCAAAAAAACGTGATTTCATCAACTTTGACCCTCTATAACTCGAAGATACTTGATGCAAAAAATCTGAAAAAATTCAGGGATACTCATGTGTCTCTTAGGAACATTTTAAAAATTTTTTTCGATAGGGTCAAAAAATCGACCGCTCGATTTGTCAGAGAACCACCCATATATATATATATATACTCACACAATAAAGTATATTTGGTGGTACGCGCATATCATACTGTGTTATACTAGTATTTAGAAGCTGAAAATAAAATAAAATGTTCGTTACATATTCATAATCAAGTTATGTTTATAAATTACAGTTACGTGGAATACTTACGATTATTAATTACACTGCAAGTTGTTGAAAAGCATGCAAAATAATAATACTCCAGATGTAAACTCCCATCTTGCTAGCCTATACCTGTATACCTAAAAGCAAAAAATAATCCAACAAAGAAAAAGCTCATTATGGACACAATTATTACTAATTAATTTCCAATACTTATCTGAATAATTTTTATACTCTGCAGAAGCTCTTGCACTTTTACAACACGTTACACCACTAAGGTTATAAGCATTGTTACAGCAGCTAGCAGACTAACTGCATTGATCTAGTGTCTTCGATGAAAACCAGCTGTTTGGCTGCTTTCTGCTGCTTTACACAAAATTCTACTATACCGATAAAACAGTAATCTTCATTCTCGACCGGACGCTGTGAGGCACAACCTGTTCGAGTGGCATATTCAAATTTTTTGAATGCCTTTACTTTAACACATTGAGTTTAGTAACATAAAATCACACATAGAAAAATTAATTTTACGAATTTTATTTATTTTACGGAAATAAATTCATAACTCTTGAGAAAAAAACGGTTTGTAAAACGGTTTTAAGTCGTATTTTCAGTAAGATTTCTCATGAAATTACTCTTTAAAAAGTGTGGTAGAACAATCCTTTCCACGAGTTTGGCCTAATTAAAATATTTAAAAATCACGATTTTTCAAAAATTTACTTGAAACAGATTTATCAGTTTTTTGTCTATATCTTCGGGGCAAATGTTTTTAGCAAAAAACGGCTTTCAGGACCACATTCTACAGACTGTTAGCTGTGATAAAGTGAATAAAAAAAAATGGGTAATATGGGGATATTTTCATAATTCTAACCATGTGATAACCCCTTAATGTAATGAACACTACCTTGGATATTATTTTTCCACCAAATCAATTCTGGTTTCACAGATTCTGGTATTTTCATAGACTTATTGTGAGAATTATCATTGAAAATAAGCTGAAACAGTTTTTCTTTTTCAAGCAGTTTTGTGTATATCCACGCATACTCTACAATTCTTTCCGAACTAAAAAAGCCACGATCAATCTGGCTACGTTAGTACTTTTTTCGTTAGTTAATTCTATGGCATATTTATTTGTGTCTATAATAAAGCCTAGGAATTTGCACCTGGTGGATGGGACTAATTCTGACTGTTTATAATTTACACAAAAGCCTAGCATCTCTAGCAATTTGATTGTTTCATTGACATTTTGAATGCATTTTTCCCGAGACCTTTCAATACATAAAATATCGTCTAGATATATTATGGATGAGAACCATTTGTTTCTCAAGTATTTTATCACTACTTTCATAATCTTCGTAAATACAAAAGGAACTGAGCACAATCCAAAGGGTAAACAAACAAACTCGTATAGTATATCGTTAAACTCAAATCTTAGGTATCTCCTACTATTCTTATGAACCGGTATAAAGAAATAAGCATCTTCCAAATCGATTGATGCAAAAAAATAGTTTGGAAAAATCAATTGTACCGCGATCTTTAAATCTTCAATTTTAAAATGTTGTTTTATCACATGTTTATTTAACCTTTTCAAATTGAGTATAAATCTGTTCGATCTGCTGGCTCTTTTTCTCAAAAAATAAGTCGATACAACCTGATCTTTGCATTCGGTACACATTTGCACAGCTCCTTTTTCACCAGTTCTTCTATGGCAAATTTTAAATCTCGTATGTTTTCCTCGTCGTTAACACACGTGGTTTTAGCTATCTTTCTTACATGAATAATATCATTTTTAATCGGAATTTTATAACCCAAAATGCTCGTAACCTCGGTCCACTTTTTTTAAAAGTGTTTTAACCTTCCGCTTTCGAACTTACATTATTTATCCATTTTCTTTTTCCATGGAGCTTTCTGGCTAGGTGTTGGCTAAGCTTTGTAATTTACAAACTGCTGCCTGTTTTTGAAGAATAGCTTTGGCCTCTGACGTCCGTTAATATATGTATTCCCCGACTGCCCCGCTTGTTGACGTCCCCCAAGTGGAGCTTTGTAGTTTAAATTTTGTTTAGTTGTAGCCGTTTTTATTGTTGGGTGGACCATCAGCTTTTCACCCATTTTGTCTAAAGCCGTGGCTTCCTTTATTTTCTCCGCCAATTCCTTCCCGTAAAGGAATTCGTCAATTTTCGTATCTTTCAATATTGCCTTCGTTTCTTTTGATAAGCGCAGCTCTATAAAGGCCTTTCTGCTCTTAGATTGTTTGTGAACGATCTGGGTTAAGATTTTCGCTACATCGCGTTGTTGATCCAGCAAGTCCTCCAGGTCGACTCCCTCGTCCTTGTTATCATATACGTGCGTTAAGATGGAGCCCATGATTGACAGTGCCATTACGGGCCAATTTTGAATTTCAAGCACATGGTTGTCTTGCGCTATGGCGTAATCCTTCATCGTCGTTGCAATTTGTTTGTTTAGTATCGGCCCTTCGAGCTCTTTAACGCAAACATATTTATGTTTTAGGGCCTCTGCGTCGTCCTTCTTCAACTCCTCGTTACAAAAAAAAATCCATCTTTTCAATAGTTCCGGCTTTACTGTCAGTATCACGGCTCGGGATTCGGTTGGGTCTTCTCCGAACTATAAAAACAACATATAGACAAACAGAAGTTTAGTCTCGGCTATTCTCAGTTTATGCACTTCTGAATAATAATGCGTGTTATCATTGAAATTAACATGGTACAATATTTTTTCTATATTTCGTTTTACAGCCCGGTAAACACGAATTTATGTATTTGGCCCTTGTCTTGAAACACAACAAGCACGGCCTCTGTATTCGTCTTTGTTTTGCCACTCAATAAACACAGACGCATATACGCAGTTCCCGTCTAGCCACTCAAACAAGCACCGAACGTGCTATATTTGCCACCTAGTGAACTCAATGAGTGAGATATCGAATTTCACCTTCCCGCTTGCGATGCTCTCTCGCGCTACGATCTTTCCCGGTATGCACCTAATAGTAACATCTTCCCGCGTGTGCATATTTCACTTTACTTACGTAATGAAACAATTCCTCAACTGATGCATCCTCTCCCTCGAGTCCACCGGCATCGTCTCCCGGTTTCTTGTTCCCATCGATGTCTCTTTGGTCACTATTCGGTTTGTTCTCATCGCCTGGCTTTCCGTCGCCAGCTTCTTTGTCTTTGCCGCCATCTTAGGAAGCCTTCCCTGCTTCCTTGGCGATGATCATATCCACCTTCTCGTTCAAACGTTTCAACTTCTTTAGGATTTTTTCCAACTCCTCCTCCTTCACGCATGATCTCTTATTTTTTGACATTTTTGCTAAAAGATTTCCTAAAACCTTTTTGCAACGCCGATCGCGACACTGTACACGTGCGCTACGTTGCGCACACGAAAGAAAAGTGAGGTTACCAAGGCCATGGATAGTGGGGGTAGCCGATCAGTTTTTAGACTCTGAAATCATGTGCTGACTGACGAACAGAAGAGGAACTACACTGGTAATGTAGGAGAGCGAGGACGCAATATAATTCACTTTTTCGACAAACTTCTCAAATATGTAGGAAATAGACATTTCACATGCCGAATATTGCTTTCTGAGGTACTTTTGCCATATAAATTTGTAACGTACATGATCGTTAGTTCATCAGCTTTCGACTCTTGTATACCTTTTAGGATGAATCGTTAATTAACATTGTAATAATAGCAACAAAAGCGTTAAATCGCGACCAGCATATTTGTATGCGAGTTATTTTGTTTACCGGGGCTCTAACCATTATCCATTATTTGTTAAGCATCGATAAACATTCGTATTTTATCAGTTTTGCGAAAATTGATTCTGAATAGCGGCAAAACATGTAAATTAAGTTTCAGCATATAACAGTATATCTATAGCAATACTGGCGCTCGGACGAGTGAAGGGGGCAACTCGCGGCTTCAGCATCGGAGCAGTTCCGCTCACCTGTATATAAGAGCGCGTCATTCCGGAAAAAAGTTTCATTCTTCCACTGAAGCTGGAGCTAGAAGGAGCAATAAGTCTCCGAGCTAGCAGAAGACTACAGGGAAGCGCTGGCGCTCTGGAAAGCCCTGAATATGGAGCAATGAGTCTCCGAAAGGGAATACGACTAAATGCGAAATAACAGCGAAAAGTTTTCTGCCTAATGGTCATGTCACATATTAGAATTTTAAATAAATGAAGTTAATTAAAAATTCTAAATTTTTCTAACGAAATATTCCCTTAGCGAGATGCAAATGTTCTGCATTGTGTCAGACTGAGCGCTCGCACATCTCTTCTTATATGGTGAACTACCTCTAGACTCATTACGTGGTCTAGAAGGGAAAAAGCGATTTTCCAAGACAAAGAACAAAAAATAAATTCTAGATTTTCAGATAAATAGGTAAGACGTAAACACATAGCATTGCGTCCATGTTAAGCGCTCACGCATTTTTGTTTCCTGAATACCTCGAGATCCAGTGTGTGATCTCGAGTGGAAAAGGTTTTAAAATCAAAAAATAAATTTAGTTTTTCAGCTCGATTGTTCTTTACCAGACATTAGATCCTGATAAAGAACAATCTTCAGTACGTGAGGATCAAGTAGCCGTCCAAAATGAAAGTCATCATATATTCGGAAACGCATTGCGTCTTTTTATGAGTAGAGAATCATTGCATCGTTCATTGTGTCACGATTACTTCATTTTCGTTGCCGAACATATAAACTGCACTACGTCATTGTATATAGAAGTGACTATTAAAAATACCTCAGTTTTAATTTACTCGCGACATACTTCGATCTATTCGCCCGGTATCACAGACCAACTCAAATTTAAATAATTTATCATTCAAATTTTTTTTTTACCTCTCGGCTCTTTTCTTTCTCTGTTGCGCGGAGGCGGGGGCGTTTCATACTCTAGGGTATAGTCTACACGATACAACTGTTAACAAAATTTTCAAATTTGATTTTTAATTAATAATTCACAAATTAATTAGGGGGAAGGAATTGTATTTTTAGTGGCGCAAATATGCACAAGAGCACATAAAATATCTGAGATTTTTAAATGCATCCAGCTTTTTCTCTATGATTTTTTATAACACAACAACAAAGCGGCGGCTCTATAATAAAATGACGATGGTTTTTGTGCAATAGCATGATATTAAACTTCATGATTTTTTTCAATATTATAATTTTTGTTCTAGAAAAGAATAAACTTTATGTAAAAATTTTATAAAATAAAAAGAACTCAGAATACGTACACATTTTTAAAAAGATTTTTGAGCCATTTTTTAATTTTTCAAAAATTGTGAAAATTGAAAAAATTCGAAATTAGCTCTAAACTTTATTCAGGGGTTATGAGGATTAAAATTCTGAAAATATCGATTTTTTATTCACTTTTTTTACAGTTAATATGTCTGTAGAATATGGTGCTTAAAGCCGTTTTGTGATAAAACAATTTGCCTCAAAGATACAAACTCAAAACTGATAGGTGTTTTTCTAGCAATGTGCTTGTTGGCTTTATTGATCTCTTTGTATTATAAATCAGAGATTAGAAATTTCAAAAATTTTACATTCAAAATTGCTGAGCCGTATCAACTTGAATATTCTTATATTATCTTATATTATGTTGCGTATGTTTACATAAGTAACATTCACTATAATTACTAATATTGTGAATATATGTTTAATTAATTATATCAATTTTATATTTTCATGAATCTGTTTCGCTTAGTCTGAGACCAGGCTCATAAGGAAGATTTAGCACTTTGATTCATCAGGATTGATAGTATGGTTCCTTCAAAAACTTGCGGCAAGCAAACAAAAATGATGAAAATCATGGTTTTTGGTAACTAAATACCTTGAATTGTTTTTAAATATTATACTCACATAATGCATAAAAGTAATGTATAATACTTATATATCAAAGCAAAAATATTCTTTTTAGAGCACCTACATATATATTAATTTTTTACAGCGGTAATAATTTTTCTTTTTTTTCAGGTTCTAACACTATCATAATTCCATAATGGAAAGCCTGTTGCACAATAGAAATTGTTTATAATTACTCAAAGAAAACGTATGTGCTTTTTTAAGGTGTTAGGACAGGGTTAAATCCTGAAAAAAGACATAAATAGATTAGTGCATGTAAAAAATTCATATATAGCAAAGCTGTAAAAATTATAATTATCCTTCTAAATATAAGTGTTATAGGTGGACTAATCTGGCTGAAGTTATAGAGACACCTTTGGGAGATATTGCTTCACAAACTAAGTGGGGCAGAACTGGAAAAGGTAAGTTAAAAGTGAATGTTATTTATATTGACATACAAAACATGCATTATGATTACTAATATTGCCAATATAAGTATAATTAATTATTTGAATTTGATGTTATTCCGGAATCTGTTCCTCTAAGTTTGTTTCCACACTTATAAATAAGATTTCCCACTTTGGTTCAGCTCAATAGATGGACCGCTTCCTCCAGAAAACTGTGGACCGTAGACAAAAATAGTGAGAGTCATGATTTTTGGTAAGTAAATTGTTGTAACTGTTAAGCAATATTGAACACACTTAATGCATCTTTTTATGCATAAAAGTGGTGTGTAACAGTTATATTTAGAAGGAAAATTATAATTTTCAGAGCTTTGCTATATATATTTTTTTTATATGCACTAATCTATTTATGTCTTTTTTTAGGATTTAACCCTCTCATAACCACTTAAAAAAGCACATACGTTTTCTTTGAGTAATTATAAACAATTTCTATTGTGCAACAGGCTTTCCATTATGGGATTATGATAGTGTTAAAACCTGAAAAAAAAGAAAAATTATTACTGCTGTAAAAAATTAATATATATAGGTGCTCTAAAAAGAATATTTTTGCTTTGAGATATAAGTATTATACATCACTTTTATGCATTAAAAATATGCATTATGTGAGTATAATATTTAAAAAGAATTAAAGGTATTTATACCATCAATCCTGATGAATCAAAGTGCTAAATCTTCCTTATGAGCCTGGTCTCAGACTAAGCGAAACAGATTCATGAAAATATAAAATTGATATAATTAATTAAACATATATTCACAATATTAGTAATTATAGTGAATGTTACTTATGTAAACATACACAACATTCACTTTTAACTTATCTTTCCCAATTCTGCTCCACTTACTTTGTCAGAAAACCTATTCCAAAGGTTTCTCTAAAATTTGTACCCAATTGATCCACCCGTTGCTGTGAAAACCTGCGGTAAGTAAGTAAATCATGAAAAAGTAAATCTGAGTAAAATGCATTTAAAGTTTTACTTAATATTTAATAAAATAAAGTGTACTTACAAATACTCTTAGCATTTAGGCCTAATATAATCCAAAATTACTGTATGTATTTTCTGGAAGATGATTACTGGAGAGTGGTCTGCTGAAACAAAAAGTGAAAATAGGTTAAAAAATTAAATTTACAGATATTTACAAATTTTTATGTTTCAAACTCAAAGTTTGACAAATTTGTATGAAAAATTTTTCAACATACTTTAAGATAATGTATGTTTAAAATGTATCTTTTAAAAAAAATCCAAACAGTTAAAAATATATTTACCAATGCTGTTGCTCACCCATGCAGTAAAGGAGCAGAAATACATACTAGAAGCTAAGAAGTTTTTTGTCCAGATGTAATTTATGAAAAGTAGGTTAGAGAACAGCTGATAAGCTATTGAGCTAGCGGCAGACTCAAGCATTGTGACTGAGACTAAGAGTACAAAAAAACAGCTCTGCTCTGATCGAATTTTTTAGGCTTCCCCGGCGCTAGTTCGCGGTAGCGAATGGATAACTGCGCTGCGTTGCTCCTTAGCTTTTCTACCTTATGACTCCTGGAAACACCAGCGAGTATATATACTCGTGAACCTTCTTCATGGTTCAGATGGTATCTGGGTGAACATTCTTATCGACGGGCAATCCGTCACAATTTATAATACAAAAAACAAACCCTATCCATGTATACTTGGAACTACATTGCCGTTCACCAACCCCGGTTATTGTCTTTTGCATGTTTACTTATTAATATTATTCTTCTGAAATTATAAGCGAGAACAGATACAATGGTAGATCTGTGTATTTAGATACATCATAGTATATCTTAGTATATCGGTACTCCTCTCTCCTTTTTTCATTTACTGTTAGATCCTAGCCTATTCGCATACTGCTTGGTATTGCAAACTGAAATATAATATGCGATAGCATCCTTCGTATTTGTTCTTCTTAACACTTATCTTAATGAAAAGATCAATTTTTTTATATGAAAATTCAAGGTTTTTTACGTACTTTAAGATGCACTTTACTGCGTCTCTCTAACATTAAAATTGACGAAAATAAAAATTATTTGTTGTTAAAAATGTTGTTAAATATTAATTTTTAAAAAGGTTCTTGTTAGTATTTATTAAGTACTTCATAAGCTGTCGATTAAAGGCACTTGAATCAAGTTACCGCTCCATGGGCAATTTGGAGATGAATTTGAAATTTTGAGATAAATAATTTTGCAATGAGACGCCATTTTGAGATATCCAGATCGGACAATGACTTTTACATTGTTCGTACTATAACTCATTATTGAGTACTTATTCAACGAAAAATATAATTTTTTGTAAAATCTGTGACAATATAAAATTAAAAAAAATTTTTTTTCGTTTAACAATTTAACGACTAATAAAATTAATTTTGCGGTCGACAATACATGTATATTATATGAAATTCAATTCTGAATAACTTTCATCTCTATCTTTTTTTACGTGAAATGAGTTACAAAAAAGATATTCGCGAAAAACTAAAAAAAAATGAATTTTCGGAATTCTTTTTGCAATAATAACAATTTTCCCGACCTGGCCCGAAGTCGAGACTTTAGGGTCATTTTGAGTAAGTCACCTATAACATATTGCAATCATAAAAGTAAAGTTAGAAGAAACTTAATGATATTCCATTTTTGAACTCCCTGACGCCCGGACTAATATACAACTATCAGGATACAAGGAAAGAATTTTCTTGTGATGACAAGCTAGTGAAGTGTAAGGTTTTAATGATTTTTCATGCAGGAAAGTTTCTATTTTTCCATGTGACAAGCTAGCGAAAGTGTTTTATTTTCATCGTTTAAGTATCGAAGAAAGTTTTTACAGAATTTGCAGTCGATGTTTTCCTATTTCTATTGGGAGGTTACGCAACTGTCAGGTTATATACGATTGGAATTCCTGTGACCAGCTGGTGAAGTGAAAAGTATTTTTATCAAAGGGAAATTTATTATTAAGTTTAGAATAATAGCTGGTTTAGAGTAAGCGTGTTCTTATTTTGATTCAAAGATTATGCTACCTACGCCACAAGATTTGATCATTATTAAGGTAACGTGTTTGGTTCAATTAATCAAAGGGATTAATTAATTTTGAATGCCTCATAACTTCAAAATGTTTATTCGTTAGACAAATGCCTGCTTAAGAAATGAAAAAGAGATTGCATTGATAGTTTTAGTTTAACTGTCTATACTGAAATGTATAATTATAAGTATCAATATGAAAATCAAAATTATCAGTTTTTAGATACAGTTAATTGCACGTATTTTTTTAAAATGTTAAAACCAATTTGTATACCAAATTTCAGCCTTCTAACTGTAATAGATTTTAAATGAGGCACAGACGATAATATTGAAAATGCTATCATAACTAGTGGATATCTAATTATTTCACTTATATTCCTCGCACTCATTTAATATCTATCATAGTTAGAGAGCTGAAATTTGGTATCCAAATTTGTTTTAATATAGATGTAATTACTTTTCATATATAGATAATTTTCATATACATGCTTATTCCATCGATTTCATGGCTTTAGGATCTAAATTGTCAGGTGCATAACTATAAAAATCAAAACTATAAGTTCTTAGATAAACTCAATTGCATGTATTGTTTTAGCATGTTAAAACAAGCTTTTATACCAAATTTCAGCCTTCTAGCTATAACAGCTTTTAAATCAGGCGAAGACCGAAATATTCAAAATGTAGCTATCGTAACTAGTGGATGATTACTTATTTCAATTATATTCTTCGCACTCATTTAATATCTATCACAGCTAGAGGGCTGAAATTTGCCACACAAGTTTGTTTTAACATATTAAAACAATACATGCAATTAACTTTATCTAAGAACTTATAGTTCTGATTTTCATATTGTTACCTACCTGAAAATTTAGACACTAAAGGCATAAAGTCAACAGTGTAAGTATTTATATGAAAGTTAAAATTATAAGTTCGTAGACAAGGTTAATTGCATGTATTTTATGCAACTTATAATAAACTAGACATAGCTGGAACATTTATCACGTTTAAACCAGCAACATTTATTATGATTACGTGTTAATAAATTATTTATAAAAAATGCTGGAAGAACTCAATTGACAAGAACAGTAAATGTATCCATTTAGTAATGGATCACTAAATATATGAACTTTAACAAATTTTATCTAGTGTAATCAAATTTTATGTTTAAAAAGTGTTTCTGTCATTAAATTTATTATGGTCACGTATTATAAAATTACAAAATTAAAAATTAAAAAATATAACAATCGCAAATGTGTGTACTACCTGTAGGACAATGTTTGATAATTATTAAGATTAGGCGCTTAAAATAATCAGATTTAAGCTTTCAAAATTTTAAAACTCCAAGTTCGTCCAACCAATAGACATGAAAGTTGTTATGGAATTCCTTTGACTAATTTACTAACTGAAAAATTAGTTCCTTTCAATTGTAAGAGAGAAAGAAGTACAATCAACATTCAAAATATGAATTAGCGTGCTTTTTTTTCAAAGGAAGTATACCTTTTGCTATCTAGAATGTAAAAAGAGTATATGAGTTGTCAAGCCCATTTGTCCAAAAGATACCATGATAAATTTTAAATTGTTGCCATTAACCAGTTTTAAAATATTAACATTTAAAAGTATTAAAATTAGAATATTCAAAACTAGTCAATGGTATCAACTTAAAATTTTTCATAGTAGATGGTATACTTCCCTTGAAAAAAAGTATCGCTAATCCACATTCTGGAAGCTAGTTGTCCTTCGTGCTCTCTGGAAATTGAAAAGAACTAAATTTTCAGTAAGTAAATTAGATTCCACAGAGATTCCATGACAACTTTCAGGTTTATCCATTGGACGAGCTTTAAGTTTTTAAATTTTGAAAGCTTTAATCTTTGATTATTTCAAAAGTCATCCAATGAATATATACAATTTCATAAACTTATTCTGTGTTTAAATTAACTTTTATTTTTCAGATTTTTATGTTTAAGTAATTCATTTATATTGTAACAGCTAATTATTCTATCATAATAATCGCACAATTTTTTCTTGTATACACGATATCATGGGGCAACATATATATTAAGATAGTAGATAATCAAAGATTTTAATTCAAAAATATTTGACCTAAAGCATAATATTCCCAGTAATAATATTACCCATACAATTACATTAATGGATTTGACTTATAACGAAAAGCTAACTTTTTATACTACATTTCAGATGTATTTGTGCACTTTCTTTACTCTTAATCAGAAGATACGTGTCTCAGCAATTTTATTATTTAACACCATAAACCCTTACAAACTACTAAATAATTTCAAATCTTTTTTTTAATTAATTAAAATCCTGTAATATTTTAATTTAATTTATTGTTTACATGCATTACCTTATGTTATATTTGATTAATTAACGTCTAACATTTTTTATATTCTTTTCCATCAGGAAAAGAATATATGTAGTTAATTTATCAGTAATGCATTATATATTACACATCTTATTTTATCTACTCAGCGGATGAAATCCCTTTCACACATTAAAAATAATAATTATAGTGGTAAACAAGGCTACCACAGTAAACTCTGTTGATCATACGTTGCTTTTTCATCCTAAGTACGTCGAATCACCTGTAACAGAGAAGGAATCAATTATTTTAAATCAAAGAATTATGTTGTTTTATTTTAAAGTTAATTTAATTAAAGATAATTGAAGTATACGTATCTGATATAGTGAGATCCATTGACAGTATATTTATATCCTTATCCATCATTTTTGTAAATGAACTTTTGCACTTGAAACTTTTTGTAGGTTCTAGACTAAACACTATTGCACACGCGTAGTACGAGTTTTATCGGCTTATAGCGCGTTTTAAATAATATAATTTATCTTAAACTTGGAGTACCCACGCGAAGGTTATTAGCTAGCAGAAATCATCAGTTGACCGATATTTCAAGTTAGACATAATTATAGCACCAAAGTGTGTTGGCACCAGTTGTCTCGAAAGTAACCCTCATAACCGCGCGAAAATTTGAATGTGTAATTTCAGATGAAATAAAGTGCTTAAAAATAAAAGTGAATTTAATTATAATTATAAATATTTGGTTATGTCTCGCTCGTACACTATACTAAATAATTTTATTTCAGGTGATAGGATACTACTGAAAATGGCTGTAATAGAAGTAAGAATACCAGTCTGAATAGTTTACGTTGAATAAACGTATTATATATGTAATTTATTATTAGATACCTTTTAAAAGTAGTGAAATCTCCACCCCCCCCCCCCGCAACAAAAAAACTTTTCAAGGTAAATGGCTGGCAAGTATAAGGTTGCTTTTTTAGGTAAAAATTAAAAATGAATTTCAAACTCTTAATAACATAAAGTGAATAACCCATATGTGGTCAAAACTGAAAGTGTTTTTTCTATATATCTATTTCAGTATGTAAATTTAAATTTCATTTTCAACTCTCGATAACCTTTATATAGCCAAAATCCTACGTATCTTATCCTGACGGTCATTTCAGGTTATATAAATTCACGATTTAGATTAGATGATTGAGGCTATATTGTATACGGTTATTAATACTTCCCTTACTAAAGAGTGATAACAATAGTATTTATAAAATAGTGATTAAGAAGGTATTTATAATTAGTTTAAAAAATAATTATGTTATATGCGTAAAGATCTTTGCGCTAACGGTCTATTGGACAGACTACCATTTCCTTTGGGTCAATTCTCTATAATATATCCATTTTATAAATTTCAATTTGAATTTTAACTAAAGAAAGTTGTGATATCAATAAATAAATTGGCATGTTTCTTTATAAAAAGCAATAGATTTGAAAAAAATAAATGAGTGTTTAAATGGGGGACGGAATATCAATGTATATATATATATATGTGTGTATATACATGACTGCAATGTACACTACGAGGCAATATTCATAAATGCGTTAATTATTATTTGTATTTAAGGGGTTATGACAGTGTTAAAACCTGAAAAAAACGAAAAATTGTTAGTGTTGTAAAAAATTAATAGACATATAGGTGCTCTAAAAACTATATTTTTGCTTTCAAATACAAGTATTATACATCACTTTTATCCATAAATAATATACAAAAAGTGAGTGTAACATTTAAAAACAATTAAAGAAATTGCTTACCAAAAATCATGATTTTCATCACTTTTGTTTGCTTGCCGCATGGTTCTGATGGAACCGTACCATCAATTCTAATGAATCAAAGTGCCAAATCTTTCTTATGAGTCTGGTCTCAGACTAAGTGGAACAGATTCCTGAAAAACACAAAATTAATATAATTAATTAAACATATATTGACAATATTAATAATTATAGTGAATGTTACATATGTAAACATACGTAACATTCACTTTGAACTTATTTTTGCCAATTCTGCTCCACTCAGTTTTTGACCGTACTCATTAGGAAGGTTTTACACTTTGGTTCATCCGGATTGATGTTACGGTTCCTTCACAAAGCTGCGGCAAGTACATGAAAAGCATGAAAAAACTAAATTTGAATAAAAGGCATTTAAAGTTTATAATGTAAATCATACAAATGAACTCAGCTATACTTACAGAAACTATGTAGCATAACTTGATTTGCTTTTGGTACTCAAATATACATATAATAAAGTATATTTGGTGGTATGCGCATATCATGCTGTGTGATAATAGCATTTAGAAGCTGGAAATAAAATTAAAATTATCGTTAGCTATTCATAATCAAGTTATGTTTATGAATTACAATTACATGCAATACTTACCATTATTAAATGCACTTCAAGTTATTAAAAAGTATGCAAAATACTACTTCAGACAGTCAATATAAACTCCCATCTTGCTGGCTTACACCCGTATACCTAAAAGCAAAAAATAAACCAACAAAGAAAAAGCTCATTATGAACACAATTATTACTAATTAGTTTCCAATACTTATCTGAATAATTTTTGTATTCTGCAGAAGCTCTTGCACTTTTACAACACCACTGAGGTTATAAGCATTGTTACAGCAGCCAGCAGACTAACTGCACTGATCTAGTTTCTTGGATGAAAAACAGCTGTTTGGCTGCTTTCTGCTGCTTTACAGAAAATTCTACTATACCGATCAAACAGTAATCTTCATTCTCGACCGGACGCTGTGAGGTACAACCTGTCCGAGTGGCAAATTCAAATTTGTTGAATGCCTTTACTTTAACGCATTGAGTTTATTAACATAAAATCACACATAGAAAAATTAATTTTACGGATTTTTTTTATTTTACGGAAATAATTTCATAACTCTTGAGAAAAAAACGGTTTGTAAAACGGTTTTTAAGTCGTATTTTTAGTAAGATTTCTCATGAAATAACTCTGTAAAAAGTGTGGTAGAACAATCCTTTTCACAAGTTTGGCCTAATTAAAATATTTAAAAATCACGATTTTTCAAAAATTTACTTGAAACAGATTTATCAGTTTTTTGTCGATATTTTCAAGGCAAATTTTTTTAGCAAAAAACAGCTTTCAGGACCATATTCTACGGACTATTAACTGTGAAAAAAGTGAATAAAAAAAATTAATATTTTCAAAATTTTAACTCCTTCATAACCCCTTAAGTAAACACAAAACATGTTATATAAAATAATACATATAATACAAAAATATAAGTTTATTCATGTTATCATTTTCATAAAAAATGATGTTCTTCAATCATTTTATGACATGATAAACATGCTAATAATAGGTGGTAATATCATGTGTTTGTCCGAATTTATATTGTAATATAATAAGATTGTTTCGCTTCATGAAAAATCAGAATTATAAAATTAAATAATTTTTATTATTTCCTTTTTCTGTTGTCATTTGTGGAAGCACCAAGCGGATGTATACTATATTCTAGTTAGTGATACAGTAAATGTGTTGTTATTCTTATTCCATCAAAATGTATAACATGTTTTCAGGACGATTATTTATAATTAAATATGAGATTTAAATATTATGTTATTAACTTATTAGGTATCATCCTCTTCAATAAAAAAAGGAATAATTTTCCATACAACAAATCTATCTCACATGTTTAAAAAATCAGGAACATTTTCTATCACGTAGAACAAAATTTTTTTTTGGAAAAACTTGCCGTCCCGTCCTATCATACGTAACGATGGATATCATCTTCAAGGTACGCATGGTTAACCAAAGCAATTCACAGTTAACGAAACATCGTTGCAAATATTTAAGTAACCGATATTTCATTCATTATCTGTTCACTAACATTCTTATTAAATTTTTTAAGAAATGAAACTAACTAGAATATAGTGTACATCCGCTTGGTGCTTCCACAAGTGACAACATAAAAAGGAAATAATAAAAATTAATTAATTTTATAATTCTGATTTTTCATGAAGCGAAACAATCTTGTTATATTACATTATAAATTCGGACAAACACATGATATTATCACCTATTATTAGCAAGTTTATCATGTCATAAAATGATTTAAGAACATCATTTTTTATGAAAATGATAACATGAATAAACTTATATTTTTGTATTATATGTATTATTTTATATAACATGTTGTGTGTTTGCTTAAATAAAAATAATAATTAACGCATTTACGAATATTGCCTAGTAGTGTACATTGCAGTCATATATATACATATGGGTAGTGTACATTGCAGTCATATATATACATTTGACCCTATCGAAAAAAATTTTTAAAATGTTCCTAAGAGACATATGAGTATCCCTGAATTTTTTCAGATTTTTTGCATCAAGTATCTTCGAGTTACAGAGGGTCAAAGTTGATGAAATCATGTTTTTTTGCTTTTTCTGGCTACTTTCATTAATTTGTAGATCCTCAGGGAAGCATTTTTGACTATAGGAATATATAACATTTTTTTCTGCAAATCTTCTAAACTATTAAAAAAAATATTTTTGATGTCGTATATATATGTTTTAAGAAAGTTATAAGTCATTTAAGCTTTAAAATCAAGTTTTAGGAAAGATCGATCGTCCGTATCATAACCAAAAAATTCATTAAGATATCTTATTTCAATTCAAAAAAGTCTGCGAAAGACCCAGAATGTCAGAGGCCTTGGTTTCTCTGTAAAAAATCATTATATCCGTTCATATATGAAAAAATTTAGTTTTTTTGCTATATCGAAGAATTTAACCAATTTTATCAATTACGTAAATTTTTTTATAATAATTTCAATCATTAAAAAAATGATAAGGTTAGTGAAATGCTTCGATATAGCAATAAAACTAAATTTTTTTCATATATGAACGGATATAATGATTTTTTACAGAGAAACCAAGGCCTCTGACATTCTGTGTCTTTCGCAGACTTTTTTGAATTGAAATAAGGTATCTTCATGAATCTTTTGGTTATGATACGGACGATCGAACTTTCCTAAAACTTGATTTTAAAGCTTAAATGACTTATAACTTTCTTAAAACATATATATACGACATCAAAAATATTTTTTTTGAATAGTTTAGAAAATTTGCAGAAAAAAATGTTATATATCTCTATAGTGAAAAATGCTTCCATGAGGATCTACAAATTAATGAAAGTAGCCAGAAAAAGCAAAAAAACATGATTTCATCAACTTTGACCCTCTGTAACTCGAAAATACTTGATGCAAAAAATCTGAAAAAATTCAAGGATACTCATATGTCTCTTAGGAACATTTTAAAAATTTTTTTTGATAGGGTCAAAAAATCGACCGCTCGATTTGTCAGAGAACCACCCATATATATATATATATATATGCATTGATATTCCTTCTCCCATTTAAACGCTAAATAAGCGTTTCAAAACTATTGCTTTTTATAAAGAAACATGCCAATTTATTTGAGATTTAGAGAATTGACCCAAAGGAAATGGTAGTCTTTCCAATAGACCCTTAGCGCAAAGATCTTTACGCAGAAAACATAATTATTTTTTAAACTAATTATAAATACCTTCTTAATCACTGTTTTATAAACACTATTGTTATCACTCTTTAGTAAGGGAAGTATTAATAACCGTATACAATAAAGTCTCAATCATCTAATCTAAATCTTTAATTTATATAACCTGAAATGACCGTCAGGATAAGATACTTAGGATTTTTGCTATATAAAGGTTATCGAGAGTTGAAAATGAAATTTAAATTTACATAATGAAATAGATATATAGAAAAAACACTTTCAGTTTTGACCTCATATGAGTTATTGAGAGTTCGAAAATTCACTTTATGTTATTAAGAGTTTGAAATTTATTTTTAATTTTTACCTTAAGAAACAACCTTATACTTGCCAGCCATTTACCTTGAAAAGGTTTTTTGTGAATGGGTACCTTTTTTCAGTACAAAAGTGCCTGCGAAACTTCTAGTATGTGGTAGGGCTAGTCTGATAAGCTAAAAATTAAATTGTGATGATATATCACCAAAAAGTGATAAATATGCCTATTTTATGCTGCTACTTGTTTCTCTGTGTCGCTAATCGGATCTTTTTCATTCGTGTCTTCAACTATCATTGAATTTTCTCCCACTTTTATTGTTTTCTGTACTATTTTTCTTAAGAAAGCTTTGGCTTCCTCTTTTGCATCATCGTATTGCAAACATTTTTGGGCATAATAATTAGCTTGATCCATCTCTTCACATTTTAAATGGTAGTGTGTTAAAAACTTGTAAGCATGGTTAAGTTCAGCTGTGTCGGTCTGTCCTCATTTCTAAAATGATCTGTTACAAAATCTGTGTAAGCTGCTGCAGCATTATCGTGCTGCTTTAATTTCTTATACAGCTGGGCCAAATGTGTAAGAGCTGTCCCCTCAATATCACTAAGATTACAAGCTTTATTATAAAATTTTCAGGCTTTAGGTATTCTGTCTTATTTCTCACAAGATTCTGCTAAAGCCAGAACCATCCTGCTGTCCCGAGATCTTAACAGTTGAGCTTGCTTATAATAATACCAACCATAATATGGCATTTTTTAAATTTTGTAGGTTTGACCTTAACCATACCAAGCTCTGTAATCCCTTTTGTTGACTTCAATAGCTTGACGGTAACTGTGTATAGCACCATTAGTATTTTTCATTTCCATAAATTCGTGTCCTAGCAAAGTCAATGCTGACAAATTCTGTGGGTTTAATATTAAAGCTCTATGAAAATACATCACAGCCTTTTGATGCTCTGCTCTTAAACTATAATAATTACCTACTATACAAGATGTTTCTATTCTATACTTATCAATTTCAGTTGCTCTATGAGCTAAATAATCTAATTCATTCTTCAATTCTTTTACATATAGCAAATTTGAATATGTATCCATATTGTCAAGGCGATAAAGATCATCTTCGATAATTTACTTTAATGTTGCTATTGCATTTTCTATACCTCTTCTATAATGTACAGTAATTGCAGTTGAACAAGAACATACCCATTCTTTTAGAAGCCCATCGACTGTTAATCACAATACAATGCTAACCCTTCATCAAGCAGTTGTAATTCTAAATACATGTGTGCCATGAAAAAACGTTTAATCCAGTGATTAGGTAAAATCAATCCTTTAAGTTTATCTCTGTCTGTTATTAAACTTTGTAATTCAAGCCATGTTCCCCAGTGCATAGGTTGCTTATGAATAGATTGTACTAAAATGTCAACTGCTTCTTTTGACAGCTGTAAGCTTTGCAAAATTACGCCATACTAGTACAAGCCATATCCATCAAGGTTTTCAGCAACGTGTTGTTTTCTCAGTTCACTACACAAATGTTTTAAGCTACTATTTTTCAATGGGTCAGATGGAAAATTTTTTGGTTGTCGGAGTCCGGAGCGAACTTTCACTTTTGCTAATTAAGGTCTAAATATATTATAATATAGTTGTAACATATATATATATGTGTTTAAAAGTATTTTTTTGTAAAATAGACATAATTTACAAAAAAAGTGTTCTATATTATTTTGCTGAAAAATCCATCCCTGATGAGTTATGAGTTTTTGAAACTCAGCAAAAAATGCAAAAAACCTAATCTTACCAACTTTGACCCCCTGTAGCTCTAAGATAATCGATGCGAAAAATCTGAAAAAATTCAGGTAGGTGTATTTCATCAAGAACAAGTGATTTAATGTGTTTAGAAACAAAAATAAATTTGATAAATTTGATTTCACAGAGAAACACCCATATATGTATATATATCATACATATATATGTTTGTATTTTATAAAGATGTGTCGCCGCTGATATTTCTGGACGTCCCCCACTCCTCCTCGCGCCCTTGTCTCTTTCTCTCTTCACGTTCTCATTTCCCCTTACGTCTAATGCTTTGGAGACCCCTGAAACTATAATTTTACTTCTTAAACGCTAATTTTGGACACCTCGGAATCTCTCATTTTCGGCACCACTAAAACCCTCATTTTGGGCCACTCTGTTAACTCTATTTATATGAAGGAGACTTGTACTCTTTTCTCATCTCTAGTATTTCTTGGTTGATTTTCAGTTTTATTTGATACAATTTTCATGATTTTTGTTTTGCTGTATTCTATATCACCCGCGAGAATTCTTTCACAATTTTTAATTGAAAGTTCATAGATATCCAAAGCAAATTTTTTCATTTAAATTAAAAGAACTATCAAAATGAAAAACTTGGAGCTCAAAATGACTATGTGGAATTTATCCTTAACATTTTTTCCTCTATAAAGTAATAAAAATTAAATAATTCCCAAGAACAATAGTAGGAGGTAACCCAGGACTCACGGAAAATTCATCCATAAATCAAAATCAAAATTACAACATCTTAATTCAACTGCTGGCGACGTTGTGTTTTATGGTACATACCAGTAATCAAAATTTTCGATATCAAAACTTTACATGGTAACGACATTTTTTCTTCGAGAAAGCAAAGTTACAAATCTAAAGCTGTTTAAAAAATCTATGTCTACGTCTGTTGAAAGGGAGGAGGGATTAATGGCACAAAATTATAAAATTTTAATTTGCTTCTGTTTACTATTCTTTTACTTATTCACAATCTCGCTCTCTTGTGACGCATCTAATTATGTTCAGCACACTTCGATTTTCTCTCGTCCGCTTATTTCATACATTTATAAACACTGTAGACGCTCGTCTTATTCTCAACTGACTTACCTCTATTCGTTCTTTCGTCCCGAAAACGCGCTTTCTCTTTTCCGTTTTCCTTTTCGGGGCTTTTCAGGCCCCCTCGACAACGTATACTTCCAAGCTTGGGCGCAGGTAACTCTTCCGCCGCCCCGGCTTTACTTCCCCTCGACACAGTTACGTCATATACTGCCATTGGAGACCTCTCCGACTACTTACAAGCATCGGCCATCCGCTTCTAAATGAGTATTCACACCTTTTCTTAATAGTGATAGACTTGACAAATTATACGTCGATATACAATTTTTCTACATATGGGTAATTTCCGCTTTAATTCGATCCTGTCCGCAACAAAGTCAAACCAAAATTGGGAGTTAGCGAGCCAAGCAAGTAGATGGTAGAAGTCCCGCTAGTGTATACATAAATACACGAATCCAAACTTATGCTGAAGAAGTCGTACATAAAACCAGACTTATACAAACTTCTGCAGATTTGTGCCGACGTCAGCATAAAAATATAGTGCAAGAATATTTTCATCGAGACCTCTGTAGGCATATGAAATTTTTCATACACGGACCAGGATACTTCAATATATAGAATGCAATATATGGATATGGCGTGGTATACGTGCTGACTTTGCTGTCAGTTTACTGTGTCTTCTAAGTCGATATCACATATTTTTGTGAGGGCATTATTTGTAGGTTAGGCGAACGTTGAGATTAAGAGAATAATACAAAGTAATGTAAGCTTTATTGTCATATCAATACCAATGAAAGGTCTTATGTGTATACATCAAGGACTCTAGAAAAAAAATTTTACGTACGATAAAAAAAACCAAATTTTTCATACGCTACACTGTAATACTTTTCTGGCGCGCCAAAAATTTGTTGGGAAAGTGTCTTTTGCATGCAAAGAATTTTATTATTTATTTATATGCAAAAAGTTAAAAAGTTAGGGGTAGTCAGGCGAAGATTTAGCTTTCTTCTCGTACTTTTGCATATGCGAATTTGGGAATCTTATATTTTTATCTCATAATTTCAGAGAATCATGTATGTTGATAGCCTTGTTATGGAAAATATACAAATTTTACAACAGTGGGAGGAAACCCTTATTTACTGTGAAAAGGCTAATTATCCATACCACAACAATAATAATACCTTCTAATACTTTTCGGCAACGTTTCATGCGATAAGCACATGGTTGTGACAAGACGTTTTTAACATCTTCATATATAATGTCTTAGTAATTTATAACTAGTTTAATGGCTTGACAAGGTTCCACAGTAGAGGACGAAACGTTGCCGAAAAGTATTAGATGGTGTTATTATTGTTGTGATATGGATAATTAGCCTTTTCACAACAAATAATCGTTCCCTCCCACTATTGTAAAATTTGTAGATTTTTGGATATAAGAATGGCGAGGATTAATAATAACTATTCTTCTTATGAAAATTGTACATGATGTTGTAAGGAAGCATATCATACATTGCTCCCCCAACGAGATTTGCTGTCTGAGTAAGGCGAGGGTAGTAATCACCTAAAGGGGCAAGCGTCTTTACTCTCTTGTTGAATATTCGCGATTGTATGCCACCACTATTCACGGTTCAATCTAAAAGAGAAACCATTTTTAAGTCTTGAATAGTGGGCATAAATGCTTGTTCTAAATAAATTATATGAAAAATGAAAAAAATTTTTTTGGCTGAATTAAGAAACGAATAACAAACTTAGGGAATATATAATTTAGTTATGAACATAAGAAAGGAAAATGTTTTCGACAAAAAAAACTGCTAGTAGTTATAGTTACTACTGTAGTTCAAAAGTACTAGGTCTATACATCAATCTGCATTGAATGCATGATATAGTTAACGTCTATTTCTGATAGCGAAGTATCATCATTCTCAAGGTATTAAAAATTTGTGCAAAATTTTTTGTGCAGAACCACCTAAAAATGATCCTAAGATTACTGGAGAGGAGAATATTTACGCCACCGGTGATATTCTCGCGTTGAACTGCACGAGTGACTTGTCGTATCCAGCGGCTCAACTACAATGGTTCATCAACGACGATAAGGTGAGTTCTACTTTTCACCAACCTAGTCCTTTTCATTCTTATATATTATTGTCTCACATTGATTATATTCTGGAGGATAGAGATCATTGTAAATTTTAGCAAATCAGTAATATTGAGTTTTGGATTAATTAGTATGATTGATTACATTTATGAATTTGATGATTATCTGCTATCTGAAAATCTTACGTTTTATAAGGTGTATAGTCATTCTTTTCGTTTCTACATTTCTCTTAACCTAATAGATGATACGCTACGGTACTGTACAATATAGTTAAATCCATCGTCACACGATCTAATCTTCACAAGAATGTTATCGATTGTGAAACCAAGATGTTGAGTTTCAAGCACTGCAAAATCTCTCTCTCTCTCTCTCTCTTTCTCTTTCTCTTTCTCTCTCTCTCTCTCTCTCTCTCTCTCTCTCTCTCTCTCTCTCTCTCTTCCTTTCTCTAGCATCCTACATATAAAATCAGAAAAAGAAATGTATGAGTGCAAAAGAGAAAGAGAGAGAGAGAGAGAGAGAGAGAGAGAGAGAGAGAGAGAGAGAAGAGAGAAAGAGAGAGAGCGTGTCTTATATCGACATGGGAAAAAGTGTTTTCCCATGTCCCCTTTCCTGAAAAATACTTTCACTCTCTCCTCTTCCTTTTCGATGCTTATCTCTTTTGCTTCTATTTAGCTAAAAGAAAGTTCCAAAGTTTCTCGCTCTTTTTCTCTTTCTCTTCTCTCTTCCTCTCTATTCGTCTCTATCTATATAATAGAACTATAGGTATATATAGTGATACTATAGGTATATATAGTGTGACACGGCGGGGCAGGTGGCTGCGGCGGGCGAGAGGAGAGAGGCACGTCGGTGTGTCTCCCGGGGACTTTTTCGCGCTCGCGCGTGGGCCTTCCCCTCCGCGGTCCTGAGTCGAGCTACGGGTCGCGTCTATTATTTTTCCGGGGTGCGGGCGCCTTGACGCGACACGGATGGCTCACTCACAGGCTCGGGCCTCGGCTAAGACTCTTTATTTCACGGGTCGTTTGAGCCGGTAATTTTTGATATAAGAATTTAAACACTTAAACTTAATTGAATTTCCTTTATTACTTCTTACTACACTCGCTGTTCGTAGTCTTCCTCGCGTACGGCCGTTGTCTCGTACTCTGTAAAACGACGACACGAATACAGGCGAGACGCGGTTGTGCGCGGGTGAACAAAGGCTGCTGGACAAACTCTCAAAACTCTGAAAAACTCTGGATAACTCTCCATGCTACTCACTAGGAGGTTGGCTCGGTACTGACTGTTCGCTCACTTGCCTCGGCGCTCTATCTCGCGATCTCACACATACACGCTCGCATCGATGTACAGTCGTCACGTGATCGGCCGCGGCAATTTACAAATTTCTTATCTTTATTTTCTTCTCGCTCACTCTCTGGCTTCGGCACACTCGCTCGCTTAATGCCGTTGTGGAGAGCCCTGGCGCCTCCACTCCGACCGCCAATAACATTTCGCGTTACACACGAGGCTCGGTAGCCTCCACTCTTTCGTGCTCCGCGGCGGCATCGTGCCGTCTCTCTCGCACTCACATACTCTTCGGCACGCGTCGTGCTGCGCGCGCTCACACACACACATACGCACGCGCTCGCTCGCTATAGTATCTGCGGCTCAGCCGCTCGTCGCGCCGCTCGCTGTAGCGCCATGCGCTGGCTACGTTCGCCGTCGCCTCGTGCTCCTCGGCGGTGTCATGGCGGCGGCTGCGGCCCAGCGGTGCGCCTGCTGGCTCTGCGCGCCGCGCGCGGCCGCGTGTAGTAGTCAGCGGCGCTCCCACTCCTCGCGCGCTTTCTCGCTGCTCGACGGCCGTGACGTCACGGCGGCGATTCGGCTGGCTGCTACTCTCGTGCGCTCTCCCTCTCTCTCTCTCTCCTACGGCGCGGCTCAGTGCCGGTGCCTGGCTACGGCTCAGCTGTTTTCTCCTGTAAGCACCCGTTGCCATTAGAGTATATTCTTCTGCTCGGTTTCGGGTGCCTGCAGGAGAGTCACTCAGCTTCTCTACGACGGATTCTCCGTCGCATTCCCCCTTCCAAACCTTCAATGCCCTGCATTGTTAGGTTTTCCAGACTAGGGGTGCTGAGCACTCTCCCGCAGAGAACCTCCCCGACTGTGAGTTAGTGGTTAGTAGCTGTTCTCTCTCCCCTGTGTTGGGTCTCTGCTACCTTCGGGTGTTGCTGAAACGAATAAACTACCTCGGTGTTCCTGGTTTCCGCTTTGAAGTTGTCTCTCCTCCGCTCGGCGAGTCTCTCTTACTCAGTTTCTCTGGGTTATGTCGAGCAGAATAGATATGGATAAAACGGAACAAAGACGCTTATCTTTACTTCTCTCCGCTCTCTCGTGGATCCTCCGGGTTTTCCACACGGTCTGGGGCCCTCTCCGGGATGAAAACTCTCTCCAGGATGGCCTCCCGTAGGTGTCAGGGCAGGTCCTCCACCCTCTCCAAGATCGGGAGGATTTCCGAGGGCGCCATCCGGGCGCTAGCTTCGCCGACGGCTTCAGGGCCGGCCGACGGGGTGAGGGTGCGGGGCCTCGGTATAGGCTATGGCTCGGGGGGGGGGGCTCTCTCGCCTCCTCTTCGGTTGCGGCGCTTCCGGTGTCCTGGGGGCCGGTGTTGGCGGTGTTGGGGCTGGCGAGGCGGCCGGGGCGGCAGTCACCGTCGGGTCGAGCGCGGATGTGGGTGCGGGTGTGCTGAAGGGCCGTTGTCGGCTCTCCTCGAACTCGCGCCCCACCTCCGTCGCTATCTCCCGGTGGCGATCGGCGCACCGTACGCACTCGTCCACCTCCGTCCCGTTGCGGCCGCAGTTGCCGCAGTACTGGCGGACCCGGGGCCGTGGGCAGTCGAGATGTCCGTGCCCCCTCTGCCAGCAATTGAAGCACGTATACGGGGGAGGGTCGAGGGCCGGGTTATACGGTAATGCCCGCAGGCCGTCGAACTTTAACCCCGTCACCTTGACGTGGCTCCTCCTGCCTCGCTTTCTCTCTCGACGCGGCTGTGGTTGCCCCTCCTGGGGTGCCGCGGCTCTCTCCGGTGCAGGTGGGGATGAGGGGGCGTCAGGAGGTGTCTGGGGCACCACCTGTGGGCGCGCGGGAGCAGGTTGGGGTTCGCTCCGGATGGGGGGGCCTGGTGGCGTGGTCTCGCGTGGGCGGCGGGGCTCCTCTACTGCCGGGAAGTAGTCTTCCGCCGTCCACTGCACCGGACCTCGTCCTCGGCGCCTCCTGGAGCGGGCTCTCCTCTCCGGCTCGTGTGGTGGCGGGGGAAGGCGCTCGGCCGGCCGGTAGGTGGTGACCGTGAGGGTGCCGTCCTCCAAGTCCCAGTCCTCCTGCCCCAGTCCACCTTCAAACACCTGCACCGGCGCGTAAGGGCACCGATACTGCGGCTCGAGGTCTTCCTCGCGAAACGGCACATCTATAATCCGCGGCTCGTCCAACCGCCCGTACGGTTGGGGCCGCACCTCCCCTTCTCCCTCTACACCGGAGCTTCGCTCTACGGCTGGCGAACCTACCTCCCCTATCACGCCGGAGCTCTGCTCTACGGCCGGCAGACTCACCTCTCTCGTTGCGCCGGAGTTGGACTCCACGGCCGGCACGTTCCTTCGTCGACCTCGCGCTGGATACTCGTCCAGTCCCATTTGGGTCTGGGCGCTCACGGGAATCCTTCCCGGGTATCCTCGCCAGGGCGCGTACCCAGCCGTGCCCACACCGAGCTGGCTCGTTGGGGACCGTCCCCCGTACCGGGATTAGGCTCTCCGGCCGTATAGGGGGGGGGGGGTCTCCGGTGCCAGACCCGATGTAGAGGGGGTAGCGCTGGCGATGTGCGGGAGCGTCTCGACGGCGCGGGGGCCTCGTCGCGGCTCCTTGGGCCTCGCTCCCTCTAGGGAGTAATCCCTAGCAGTTGGCAGCGGCCCGGGGGTCGTCATCGGAGCGACGGGGTTTTCCGCTTCTCGCAGGAGATCGGCCTCCTCCTCCAGGGAGACGCAACACTGCAGATCTCCCTCCAGGTCGTCCGGTCCCTCAAGGGCTGCCTCATCATCTGAGGCGTCCTGCCCTAGGGGTGCGGGACGGGTGGCCGGCACCTCCTCACCCTCCATGGCCTCGGCGGTTTCTTGGGGCGGCTCCCTTTCGCAGGTAGCTCGGCGAGCACTCGTCTGTCGGAGGAGATCCTCCCTCAGACGCTGCTCTTCCTCCATTTCACCGTCGCAGGCGACACTACGGGGGTTGTAGTCACTCATCCTATAATCAATCTTATTTTATTACGGGTTCGCGGATATTCTTAGGACAGCACAGTTTTCCATCACCTTGTTACTTACATGCGTTACTTCACATAAACATCTGGCACTCACGGCACCTGCTAATCCTACTTTTTGAATACATCGCGGGGGTTCGGGGTAGGAACAGGGAGGTAGCCAGGACGCGGTGGGATGTACTTCCGTAAATCACTAACATGGACTTTGGCTATCTTCCGCCCCTTTCCGCCCTCCGTTTCTAGTTCATATACAAGGGGCGATATCTTCTTTATTATTTTGAAGGGGCCCTCGTATTTCGGCGCGAGCTTAGCTGCGAAGTGCGCTGCTGCATTCGACAGCGGATGCGCTTTCCGTAATATCAAGTCTCCCTCTGAAAACTCTGCAAACTTACGCCCCTTATTATACGCTCGGCTCTGTCTCTCCCTTTCTCTATCGATAAACTTGGCTACAAGTTCGCGCAGGGCATCTAACTTCTTCATCCTTTCTGACCACTCTTCTGGCTTCCCTACATCTACGCTTCGGCTACCCTCCATCTCCTTCTTCCGTCGTAAGCTCCCTACCGGGTTGGGATGGCGACCGAAATTAAGGAAGGCCGGTGAAGTTCTAAGCGTGGCCTGGTTTGCTGTATTGATCGCGTGTCTCAGCTCATGTAACCGCTTGTCCCAATCCTGGTGACTCTCTACGTACATCGCGATCATGGTTTTTAGGGTTCTATTAATTCTCTCCACCGGGTTGGCTTGGGCGTGATACGGGGAGGTCGTGATATGCACGACCCCGTATTCGGCTAAGGCGGGGGTGAGGGTTTTGTTAACAAATTCCGTCCCATTATCGGTCAAGAGGTATTCGGGAGTTTCCCATCGAAAGAGAATCAGTTCTTCGAATGCTTGTAATACGGCTTTTCCATCTGCCTTTTTTAGTGGCTTGACCTCGATCCACCGCGAGAAGAGATCTTCGAAGACTAGCAGATATTTGTTTTGACTTTTACTCCTGGGAAACTCCATCATGTCGGCTGCTACCACTGTCCAGGGCTCTTCAACTATCCTTTTCCCCATTAAATAGCCAGAAATATTCTCGGGCTAGGCGGTCGTATGTTTTGTCGATCCCCATGTGCCCAGAGTTTGCGGCGTCATGGGCAGTCGAAAGTATGCTCTCCTTCTCCTTCTCGGGGACTACAAGCTTCCATCCATCTTCCCCTCGCGTGATAGGCTCTATTATCGGATCTATTTTATACCGGTAAAGTCTTCCGTCGATCACCCACCACTCTGGGAACCTTTTGGGATTTTCTAGGACATCAGCTCTACGGCGGAGATACCAGCTGTCAACTGTCTCTCCCAGGGCGGCTACCTCGGCTTCAAACATACGCGATAGGGCATCGGGTACTTGGTGTTCTTTCCCCGGGCGGTGTTCAATCGCGAAGTACCACTGCTGTATCTCAGCAACCCATCGGGCTAACCTCCCCGTCGGCTCTTTTAAATTTCTGAGCCACTTGAGCGCGCTGTGGTCGGTAATTACCGTAAAGTGATATCCCTCGACGTACGGTCTCAGTTTCTTAATGGCCCAGATCAAACCTAGACATTCTCGCTCGGTGGTGGTGTAATTTCGCTCCGCCTTGGTTAACATTCGACTCACAAACACTATTGGGTGTTCTCCATCGTCAAATTCTTGAGTGAGAACGGCCCCAACCGCGATGTTGCTCGCATCGCACTGTATGCAGAAAGGCTTCGTGAAATCCGGTCTCGCTAATACCGGGGCTGAGGCTAAGGCATTTTTGATACTTTGGAAGGCCTCCTGCTGATTCTCTTCCCATGACCATGTTCGGCTTTTATGGAGTAACGCTGTGAGAGGCGCTTTTAAGTCGGATGCGTCTTTCACAAACTTGTCGTACCATCCAAATAAGCCCAACAATCGGCGGACTTGTGTAGGTGTTTTAGGCACAGGGTACTGCAATATCGGTGCTATTTTCTCGGGGTCAGGGCGTAGCCCTTCTTTGTCGAGGATGTACCCCAGATACTTAATTTCTCCTACACAGAAGTTGCACTTTTTCGGATTGATCGTCAAACCTGCGTCTACCAGTACTTTCAACACGTGTTTAGTCCAATGTTTATGTTCTTCGACGGACTCTGTGGCTATGACGACATCGTCGAGATACCCAAACACAAATGGGGCTACGGCAGGGCCAAATAGGGCGTCCATGAGACGCTGCAGCGTTGCGGGGCGTTGCAAAGGCCGAACGCCATTCTGGTGAATTGGAACAACCCCATGCCTGGCACGGCGAAGGCGGTGTACTTCTTGCTATTCTCCTCCATTTTCACTTGAAAATACGCCTGCCGGAGATCTATTTTGCTGAGGTATTTGGCGTTTCGCAACCGATCGAGGATCATCGTCATAGGTGGCACGGATAACTGTTCTTCTTGGTCACGGCGGCGTTGATTGCGATGTAATTAACGCAAAATCTCTCCGTACCATCTGGCTTCGGCACGAGTACAGGTAGACTGCAAAAGTCACTGGCGGAATTTTCGATGACGCCTAGTTTCCAAAGTTCCCTACGGCCGCTTGTATAGCAGCTAACTTTTCGGGGACTTTGTTATCCACTTTTGACGGATCGGCGTTTCCATTCCGTGAGTTGGATGTGGTGCTCGGTCTTTGTGGTGAAGCCTAGGACGTCCGGAGAGTACTCTGGTAGTGTTTCCTTCACGATTCTGTCTATCTGCTTGTCGATCTTCTACTTCTAATTCTAATATGCCTGCGCACTCAGCGTAGATTGCAGCTACTGGCTGGTCGCTTCGCCGGTCAAACTCCCTCCACGGCCCTGAATTGGCTCTCCACCAGCCTCTATGGTCTGTGTCTATTCTAAACGTGTCGCTGAAGTCTTTCCCCAACAGTATTGGGTGTTGGACTTCCTGTACGGCTCTGGCTGATATGGTACTGGGGATTCCCTCTAAAGGTCGAACCGGATATCCAAATATCCCAGGATTGGTGTTCGGGCTCCCGTGACCGTCTGGATGTGGGCTGTTGCATTGCGAAGCCGACTAGCGAGACGCTGAGCTATCTCTGGTCCTACCAATGATACAACTGCTCCCGGGTCGAAGAGCGCCCTGTATTGCTCCCCTGCGAGGATAACTCGTAAGTAATTCCGATTATCAACGGTGATTCCCGCAATTTCTCCGTCATCCTCCTTCATAGAGCTAGGCACGTCGACAAGGGTGGTGTCGTCCTTCGGCTCGGGGTTATTGGTACTCAGTAAGTTTAGCGCTCTCTCTATTGTTTTCC